>CM022180.2:14022761-14050509 GCA_011420285.2 Erysimum cheiranthoides
TATTTTTTTGTCGACAAGATAAATTGATTAGCTTAAACAAGCTAATTTGGCGGAACGTTGTTAACAAAAATAGCATGATGCGGTATGATACAAACTTTGCGTACCAGATTATCCGCTTTTACATTCGCGTTTCTCGGACTAAGAGATAGAGAAAAGGACGAGAGTTCTTCCCTGTCGATCAAAATTGCTTATAGCTAGACGGAGAAAGCCGACCATTCAGTAGCCGAATAGAGTTTATATATATATTTCAAGAAAGTCATTGAATTCATACAACATTCACACAACGAGAAAATAACTTGGTCTTTTTGACAAATCTTTTATGGTTTCCAACCATCGAGAATAGATAGTGTAAAAATCAAAAATAAAAAACCAGAAATCGTAAATAATTATGCAAGTATTTTTTGTGATAAACTGTTCTAATAAAAAGAAATTATGGTTTTTTTTTTTGGTTATAAAACTAGCATGTTTATAGTATATAACTGATTTTCTTGTAACAAGACAACATAAGTATTTGACAAATCATAACTAGACGCTAGGGTTCTAAAAATCGCTAGGCGCTAGTCGGGCAGTGGACTAGCGCCTAGCGCCTAACCGGTCTAGACGGGGATTAATCGCCGACTAGGCGGTACAAGAATTAACAAGACATTTTATATATTATATTATTTTATAGTCTATACTAGAATCTAACCCGCGGCCGCCGCGGGTATATATTTTTGTACATTACTTTGTAAATTTTTTCATTAGTTAATATTTTTAAAATGGAAATTAGTTTGATGGATGATTTTAAACGAACATGAGTAGACAGAAGCTTGGAATTGTTGGGTTTTGGATTTGTGGAAATTAAGATAGGACATTTCTTATATAGAAGGTTTATACTATGATCTAACCTGCGAGCGCTGCGGGTGTATATTTTCTTGAATTCTGTTTTTCTACAATTTCTTTATTAAACGGCGTTGGTTAATATAATGGAATTTAGAGTGTTAGATGAATATTGAACGTATGTGATTAGACGAATGTGTGGAATTGTTGTCTTTATTGTTTGGTGTCTATAATAATGGAACATTAATATTAAATCAGATAAATGTATAATATTATTTTATGTATTAATCCCTAAACTATATTCAGATTTTCAAGTTATCTATAAATAGTAAAGATAAAATGGTATTTATTTTTTTAAGTTATGTTTAAAAAAAAAATCATTTTCATAAGAAATTTCAATTATGTTATTATGTCTTTATTTAATAAATTTAAATGTTATGTGTAGTTTTATTTTGAAATTAAAGATATAAATGTTTGGGCTATTTTAATAAGAAAACTGTTTGGGCTCTAAATTGGGCCTCGATTAAAAACGAAATCCAGTTTAAGTGTTTGTATGCAATCCTCTTTTCCTTTTGACTAAATCAACACATCAAAGAAACCGAGAAATACAAAATCCATTCGACAAATCACAGAAACCGAGTAAAGAAACCGACGCAAACAAAATCCAATCGATTGATCAAAGAAGAAACTATATTGTGGTTTTACGATCTCGTAGTCCTTGTTTATGTGTCTCAGATTCATCGGAATCTGGGTCGATTTATCCTATCTTGATTGCTTTATTCCGAATTCAAACAAAAGGTAATCTACAACTTCTTTGAACACAATTTCCCTTATGATTTGCGTTGTATAATTTTCTAAATTGGTTGTCTAATTTCGTATGTATTCTCATTAACCAAAACTTACAGCTTTTCAAAATATCAAATTTAGTTGATAAGATGAAGATCTTATATTTGGGAAAGTTTTCAAAATTTCAATATGTATGTTATGTTGAACTGTGTATTCTTCAATAAATTAACAGGAATTGCTTAGTGAAAGTTGATTAATTCTAGATTGAGGATGAAGAGTCGAAGATATTGTGACCAAAACAAGAAAAGAATGAAAGATAAGTGCTTTTTTTTTGTTTATAGTTAAACTTCTTATTTGGATTCTTTAGAGTGTAATAACTTCATAAAAAATAAACGTTTGATTAAATTCCATTGAGTAATTTCAAATTATCTTTTTTAGTTTCACAGGAAAGGGAAAAAAGGAAATCCAAGTATGAAATTTCATTGTGGAGCATTTCTGAATTTGTAGGTAATGCCATATAAACTGTTAGTATGAAATTACCATACTTTTTAAACTTTCTTTAATTACTTTTCAACTTGTAGCGATAGTTAAAGACTTAAAGTCTTTGAATATATATCTAAATAAAAGTTATTTAAAAAACAAATTCATTTTGTGGTTATTGTTATTCATCTAGAGTTATGATAATGAATAGTAGTGAAAAACTTTTAATCTAATATATATTTTATTTCAGAGAGATTTGTTGATTGTCTTCTAAATGGTAGACTACCAAAATGATTCGAGGAAGAAATAGAATAGTGGATAATTTGAAGACTTTCAGTTCCTCCCATATGAAAGGTTAGTTTCTTTCGTGATTGAACTCCTATTGATGAAGTATATAAATATAATGTAAACAAAAACAATCATATATGAAACTTGGATTTTGAGAATCAAATTTTTTATAAGGAAAGCATAAATTGAATTATTGAAAAGTAAAAACTTGGTACTGAAAATAAATGAGAACAGCAAAAGACATCTATATTATTAAAATTGAAGTACCTTTTATAGAGTAAGCTTGGAGTTGAGACTTATTTACAATGAATGCCATTATAATTAATATTAGAGATATTGAAAATATTTTGTTAAGATTTAAAATTATGATTCTCCTATTATCTTTATTTGATTTTCTTTTTAATTGTTTTGTATTATCATATAATACATAAAATTAATAAAAATCTAGATTTTTCCTGCATATGTAGTGATCCGAATTTAAAAAAACGGACATATATTATTAAACAATAATTTATGTGTCCAACGTCCCATATCGTTAGACAATGATTCATATTCATATTATTAATAAGATCAAAATGAATACAAATTTGATTGAACAAGAAATTTAACATAATAGGAATCAAAATTTGAAAGTTTGTATTCTTTTTAATTTGGTTCTTTAGTTGAACCGTTTAGTTATATCGAAAACAATAATTTTTAAATTTAAAAAAGTTTTAGAAAGATATCAATATCGATGTATTTGAATTTTATAAAGATTTTAAAATATTATGAATATTTAAACTTATAAAAATTTAACTTGAACTTGAAGAACTTGTCCGACAACGTCTTATACGATACAAACATTGTAAACGTTAAATTAATTATTTTTGGAGGACAGATTATACATTTTAAAATAGAATTTGTTGGATTACCTAGCAATTGGAGGTTGGTCCCTGCAAAGCTTTGAAATTCTGCATAGTTGTGTATTCGGAATTTTTCACGCTTGATTGAACAAACCTCTTCAGAAACTTCCATTACCTGCGTTGTGTCAAGAAAACGTATAGTGTACGGATTGTTTGTCACCTTATAGTGACTGTAAGAAGAGACCACTTCAAAATTTCTGAATTGGTATAAAGTTCCTTCTGTCAGTAAATCTTTAAATCTGTGTATGAAGCGATGATAGATTGACGCTTGAATGAGTGTTTCCTACATGAGTATATTTGTTGTATATCTTAGCCATGATATCTCTTTAAAATGCATATAAGAAATCAAAATTTATGAAAACATATTACCTTTTCATCTAGAAGCAATAGATCAAGACTCATAAGGGTTCTCTTGAGTTTGAAGTTTTTAGCCTCCCACATTCGCAAAATACGTACAACGACATATTCGTTGTTTTTTCCAATTACCAGATTGTGAAGATAGATGGGTTTTGACAGAGGTTTCTTTGTACTTGCTTTGATAGGATCCATTGATTCGGATTCCTGAAAAGTTAAATGGGAAACAATAAGCATTTCAAACCAATTAGAAAGTAAATAACGTAAAGGGGGAAAAATGGAGGAGAAGAGAAACCATGATAAATATATAATTTCTGATTTGCGTATGAAATGCAATGCTTATGGGGATATATAAATATATGAATTATTAGAGATATATTAAATGAGTAAACTGAATTTTGACCGTTGATTATGACGTTGAACAAATGGTTTGACTAAATTTAAAGTAGAGTAATACTTTTTGGAATTGAAAAACCATTTTAGGAAAATTAAGGGAGAAAAAAGAAGACTGCGTAGAGGGAGAAAGAAGACAAAAATCACGTGACGTTCAAGTTTCTTTTGTTTACGTAGACTTTCAGTATGGTGTAATCAATACGGACCTGAAACACATGCATAAATAGATTTTTGTGACAATAGATAGTAGTATAAAATAAAGTAACTGTTATGGTTGAGTTATAAACTACCAGTTCAAAAAACCACATAGAGCATCATGAAAAAAGAAACATACCTACAATCTCTTCTCAACTTACCTTATGATACGTTGGCTGTCATAATGGGAAAAGTTGGAGAAGTATCTCATCCTGATTTAACTGCTTGCATTTTCTCTTGCAAAACGTTACGGGATATCTCCAAGTATCCAGATGTGCTGAAGAAGCTGAATCTTGAGCAGACGTTTCCACCTCCATGGGAGAGAATACCAGACAAAAGCGACCTTCTATATGAGTGTGCTAGGTCTAGAAATGTTCATGCAATATTTTTATGTGGTCTAATGGATTACTACTTTCTTAAGAAAACAATGGCAGGAAGCAGTCAATTGAAGATAGCTGCACAAGCAAATCATCCAGAAGCCATGTATCTTTACGGTATGATTCTGATAGGTGAAAATCAACTGACAGAAGGAACTCGTTACATTAAGAAACTTTGGAAACAGGAAGGGTTTGGAGTAGGAAGACAATGTCATGAAAATTGTCAACCAGTTGTTCTAGAGATGAGTGTGAGACAATACCGTGAATATGACTTGCTCCTTGCTCAAATTGAAGTTGGTGATGACTGCGCTGTTGGAGAATTGGATGATGTGTGCGAGAATTGCTTCATCTACAAAGAAATTTATCGTTTCATTGATTATATGCATTATCTCTAAGTTTATTTGGACTTTGAATTTCCTGTAACACATATTATCTGTAGTATCTCTAAGTTTATTTGAATTTTCATTTAGCTGTAACACATTTGATTGACTTTAATAATAAAAACCACATTCTGAGTAATTCAATAGTTCTCAATTGAACATCAGGGTTATATGAGAATTTCATGTTTACAGGTCAATGACAATTGAAACAGAGAGTTTCATATAAGACTTTACCTGGGTATTGAGTCAGTGCCTGTAGCCCACCATTCTTGTCAAACATTGCAGTTTTTAGAACAGCCCCAGAAGAAGCAAAAACCTACTCATTTAAAAAAGAAGAAGGGGAATAGAGAATTAATTCCTTTCAGAACTGGAGACTTAATGAGGGTTCATCATAGAGCAATTACCATGTGTAACACATCCAAGGTTACTGCATACTGAATGTTTTCAATGGATGCGATAAGAGCATTACTTTCAGGCTCCATCTTCTTCCCGTCTACCCCCACAGCCAGAGACTGTTCTGAATTTGCTGACCTGACCAGTACTATCAATGGCTGATGGAGAAATAACTTTTAGACAAAGCAGAATCAATGTTATGCATACAGAGAAATAACTTACTATGAAGTCTGAACAACAGCAAGGGCTTTGGAGTCGTCGGAAATTTGCTCCGGGTTTTGGAGTTTCTCCTCCGTAGCAACTTTCGTGAGATCAGCAGGACTGAGACCTGGAGCTGGAGACGGAGGCCAAACCTTGCCGGAGCTAGAGTCGAAACCTTGGTCGGAGACGTAGCGAATTTCGTGAGATCAGCCGGAGCGATAGCTAGAGCTGGAGACGGAGGCGAAATCTATGCCGGAGCTAGAGTCGAAACCTTGGCCGGAGATTAGGCTACCTCTGACGGCGTAATGTTGATTTGAGTCTACGATTTGTTATTTCTCATATTGGGCTATGGGCTATGAGTTTTCAATACTAAGCCTCGTAGTCTTTGATATTTAATCCTATTGGGCTTTGAGTTTTAGAGAAGATGAAACGTATCTTACATGTACAGAAGAAATAATTTCATTGGTCATTCATTAAACGACGTGTCGCCTCCAGAAAGCTTCTCAAATCCTAGGTGTCAGCTTCTGGTGAGGCACAAGGGTTATTATAGTATTGATTAAAGGTGGGTTAAAAAACCTTATAAACAAATCATATCGAGCAAACCAAATTAGGTGTTTTCGTTAATGTAACTAGTTTTGGTTTCTACTCGTTTGGATACAAATATAAATTCATTTTGGTTTCGGATAGGTTTGGTTGAAAACCGTATACCAAACGGTTTTTTCATCTATTATATTTTTTATTATAATACCCTTGTTTAGTTAGAGTTTAATGTTTTTAATACATTTTTTATTTTTCGGTGATATAAGTTACACGAATAAACTTTCTCCATCTAATATATTTTTGGGAAAAACTTTATAACAATAAGTGACGTTGAAAAACAAAAACTCTTGAAAAATGATAAAATGCATAATTCTATTATTTTTAACATTTAATTGATATAATATGTTGAAGGATATTCACGGTTAAATAGATTCAAAATTAGAAATGATATAATTTTACATAAAATCTAATGCTTTTTTAATATCATAGAACAACCGGACCGAATTGCATGTGGTTTTCATATCGTTTCATTTTTTATAAAAAAGATGAACCATAAAACCAAAAAAACCAAACTGTAACCCAAACCGAATTACATATATATGGTTTCTATTTGGTTTCAGTTTTTATAAAACCGAAAAACTAAAATACCGAAAAAAACCTGAAACTAAACCAAACTGAAACACCGTACGCCCAGTACCCCTTAAACCAAACCAGAGTAATGTCAAGGTTTAACCTGGCGAACTCGGTTAGGCATGAAAACACTAATTTAAATAATATATATTATGAATTAGCTAAATAGTATATATTATGAATTATACAATTTGTATAATTATGTAAATGTCAATATATATATTTTTCATTATGGCTAAATGATGTTTACATAATACAAATGAATTGTGTTCATTCACATATTTTTGTTTTCTCCACTCTAATTTTTTTAAGTTAGTTAATTTAATTTTGAATACATTAAAATATATATATATATATATATATATATATATGCTGATTTAAAAATCAAAATACAAAGTCTGAATCAGATACAAATTACATTAATTGTTCAAATTGAAGGTTCAAATTACTTAACTTAAATGAAACCTATAGCTAGTGATCGTAGGTCAAATAATATACCTAAATATGCAAACTACCGGATCAAATACGGTAATCAATTGTAGCAATTTAGTGTCGAATCCACAGGGACCGATAAGTTACACTACGAATTTATGGGATTAAAGTTAAGCTAAGACAAAATAAAATAAGATTTTGTTTCTAACAACCTAACGGGAAATTAAATAGCAAATAAATAATAAAGGAATATTAGACATAGGGAAACCATCCGGGATGTGACAAAACAATTAAATCAATTAACAGGAAATATTAAGATACGTTCTAGAACTCAATTCACGATTATAAAAGTAATTCGCTGTCGCGCTCATACCTATCTTAGCAATGCTAAATTAGAACTTAAACCTTCGGTTCGCCTAACAAAGTAAAGCTAGCATTAACAACAAGATTGATATGTTCACGAGGTGCCATGGTTATGACTCTCGTCGCCATGGAATCACACCTTGCTCGACTAGATAGTTCAAGTGACTAACCGCACTCTCGTGTCCAAACTAACCACCTAAGATCTTAGAGCAAGTTAGCTACTCAAGCCCTAAGCATTAAGAATAACATAGAAGAAGAACTATAAAATAAATTCTCAAACTAACAACCTAATAATCGGTCACATCCCTTCAAAATAACCCTATCCTAATAAGGAAACTACTTAAGCATAAAAACTAAAAAGAAAGCTATAAAATAAAACTATAAAAATATTTATAAAACTTGGGGAGAGCTACAGCTCTCAAAAGAGAGAGCCACTGCTCTGAAAAAGGTGTGTTTGATTACAAGGTCGAGCCCTCCTTATATAGGAAAAGGGGAGAGCAACAAAAGGAAACAAAAGAAATGGAAAGTCTTGGAGAGGAGGCAAAAGAGGCGGTGGACCGGTCGATCCATGGGCTGGATCGATCGGTCCTCATCTTCATGGGCTTGGGCCGCAGTTCTTCATGGGATCGATCGATCCCAAGTGTGGACCGGTCGATCCCGACTCTCGTCCGCGTCGGCTTCGTCATCAGGTTGACCTGTCTTCAATAAATCGACCATACCGTTTGATTGAACCGTTCGATTTCCATGAAACCACTTGGAGATGAAAGCTAACATCCATGGCTATCTTGTGTCAGAATATCAGAACGATCCAACGGTGGGAAGGTCTTCGGCTGAGGCCATACTTCTGACGGGTCTGCTGGACTCTGCATCTTTCAATGTATATTTCCATCCAAGATGATCCAAAACTCTTCCTTTTGCAATAAATGCTCTTTAGACCTGTAAAACACTAAGTAAAGCATATAGTCCTAATATCTATCTAATATAAGTTAGTTGACTCAATATACAAACATGAATCCTATATAGAAAACGGTAATTTTGGGACTCATCAATTCCCCCAGACTTGAATCCTTGCTTGTCCTCAAGCAACAATAATCTGAAATACAAATCGAAAAGGGAAAGGTTTGAAAACAGGAACTTACAACTTCTCGAGAATCTCCGTACATCTTCCGTAAATCCATCACTCAAAGGTTTGAGCTTACAACATGTACTAACCATTGGCTTAGCAACTCTCCGTACTAGTGTCCCGAGATCTCAAGGAAGCTCCAAAATCTCAATTGTTGACTCCCTACATTCATTCTTTACAAGCATGTGGTCTCAACGAGGGAGTATCGATCAAAGATCGCGTAGACGCTTACCTTCTTCTAGCTTCTAAGACATTCTTCTTATGGTTCCTTTCCTCCTCTTCTCTTTTTCTTCATGAGATCGATTTCTCCCTACTTTTCTAGGGTATCATTTTATTTTTTCTATCGATCTCCTTTTCTCTCTTTTCTTCAGCCCTGGGTTGGTTTTCATGAGTCCGAAGTATGCTAGGGGGTAACCACACATCCCTCGGCTCACTTCTTTGTTTACCACATCCCTTTTCTTTTCTTTTTCTCTTTTTCTTTTTCTTATTCAGGAGAAGAGAGAGGGAAACCGTACTTTTTTTCGAAGTTATGCGTGTCTCGGAAAGCCTTGAGGTAGAGGTCGCGTTCGATGTATACCAAGCCCCAAGTTGAGAAGATTAAGTCCAAATTATCATCTTGTCATGGGTGGAGTCAACGCCGTGTCAATCGGATTTCCAAGAGATAGGGACTTCTGGTGAGTTGTTCGGCTATGGCGTTCCAATCTTCAGCTCTTTAAAAGGATAGTCATGATGGATAACAGAAGATGTTAGTACGAACACACGATTTACAAAAGAAGTTTCAAGTTCCAAACCATTTTAACTCAATAAAACGACTCAAATAAAAATAAAAATGTTAGTGCAAATGGTTACATTCCTCCCCCAGACTTACTTCACACCGTCCCGGTGTGTAAGAAAAATCTAAAGGAAGAATGGAAACCGACAACAAAAGATAGTTATAATATACATATAAGAAAATCAAAAGCTAAAAGAAAAGGAAAGAAAAACCAGTGATCAAACGTTTGGTGTGTACGGACAATTTGACATGAGTCCCAATGCTGCTAGGAGCAGGGGATCGATTGGTCTTTGCGAGGGACCGGTCGGTCTGGATCTTCTATGGTCTCGGACTTTGTCAATCTCCAGGGATCGATCGATCTGTCGACAAGATCGATCGGTCTCTAGTGTTTGGAACAAAATGTTTCGTATCCTCTGCGTTTAGTACCTGTTCCTGAAAACACTCAACACCGGACGTGATTTCACCGTAATAAAATCCTAAAAATAAAAACAAATAAAGAAAAATAATAAAGAAAGGGAATTATGTACAAACTCTATGGGTTGCCTCCCATAAGCGCTTTTTTAAAGTCGTTAGCTTGACTCTGGTTTCAGGCAGCAAGTGTGGCAGAATGAAAATCCGCTTCGAAGTAAGCTCTTGCCTGGTGCGAATACGGAAGTCCTGCGGAAAGCTAGACTCCGAGCTCGTGTGGCTAGGTGTGGAAAGCCAAGTATGAGAGCAAAGAGACGGGTTTGGAGAGAACTCCTTATCATCCTCAGCTCGCATAGGAGACACTTCAGTTGATGCATCGTCCTCAGGAGCAGCCTCATGTACTGGTGCTAGTGGTGGCGGTGGAATGGGCTCTCGTGGTGGTGGAGGTGGTGGTGGTGGTGCAACGCAGCAGAGCCATGACGCAATCTGAGTTAGCAGGAACTTGTACTTCTAGGTCGTATCATAAACCTATCGCTCAAACTCCGAGTTCGGCTCCATTGGTGGCTCCATGGCGACGTACTCGCTCATATCGAAGTGGAATTGAAGCAACTGATAGGAAGAGTAGTGCTGAAACGGTGGTGGTACGGAAACAGAAGGTTGAGAAAGGCCAGACTCATCATGATGGCCGGTACGTGCTACTCTCCGGATGCCACTAGTCGTAGGTGGAATTGGTCTCTCGCAAAGCGCCCCAGTAGGTGGATCAAAAGCAATGTTCTCATGGGTCGCGAGAGAAGTCAAATTAGTACAAGGGAGTCGGATGTACCGGTATAGCCATTCATGACCCTGGAAACGGTAGACCAGTGAATGGCGGATAAGGATCTCACTAGCGTACAAGTGCTCCCGATCAATGAATCGCGCCTTATGCTCTAGTGGGGGATGCGCGATGGTGAAGCGGCAATGGGTGATGATAGGAGTCACCAGGCTACCAATTAGGATCACCTTCTTTGAGACCGAAGCTCGTTGTTATGCACCGAAATGAACTCCTGAACATCATTGAGAATGTCCATCGCTACCAAGATATCAGTTTATAGAAACCGAGTAGGCTCAAACTTGTAGGCTTGTAGCGCAACGGTGTCGTCTCGATCCTTGCGTTGCCACTCTCGCTCTCCGGTAGCTGGTTCATGTCCGCTGCGTCGTCTAGGAGCCATTTCCTGGGTCCGGATCGATCGATCTCTGGTGTAGACCGGTCGATCCCGAGGCTTTTGTTCCTCGATGTAGATTCAGGTCAGACCGATCGGTCGTGTCAGCTGGATCTTCTCGGATCTCTTGTCTCTCTTCCTGACCTTCTCGGATCGCTTCTTAGAAGAATGAGTGTCTCCATCCAGGACTTCGTTGACATCATTCTCATCACCAAGGTCTCCTACCAGCATGACATCCACCGTCTTCTCATTGTCTATGGTGAGACAAGAGCCATATCTTATAGCTTCACTGGTAGAGGTTGCGTCATTAAAGACTTTCTCAATGATGTTAGAGAAGGCAATCCTCTTATTATGTAGATCAACAATGGCACCCACGGTTGCAAGGAAAGGTCTCCCAAAAATCAAAGGCATAACAGAACCTTTGGTCATCTCAACGACATGAAAATCGGTGGGAATCAAGCAACTTCCAACGCGAACATCTAAGCTTTGAATCAAGCCATCAGGAGTTATGGTGGAAGCATCCACAAACTTGAGAGATACCTGAGAAGCTTGCATATCGCGTATCCCTTACCTCTTGGTAATAGCATTAAACATGAGGTAAACGCTAGATCCGGAATCACAGAGATAATCGTTGAAGACCTCTCCGTCAATTGAACATGGGACAATAAACTGCCCATGATCTTCTAGCTTCAACACCTTAGTGAGATACATCACGTGGGGTGTCCCTTCGTTCCGCTAAGAGTGCACTAATCTCATCAAGATCTTCCTGTCCAGCAACCACATCTCGAAAAATCTTCCTCAGAAACGGAAGTTCTTCTAACGCTTCAGAAAGCGAAAGCTCCTTGGTTATCTCACTTGTGACCGACATCATTCGAAAACAGGTCAGGAATTCCTGATTTCGGAGTGGGGACCGATCGATCTTATGGAAGATCGGTCGGTCCTGACCTTCTGGTCAGTAGGGCAGCATCATACAGCGGACCGATCGGTATAGGAGTGAGTCTGGTCGGTCCTTCGTCGTCGTCGATCAGGACTTGTTGGGTTGCTGCAGTATGAAGCTTCTCCTTGGCTCCAGCATGAGCCGTAATAGCGAACAAGTAAGAGAAAACTCTAGGACCTCCAATTTGAGCCTCGGAATTTGCAGCATGTGATGAGATCGATCGGTCTACAGGATGGATCGATCGGTCTGTGGTACAGAGCGGGATTGGTTGCTGGCTGTCTTGGATTGATCGAACGATGTTCTGGATCGATCGATCCTGAGATTCTTCGGAACTCTTTAGGCTTAGATTAAGACGCAATCTGAGACACTCTCATGTCAAGAGAATCGACACGAGAAGCCAAACTCTCAAATTTTCCATTGAGCTCGATGTACATGCTTTCCATCTTTCTCCTTCATGTCGTATGCATTCTTGTTCCGATCAAGACTAATCTTAGTCTTGGGCCTGTGAGAATGGAATGGTGATCCAATGATTCGAAGGTTTTGTGGATCAGCTGTTGGAGAAGAACGGGTTGGGCGGATCGGGTTGGCAGCTCCTCGGTCCGTCTGTACCGTCTTCTTATTCCTTCGATATCTTTTTGCTCAGAACTCGAAATTGAGATCTGAGACTTGTCCTAAAAACTAGAGACTTAGATCTTTCCAATGATGTATGGCTCGTCATCTATTTCCTTGTGGTTCGTTCTCAGATAGAGTTTGAAGTTGACACAGCTCAGCTTCGTACTCTTCTTCGATGGTCTTGGAAAAACAGTCATAACTTTCGAACCGTGATGCCAAATCGTGTTCCGCTTTTTCCTGAGGCTCCGTATGACTCTCTACTATTTTTCCACCAAGTCTCAGATTTATCTGTGTTCATCTGATGTTTCGTTTGCTTCTTGAACCAGAACTGGTAAGCTATGTCTCTCCTCTTCCTTTTCCTTTCTTTTCTGTTTTTTTTTTTTTTTTTTCTTTTTTTTATAAAATACCTATAAAAAGAGAAAAAACACTAATTAGTAAAAATAACAAATAAATTTTAGACTAAACCCTAATCTGAAACTCGTAGGCAAGCGTTATCGATCCCCGGCAACGGCGCCAATTTGATCATAGGTCAAATAATAAACCTAAATATGCAAACTATCGGATCAAATACGGTAATCAATTGTAGCACTTTAGGGTCGAATCCACAGGGACCGATAAGTTACACTACGAATTTATGGGATTAAAGTTAAGCTAAGACAAAATTAAATAAGATTTTGTTTCTAACAACCTAACGGGAAATTAAATAGCAAATAAATAATAAAGGAATATTAGGCATAGGGAAACCATCCGGGATGTGACAAAACAATTAAATCAATTAACTGGAAATATTAAGATACGTTCTAGAACTCAATTCACGATTATAAAAGTAATCCGCTGTCGCGCTCATACCTATCTTAGCAATGCTAAATTAGAACTTAAACCTTCGGTTCGCCTAACAAAGTAAAGCTAGCATTAACAACAAGATTGATATGTTCACAAGGTGCCATTGTTATGACTCTCGTCGCCATGGAATCACACCTTGCTCGACTAGATAGTTCAGGTGACTAACCGCACTCTCGTGTGCAAACTAACCACCTAAGATCTTAGAGCAAGTTAGCTACTCAAGCCCTAAGCATTAAGAACAACATAGAAGAAGAACTATAAAATAAATTCCCAAACTAACAACCTAATAATCGGTCACATCCCTTCAGAATAACCCTAGCCTAATAAGGAAACTACTTAAGCATAAAAACTAAAAAGAAAGCTATAAAATAAACTATAAAAATATTTATAAAACTTGGGGAGAGATACAGCTCTCAAAAGAGAGAGCCACTGCTCTGAAAAAGGTGTGTTTGATTACAAGGTCGAGCCCTCCTTATATAGGAAAAGGGGAGAGCAACAAAAGGAAACAAAAGAAATGGAAAGTCTTGGATAGGAGGCAAAAGAGGCGGTGCACCGGTCGATCCATTAGCTGGATCGATCGGTCCTCATCTTCATGGGCTTGGGCCGCATTTCTTCATGGGATCGATAGATCCCAAATGTGGACCGGTCGATCCCGACTCTCGTCCGGGTCGGCTTCGTCATCAGGTTGACCTGTCTTCGCCATAACTCTTGATTGCACCGTTAGATTTCTATGAAACCACTTGGAGACGAAAGCTAACATCCATGGATATCTTGTGTCAAAATATCAGAACGATCCAACGGTGGGAAGGTCTTCGGCTGAGGCCATACTTCTGACGGGTCTGCTGGACTCTGCATCTTTCAATGTATATTTCCAGCCAAAATGATCCAAAACTCTTCCTTTTGCAATAAATGCTCTTTAGACCTGTAAAACACTAAGTAATGCATATAGTCCTTTTTTTTTGGTTGAAGACAGGGGAAGTCCCCTGGTTTTATTAAAAGAAAAAGAAATTACAAACGAACATTACGAGGCCGTGTAGACCCGTTAACATCCTCTAGCACGAGAGTACAAAAATCATTAGGACAAGCATTAAACATATGAAAACCCGGAGGTAAAGTAAACGCATAGTTTGCTAATCCGTCGGCAAGACGATTAGCCTCCCTATACACATGAGTGATTCGGACTATCCAGTCCTTCGCAATGAAGCCATAGCACAATCGTACTAGGAATGACAGCGGATGAGAGTCATCTATCCCTGTCTGCAAAAACCCAACCACTATCTCCGAGTCCACTTCTAGTTCTAAACGCGTGATTCCCCTCTCCCACGCAATATAGAGACCATAGTAGACTCCCCACAATTCGGCTAAAGGTGCGGAGCATATGCCGATATTAAGCGCAAAACCACCACACCAATTCCCTTCCCTATCCCTCACCACTCCTCCTGCTGTTGCCAACCCAGGATTACCACGCGAGGCACCATCGGTGTTTAACTTAAACCAGCCCTCCGTCGGTGGAGACCATGAGATTAACCTCTCCTCTTTGGCAACCGGAGCAGAGCCTTGCCGCCGAGCCATATGCGCAGCCGAAACCTCCAATGCGGTGTTTCTGATGAACTGAACCCGATCCCGACACTTCCCATTTGTGCCAAATACGTTTCCACAACGCCACTTCCAACCCCACCAACTTGCTATTGCGAATAACGTAGCCCAAGGGCAACCTCTTATCTCTGTTTTCTCTCCTAAATTCGCATATACCCACTGTAGCAAAGTCATGTCAAAGAAACCCTGAAGTTTATCCCGAGGCACAAGTCGGTTCCAAACTCCCGCCATAGCCGGACAATCCCGAAGGATATGTAATATTGTTTCTTTTGCACCATGACAGACTTGACAAGTAGATGAGGTGCTTATGTGTCTTCGGAACCTTTCCCCATTAGTCATCAGCACTTGGTTTACCACAAGCCAGAAAAACAATCGTACGCGTTCTGGTACCACTGTCTTCCATATACGGTCATAAAAACGATCCATGCTCTATTTCGGCAAAGAATAAGCCGACTTCACCGTGAATTTCCCATCCGAGCACTCCCCCCAAGAGATTCTGTCCCGAATTCCAGTGACCGTATCCACCACTCTCGCACCAAGCTGTAATCGGATATGGTCTGTAACATAGGGCATAATCAGCTGTAGATTCCATCCCACTCCGTTCTGCCACAACTCCCGTACCGTAGTATTTTTGAAGTGTTCTGGTAACACAACAGTTGCCCTATCGCCTAGGGTGAGAGAATCTAACCATTTATCACTCCAAAAGCGGGCTTGTCTACCATCGCCGATAACCCAACTCAGACCCGGGATAATCACCTCTCTCAACCCCACTCCAACACTTCTCCAAGTGGAAGACCATGAACTCTTCACCTTTAACCACGAAATGTCCCTCACATCACCAACTTTGTATTTGCTTCTTAGAACCCGTGACCAGAGGCTGGTTTGATCATGTAATAACCGCCAACCTAACTTGGCTAGCAAAGCCACATTCATCTGTTTCGATAAGCGTATACCCAGTCCTCCCTCATGCTTCGGTAAACATACTCTATCCCAAGCAAGGAGATGTTGTTTCTTCTTCTCCGGAGTGCTTCCCCAAAAAAAAGACCGAGATATACGATCTAATGAATCCAGCGTAGATTGTGGAAGGGAAATCGTCGTCATAGTATGAACCGGAATAGAAGATAAAACAGCCTTAGTAAGTGTTACTCTCCCTGCAAGACTGAGAAATCTGCCCCTCCAACCAGCTAATCTTGAATTCACTCTTGCAATCACATCCCCAAAAGTATCTTTGTTGATCCTTTTATGCAGAACCGGCATGCCCAGATACTTACCTAGATCTTTAGTAGACTTGATCCCACTCTTATCACTTATTCTTGTAGCTAGTTCTCTACTCACATTTTCTGAGAAAAATATCTTAGATTTTTCCAAACTGACTTTTTGGCCTGATGCAGCACAAAACTTCTCTAAAACCCGCCGCACCACTTTCACTTGAGACACGGAAGCCTCTGCAAAAAGAATCAAGTCGTCGGCAAAACAAATGTGTGAGAGCTTCGGACCGCCTCTAGACAGATTGATAGGCTTCCATTCCTTTGCCGCAATAGATCTCTCAATTTCATGACATAAACGTTCAAGGCAGAGCACAAACAAGTAAGGCGATAGCGGATCCCCTTGTCTCAGCCCTCGCGTCGGTGTAAACGGTTCTGTTTTCTCCCCATTCCATAACAATGTCATCGCGGGATTTGTAACACAGCTCATTATCCATCCTCTCCAAGCTAATGGTAAACCAGACGCCATTAACGTGTCCTCTAAGAAATCCCACCTGATTCGATCATATGCTTTTTCCAAATCTAATTTCAGCATCATCCACCCTTTGCGTCCTTTTTTCTCCTCATTGAATGTACAGCCTCCTGTACTACCACAATATTGTCCGTGCTAAGCCTTCCGGGAATAAAACTCGACTGCGCCGGTCCAATCAGTTTAGTTATAACCTTCTTCAGCCTCATAACCATAGCTTTAGTAATGGTTTTGAATAACACATTACATAAGCTAATTGGTCTAAACTGCATTATCGTTTTCGGCTTCATGACTTTTGCAATAAGAACAACTAACGCATCATTGGTTCCTTCTGGTAATATATTTGTGTCGAAGAAGTCCAATACGAAGCGCGACACTGAGTCTCCCACCACTTCCCAACAGTCATGGTAGAACACCGGTTGATACCCGTCGGGGCCTGGCGCTTTAAATCGGCCCATGCTGCGGACTGCCTCCTCTACTTCGACACTCGTGAATGGCTGTGTAAGCTCGGCAATCTCACTGGATGTTAACCCCGCAAAACCCAACTGCGATAGATTCTCCACTCTGTCCTCCACATCCGCTAGAGAATAAAGTCGCTTATAGTATGCGATGGCCAATTTCTCCAATTCTTGTGAATCTGAAATCCACACTCCAGCCTCATTTTTCAAACTCTCCACACGATTTCTCCTCCTTCTGATAATCGTTGAGGTATGAAAGTATTTCGTATTTCTATCTCCTTCTGCTATCCATTTCTCCCGCGACTTTTGAAACCAGAGTACTTCCTCCTGCTCCAGTACTATGTCGAGTTCCTTAAGTAGTCTCGCCTCCTTCTGAAGTAACTCATCTGTTTGACAGACATCCAGTAACTCCTGCACCAGCTTAATGTCTGCCAAAAGGAGCTCCTTCCGTTTATGCACGTCTCCAAACATTTCTCTATTCCAACTCTTTAATCGCACCCGTAACCCGTCTAAAGCTTCCGGCGTTGACAGATTACGGTTCCAAGAATTAGTGAGAAGGTCTTTAAAACCCGCATGTTTTAGCCAGGCCGCCTCAAACCTAAATGGTCTCCTCTTCGGATCACCCTTGCTTCCTGGGCTTAACTGCAAGTAAAGCGGAGCATGATCCGAAGCCAACATAGGCAAGTGTGTCACCGTTGCTTCATGCCACTTCAATCTAGCATGAGGACAGCATAGAATGCGGTCTAACCTCTTAGCCACACAAGTGCTTTCCAACCGCCCTCTTCGCCATGTAAATCTATTCCCCTTAAACCCCATGTCGATTAATGTAAGCTCGTTAATCCATTCGCCAAAAGCCAAAGAGTCTGACGATAGACTCCCGTTACCTCCAGTCCTCTCATCTATACGAACAATAGTATTGAAGTCCCCACCGATAACCAAAGGCCCATCAATGCCCTCAATCACTGATTTGAGTTCTCCCCATAAGCCACTTCTTCTACTCACTGACGGTGCCGCATACACCACAATCAAGTTCAACGTTTCCATGTTATTTTCCACCTTAACATAGATAAACTGTTCCGACGAAGCCACTACAGAAACTGTACCCACTTCCGTCCTCCACAATAACCAAATTCCTCCACTTCAAACAGAGCCAAAACCGAAAGGAGTTGCCAAATCCCAAGTTCTGACATATCCGACTTGCTCTATCACCTTCTGCATGTGTTTCAAACAGAGCCAAAATGTCGATATGAAACTTTTTCAGCATATATCTAATCGAACGTCGAAAATTAGGTTTATTCGTCCCCCGACAATTCCAGAATAAGCAATCCATTAAAATGTGTATAATTAGGTATCGAATCGCCGGGGCGAACCGTTAAGCCACTATCTTCCCCGTCTCAATCTCCGACGGGTTACTCTGCATCTCAGTGTCCACAACCGAGGAATCTGTCCCTTGTACGCCTTTAATCATCTCCCCGCCATGATCTAAAGGTTTACTATGACTCTGTCCCTCGTTGACACTCGAAAAAACTCCACCAGGACGCCCAGATTCTGTTCCTTCCACCCTTAGTCTCTTCCCCGACTCCGATCGATCGACTGTTTGTCTTGCTGGGCCAAAGACGAGGCCCATAGTGGGCTTATTGGTCTTCTTTGGCTTTGTATACGATCCACTCGGCTCCCTAGACTTATTTCCTCCATTTTGACTCTCTTTAGGCCCATCTCGAGGCCCATTCTTGCCCACCGCTCCAATGACAAAAGCCTCTTTATTGATTTCTTGTGCAATACTCTTCCCATTTCTTCTCTGACTCGCAGTACCTTCGTTTTCCTTATTTTCCTCCGCCGAAATGGTAACTTGAGCAAGATCCTCTGGTTTCTCATTATCCTCAAGATTCGCAAAACTATTCGTTATTGGAATATTCCCCACATTCACGCTTCCTGAGATCTCGCGAAGATTTCTATCCTGACTCCCATTGGATTTTCCGGCTGAGAACACCAAGTTCTTCACCGGTGGCTGGCCTCGCCGTCCCTGCCGTCTCACAACCCTTGTGTAGCCATCATCCACATGCTCATGATCCACAACTGGTCTCGTATCAACCTGTGTGATTCTATCTCCCAAATTCTCTCCTTCCCTCTCCACAATCGGATCAATTACACGTTTGGGACAGTTATGAATTTGATGACCATAAATTCCACATCCCGAACATATGTTCGCCAAGCCTTCGTATGCCACAAAGTATCTGTTCCCATTCACCCTGATAGACCCTTTCAGAGGTTTCGAAAGGTCAACCTCCACACACACCCTAGCAAACCGAGCTCGCTCCAAGTGTAACGTTGTCGTGTCCGCTCTGACTGGTGTCCCGAATCCTTGAGCGATACCAAGTAGAATGTCTTTGTGATAGAAATTGACCGGGACATTCATCAACCGAATCCAAACTGGTGTTGTCACAATCTCATCACTCATCGGATTAAATTTCGGTGACCACCGTTTCACCAGAAGATAACTTCCAAACATCCTCCAGGCCCTCCTGTCAACGCTGCAAAAAACTCCTCCTCCTTCTCAAAACGAAGCATAAAGAATTGACGTGGAAGGTCTATCACCGACATATCTCCTATAGGTTTCCACATCTCTCTAAGCTTCTTGTTCAATACTGGTGCTGATACGGTCCTCCCCAACACTCGGACAATCAAACACTGCTTCCACAAACTATTCATGGCTTCCATCACTTCCTCCGCAATCATTACCTCTGGCTCTCCCTCGACACCATCCGGGAACGTTAGCTTCAGCCTTTCCCTCACAAACTCAGATCCCAATAACACCTCCGGTGTTGGTCGACCCCCTGTCATGAATCCTTTCACCTTCCGAACCCAATTCGTTCCCCCATCAGGAGGATCCCCCGACGGCCTGTTCTTGTCCCCAACGTCCATCATCATAGCATCCTCCGCAACCAGCCTCAAAACCCTACCATCGCCGTTTTCTCCCATCAACTCAATCCTTGTTATAAATAACTTAGTAATGCATATAGTCCTAATATCTATCTAATATAAGTTAGTTGACTCAATATACAAACCTAAATCCTATAGAAAACGGTAATTTTGGGACTCATCAGCTAGTTCATATGAAAATTCAGTAACCTTCAGATTCTTATCCTTAGTCTCGACGACAACCCTTTGCCTTAAGAAGATTTTCCTTGTTCTAATTAATTAAAAATTTAAACCAGGCCAAATTGGGCCCGGTTTGAGCCCAAACCGTGAGTAAAACCATTCCATATTATTAACCTTGCCATTCTCTACTCACATCTGTAAAAACTAATTCTCGATCGAACAAAAGCTTTTTCACCTTAGGGTTCTTCGCTTCTTGAACACAACAAATCTTCTTCATCATTGTCACGAATCGAGCTTGGAAGAGTGAATCCAAACTGAATCTTGTTCGAATTGAGTGAGGAAATATTTTTCTAATTCTCAACTTGATCTTTGTGTGTAAAAGCGATAGCAAATTCTCGATTTTTGGTCGCTTTCTCATTTGATTTCTTATGGGGTTTTGATTTCTTCTGGGTTTCGTGTTCTTCTTGAGTTTGTAGGGTTTGATATAATGAAACTGGTAGGATCGACTGTGTTGTGTTTGTATGTTTCGGGTATTAACTGATAAGCGTAATGAGACTGGTTAGTTTACGAGATGAGTGTAATGAGACTGCAGCTTACAAGTATATTTTCGTTGGAAAAGATAAGGGAATCGTAGCATTTATGTTGTTTGATGAAATGTTTAATGATGATTGTGTGATTGTGTTGTGTTTGTATGTTTCGGGTATTAACTGATAAGTGTAATGAGAATGATTAGTACATTTACGAGATGAGTGTAATGAGACTGCATCTTACAAGTATATTTTCGTTGGAAAAGATTAGGGAATCGTAGCATTTATTTTGTTTGATGAAATGTCTAAATGATGTTTGTGTGATTTTTGCTTAGATGGATGTAAGCACAGGTTCATCTAGTGTTAGTAGATCTTCTGGAGGTCTGAACAAGTGTAACTGTGGATTGGCGGCAAAGATATGCAGAGCAATGACTGAAAAAAATCCTGGTCGAAGGTTCTATGGGTGTCCATTGTACAAGGTATGTTTGATGTGTTTGTGTGTTTTTATCTCATGAAGCTGATTATAATAAGCAACTTTTGGTGGCTATAGGTAGGTGGAACTGAGCATTGCAAGTTTTTTAAGTGGTTTGATAAAGAAGAGGTGACAGGGTGGGCGCGAAACGCATTGAATCAATTTTTAGCTGAAAAACCGTGAGAAAGAAAAAGTGATAGATCACCTTCAAACGACAATCATGGACCTTCGTAGTGATTTGGAGAAGCATGTGGAAGACAAAGAATGAGTAGTGTATCGACAACGATTGATCATCACATGTTTAGCCGGATTGCTTGTCTGTGCCGTTGGAGCCGTTATCTTTGGTTGATTTGGTTGGTTTTGTTTAGACTTATTTTGTGTACCAACTTATGTTTAATTAGACTTATGAACTAATTATGAAGTATGAACGTGTCTATGTTAGTATATTATATGTATTACTTATTTGTGTACGAACTTATGTTTCTACTTATGAACTAATTATGAAATGAAAATGTCTATGTTAGTATATTATATGTATTAAATTTCAATTTTTAAGGTTTTTTTTGTATATACCTTTCTTTTTCTTTATGATTTACTAGAACTCCGACACACACAATAATGCTTCTTATTTTTGTTGTTGTAGCAACTTTGATTTGAAGTCTGCTTGATAACTTCCTTAAGGTTTTTTTTTAGGCAAAATATTTAGAAGCTTTAGCCTCCGAAACACTTCTCAGATGTTCGGTTTTTTTTATTATTATTATTAAAGGGAAAAAACCTTAAAAATACCTGACATTAATTTCATTTGCCAGAAAAATACACAAGTTTTTAACGTTGCCCAGAAAATACCTGATATATTTTTGAGTACCAATTAAATACATGAACTCTCAAATTCGTGTATTTTGACACTGCGATTTGGACGACGTTTATACTTAAACGGAATCAGTAAAACGTCGTTAGTTGGCTAATTAACTCATGACGTTAAACAGTGCAAAGGGACAGTTTTACCCTTCTTCTCCATCGACTAAAGGGAAAAAAAATCCCCAAATTCATAAACCCTAATTCCCAAATATCAATCATCTTCTCTCACTTTCTCTCTTTGTCACTTGAAATGGAACGAAGTCTAAGTTCATACTGAGATGCAAACTCATTCAATCAAAGCTACGCCCAGATGGAGGGTTGCCACTGCAACAGACCAACGAGTATTGTCATGCAATTCCATTCGTCACTTTCCAAACCAAGAAATAAAAAAATAATCCAAACAAGATTCCAAACCATGAAATCGTACATCATCTTGTCGCTTTTGAGTTTCCTAAATTTCGAGTCTTCACAGTTGTTTCAATCCATCGATTTGAGAAGGAAACTTTGAGAAGTGAAGAAATCGATAATGAATTTGGAAATTAAGGTGAAAGAGTTTTGGGATTTAGGGTTTGTGAATTTGGGGATTTTTTCCCTTTAGTCGATGGAGAAGAAGGGTAACAGTGCCCTTTCAACTCTTTAAACTCACGTGTTAATTAGAAAACTAACGACGTTTTAGTGATTCCGTTTAAACTATAAACGTCGTTTAAATCGCAGTGTCAAAATACCCGAATTTGAGAGTTCAGGTATTTAATTGGTACTCAAAAATATATCAGGTATTTCTGGGCAACGTTAAAAACTTGTGTATTTTTCTGGCAAATGAAATTAATGTCAGGTATTTTTAAGGTTTTTTTCCCATTATTAAATTATCTATTTCAGTTTTGAACATTTATTCTTCTTCTGTGTAATTGTTCTTTGTTGTGGTTTCTTGTTCACACACTTCGGGTCTTTTTTGTAGGATAGAATATGATATTTGAATTTATATTTTTATTTTATTCACTATATACGATCATACCTACTTATTGTTTTTTTTTTCTTACCATGCCAATTTTTTTTGTTTGAATATACATACTAATTCATTAATTGTATTTAATTGTATATATATAAAATATCTACTACATAATATTTACGAAGTTTATATTTCTCTACTACTGCGTACATAATATTTTAGAAAGTTTATATTTCTCTTATTTCTATATTACTTTCTTCAACTAACTTTTTTAATTTGTTTACTACGTAATATTTTAAGGAAGTTTACATTTCTCTATTACATAATATTTAGAAAATTTACATTTTTCTTAAGCTTGCATTTTTCTACCACGTAATATTTTAGAAAAATTTTAAAGAAGCATCCATGATGAGTTTTACATACCGATCCAAAAAAGACCAAAAAAAAACCAAGTGATACCTTAGTAGTTTCACACATAACGAATTCATCCAACAATCACATCCGCATATGGATTCAAAATATGGCCGTACCAAAACATCAAGTGATCATAGTGTTGTTAACATCCGAAATTTCACCCAACAAAAAAAAAAAAAAAAAAACTCATCACATTCGCAAATCCATCCAAAATTTACTTCACATATTCCATCTTCCAATCTTACCTCCAACAGAAATACACATCTATATACCAACAACAAAAAAGATATAGAAAACACTCAAATATATATATATATATATATATATATATTTATTTATTAAGTTTAATAAGATCAATATTAATGTAACTCATAGCATAAATAATATATATGCAATTTAAGGACATTTAAAAGTGCCTAATAAATATGTCTAATATATATTAAAACGTAAAAAAAAAATATTACCTTTATCTTCAAAATTGTTTTAGTCGTCGTCTGTTGCACTTTTATCATCAGAAGTTTCTGAATCCGTCATATCCACATCACTATCATGATCGTCAGAATCTACACTTATTGGATCTTCAGGAATGTCTTCAACATGTGCCCCAGGTAAAGCATGTGAGCTTACATTCAGAATATTGATTGATTCGTGATTTGGACTATCATTGTTTTCATCCTGCATTGCTTCTTGTTGTGAATTAATTTCGTCAAGTATTCCTCTCGGGTAGACTTTCACTACTACCAACCACTCATCTACTCGGCGTTTAATACGTGGATATGGGAAAAAACAAACTTGATCCGCCTGTGTCGTCAAAACGAATGGATCATACTTCTCATACACCCCAGAAGCACAAACCTCAACAACACCACCTTTACGTATTCTAGTTCCAGCTCCCATAGTCGTATCAAACCATTTACACCGGAATAATGTAACATTCAATCCAACAGCTCCATGATATGCAATATGAATTATATGTTCAAGTTTTCTATAGTACGATTGTTCGTATTCAGAACTCCCTCGCACACAAACCCCATAATTTATCGTAATTTATTTTCTGCATGGGTAACTGTATGAAAATTATACCCACGTGAGAAATATGCATTCCAACATTTGCACTGTCGTATTGGACCTCTCACAAGCTCTTGTAACCACAAAGGGTATCCAATATTCGTGTAATCATTTTAACCTGTATCAACACATGTTATGAAGTTAATTATAATTATAATAATTAAAATATATATAAAATTCATCGTTACCCAGTTACGTACTAAATATGACAATGAATTTTTTATAACATGTATCATTAATTAACTTACCAAATTGTATAACCAACTCGAATAATCTCTTTCTTTCATAGTCATTAACATCTCTTCGGTGAGGCCAGTATAACTTCTCGAGTTTCATTATCATATACTCTGAATATAAGTTAAAGAAATTAAAATCTCGGTAACCATATATATATATATATATATTCATATATATGTTAGATATATATATATATATATATATATGTCATTATGGAAATGTGTGTATGTGTTAACCTTTCAAATTGTTGTAATTCTTCACAATTGAGCAAAATATATGTATGAGCAATGTGCTTGTCTTCATCCGTTAACCACACAAAATATGGTTTACCACTTCCACTACCAACAAGTGTAAACAATGTCGGCATGTCGTCATATGCATAGATATATTGTTTCGCAAAACCACTTGCATGTCGTTTCTGAGAACTGCTGGACACAATATTCTTTTCAGGATGAAAATGGTGAGAGCTAAAATTTGTTATTTCTTTCATTTATAAATTGCTCCACAATCGAACCTTCAACACTTGCTTGTATCGCCTTCTCTTAGGTGAAACATGAAACGTTCGAATGGATACATCCATCGAAACTGCACTGGCCACAAAGTTCTGCTTCCCTAGGTAGGTGAATAGTCAAGTGCTCCATGACATCAAGAAAGAGGGTGGAAATATTTTCTCGAGATTGCAAAGAGTCTGAGCTATATTATTTTCCAACGACCAACGTCACTAATATTCAAACTTCTTGAACAAAGATCACGGAAAAATATGCTACATCTACAAAAAAAAATCAAAATATATATGAGTTAAATATATAAATATATATCTACATGACTTGTAAATTTTTTTATATATTACCTGATATTGTTGCATGTACTTCGTGAGGTAGGAGTTCAGCGAAAGCAAATGGAAATAGTCGCTTGATGCGGTGCGATTTGCACTACACTAGGTTTCACCTAAACTAAATAATCTAGGAGTTTAACCTTCAGCAAACGAATAAAAAATGTCGCAAGTGCACAACCGATCTATTGTAGTACTTAAGGTATCGATCCAACGAGGAAATTGTGCTGGATTTTAAACTATAACTAAAGACTCACCTAAAGCTAAGTATGAAAGGAAATTAAGAATGGGTTTCTAAGTGTCACTCTTAGAACCTAACTAAAGCTAAACTAAACTAAATGCAACTAAATGAAACTAAGTAAACTAAACTAAAATGAGAACTAAATGAAAGCAAATGAAACTAAAGACTACTAAAGCGAAATAAAATGCAGCGTAAATAACTAGGGTTTTCTATCAAGAATAAAGCGTTGGGCGGTCAAGGGAACATCTCCGGGGTCTCACGTCTTCAGGGTTTGCTAGGAATTAATCTAAAACTTGGTTTGTGACTCATAGACTCGAACACTATATTAAGCTATTCACTTTCGCTTACTAGCTCCTAAACAACCATAGACCGAATCATACTAGTCACCCTCAAATCAGAAGCATGGAGTTTGCAATTGTAATTAAGTTCTCAACATCCACGAAATCATCTCCAGGCCTCAAGAACACATGAGAATCCTGGCCGTTCGGATCTTCTTAGCTAGGTCAGACAACTCCTAAAGGTTTGGTAAATAGTCGCTATCTAAGATATCGCTTGTACTCGGGAGATCAAGCCTTTTCTATGCGCGGTTAAAATAAACTAGAAGATAGAATCACGTGTCAAACCCTACTGATCTAATAACCTAAGCAAACAATGAAACCATGAGAACCCCTTCGAATCACCCCATCAAACCCAACAAGCGAACTACTCACACATATTAAACGAAACCATGAAAGCAATCATAATAAACGTATGCAATAGAAGTAAAAGGATCAACGGAGGTTCAGAGAGAACTTCTATAACAAGTACATAAGCTATAACTTCTCCTCAATAAACTACAACTATGAAAAAGGGAAAAGAAAGGAAAAATCAAGCGAAGATCTCCAAGTGGAAGCTCTTCTCTTCAAAGGAATAGGGGCGGCGGCTCTAGAGGCGTCTAGGGTTTCTTTCTGCTCTCTCTGGTCGCTCTCTTATGAGAGAGGCGAGCATATGGTATTTATAGAGTTTCTGGGCAGTCAAAAATTAGGTTTAGGGTTTCACCCGACAAAACTCGGCGTTTTGGCAAAACAGCTTCGGGACAGCCTGGCGCACACACGGGCTCCCAGTGTGCGGCGGAGAGGGTCTTGGTCGCAGGCCCAGGCCTGGTTGCGTGGCTGGACTGCTCTCTTCTTCCAGTCATAACTTTCACTTGACAACTCCAAATTGGTTGATTCCACTTCGAGGCGAATCTTGATTCTTTAAGCTTTCCAATGGCACCAAGAAGTCCAAATTTGGCTAAGGGGAAGATCTCCAATAGTTGCTGTACTTTCAACGGTCCGAGAGTGTCCGGGAAGTCTATTTTGCTCCTTTTATGCCTAAATGCCTTAATTCTTGTAAAACCTACCTGAAACTCAAAATACTTGAAAACATCTTGGAAAACACTTCTTACGCTTGAAAACCTTATAAAAACAATACTAAAACCTTAGTCAAAACGGGTCAAAATACGATGTTATCAACTCCCCCAGACTTAGACTTTGCTTGTCCTCAAGCAAACAAGAAAGCTAAGCCCTCAATGGGAAATCTAAAAATCGCAGGAACTCTTCTACCATCAGAGACCGTGGGCTAAACGATGTCCGGAGGATTCCTAATAACAGAAGTTCAAGTTAGAACATTCTCACCATAGCCTCATAACTTTCACAACTCTGATCCGTCCACCCCAAACCTACAAAAGAACTCAAACTTCACGTCAACCAACTCCCTACATTCATTAAAGTTGGCGTGGCTCTCTCATTCAAAGGATATCATTCAGGGTAGACAGCACTTGGTATTAGGAGGCTTTTAGTGTTTCATAGTGGAGCTTAG
>CM022180.2:14050609-14543071 GCA_011420285.2 Erysimum cheiranthoides
AACTCATGGGTATTGGATACCGGCTGTGGTGCTCATATTTGTACTAATATGCAGGCGCTAAGTGAGAGTAGAACGCTGGAAAAGGGACAAGTAGAGCTGCGAGTCGGGAATGGAGCAAGAGTTGCTGCATTGGCTGTAGGCGTCTACAAATTGTCACTGCCTTCGGGCTTGGTTTTGAATTTACATAATTGCTACTATGTACCTGCTATAAGCAGAAACATCATTTCAGTTTCCTGTTTGGATTTGGATGGTTTTGATTTTATGATTAAAAACAAGTGTTGTTCTTTTAATCTTAATCATATGTTTTATGGTAGCGCCCCATTAGAGAATGGGCTTTATGTCTTAAACCAACTATACCCGTTAACAACATAAATACTAAACGGTTTAAGTCAAATGACGAAAACCCGACTTTTCTCTGGCATTGTCGTTTGGGCCACATAAACGAGAAACGCATACAGAAGCTCCATAAAGATGGGCTTTTGGGCTCATTTGATTATGAATCATGTGAGAAATGTGAATCTGTTTAATGGGCAAAATGGCTAGGGCCCCTTTCAACAAACCAAATGAAAGGGCCAGTGACTTATTGGGCCTTATACATACAGATGTGTGCGGCCCGATGAGCACAAGTGCTAGAGGAAATTATCAGTACTTCATTACCTTTACTGATGACTTCAGTAGGTACGGCTATGTCTATTTGATGAGACACAAGTCGGAATCCTTTGAAAAGTTCAAGGATTCCAAAATGAAGTACAGAACCAACTTGGCAAAAGTATTAAAGCTCTTCGATCAGATCGCGGAGGAGAATACTTAAGCCAAGAGTTCAGTGATCATCTGAGAGAGTGTGGAATTGTTTCACAGCTCACTCCTCCTGGAACGCCCCAATGGAATGGAGTTTCCGAGAGGAGGAATCGGACCCTATTGGATATGGTTCGATCAATGATGAGTCACACAGACCTTCCATTATCCTTTTGGGGATACGCTCTAGAAACGTCTATGTTTACACTAAATAGAGTTCCTACAAAATCAGCTGCAAAGACACCACATGAGATGTGGACTGGAAATGTTCCAAGTTTGTCTTTCCTGAAAATTTGGGGTTGTAGGCTTATGTAAAACGGTTGATATCCGATAAGCTCGCACCCAAATCCGACAAGTGCTTCTTCATTGGTTATCCTAAGGAAACCAAGGCGTACTACTTCTACAACCGTTCTGAGAACAAAGTGTTTGTTGCTCGGGATTGTACTTTCCTGGAGAGAGAATTTCTTTCCAAGAAGAGTAGTGGGAGTAAAGTACAACTCGAAGAAATTCGAGAAACACAGGAGGCTACTCAACCTGTTCAGGAGAGCAGCAAGTGGAAATACAAAGAGTTGTAGAACCCACACCTGTGGAGCCGGAAGTTCGCAGATCCGGAAGGATCCGTCACGAACCCGAGAGATATCAAGGATTTCTCATAACGGATTGTCATGACTTGTTGATCATTGACAGTGACGAGCCTGCGACTTTCAAAGAAGCAATGTTGGGCCCAGACTCCGAAAAGTGGCTTGGAGCCGCTGAATCCGAAATGGGATCCATGTCAGAAAACCAAGTATGGTCCTTGGTAGATTTGCCTGATGGTGTAAAAGCCATAGGTGCAAATGGATCTTCAAGAAGAAGATTGATGGATGGGAATATACAGATATTCAAAGCTAGGTTGGTGGCTAAAGGTTTCAAGCAAATTCATGGTATTGACTATGATGAGACCTATTCCCCAGTCGCTATGCTTAAATCCATTCGGATTCTCCTAGCAACTGCCGCTTATTACGATTATGAGATTTGGCAGATGGATGTGAAAACAGCTTTCCTTAACGGAATTCTGGAGGAGGATGTGTACATGACACAGCCTGAGGGTTTCACAGATCCTAAAAATGCTGGGAAAGTGTGCAAGCTTCATCGATCCATTTATGGATTGAAGCAAGCATCACGGAGTTGGAACCTTCGTTTTGATGAAGCGGTCAAAAAGTTTGACTTTATCAAAACGAAGAGAACCATGTGTATACAAGAAGACTAGTGGGAGCAGAATTGCATTCTCATACTGTACTGTAGATGACATACTATTCTCGGAAACGACATTCCGTGCTTCAGTCTGTCAAGGCTTGGCTCGGAAGTTGTTTTCCATGAAAACATGGGTGAAGCCGCGTACATTCTTGGATAAGAATCTATAGAGATAGAGTGAACAGGCTAATTGGATTGTGTCAAGATACTTATATCGATAAGGTTCTTGCACAGATTCAATATGCATGATTCCAAGAAAGGCTTCACGCCAATGTTGCATGGCGTTACTCTCAGCAAGAAGCAGTGTCCTTCGACACAAGCTGAGCGGGAGGCGGAATGGATAGGATTCTTTATGCTTCGGCTGTGGGATCCATCATGTATGCCATGCTCTGTACTCGTCCAGATGTTGCTTGTGCTTTGAGCATGACGAGTAGATACCCAATCTGATCCAGGTGAGAGTCACTGGACAGCTGTCAAGAATATCCTCAGGTATTTGAGAAATACTAAGGATAAATTCTTGATCTATGGAGGAAGTGATGAGCTGGTTGTGAGTGGATTCACTGACGCGAGTTTTCAGACGGATAAAGACGATTTCCGGTCTCAGTCCGTTATGTCTTTTGTCTGAATGGCGGTGCAGTTAGTTGGAAGAGTTCCAAGCAAAGCACCGTAGCGGATTCCACTACAGAGCTGAATACATTGCTGCTTCTGAAGCAGCGAAGGAAGCTGTTTGGATCAAAAAGTTCATGACTGAACTTGGTGTGATTCCTAGCATCTCGGAGCCAGTGGCGTTATTGTGTGACAACAATGGAGCCATTGCTCAAGCAAAGGAACCCAGATCACACCAGAAGTCCAAACACATTGAGAGGCGGTATCACTTGATCCGCGATATCATTGATAGAGGAGACGTGAAGATCAGCAGAGTTCCAACGGATGAGAATGTCGCTGATCCTCTGACCAAGCCACTCCAGAGGCCTAAGCATGAGAGTCATACGGCTGCTATAGGCATTAGGGATATTAAGATGAGATCTTGATTTTAGTGGGAGTTGTCTTATTTTAGTTAATTTTATGGTGTTCATGTAGACGTATTTTGATTTTAATTAATGAAATTTGATTTCAACATTATTCAAATGTGTCTTTAAATAAAAGTCCCATAGTAATTTATGTTATTTAATAGGTCATCAAGTTGAGAACTTGATCATGAGACCCTATAAGAAATAAATGACATAGATTAATTTTGTCCCTGGTCAAGGTTGTCAAAGTGGGACACTGACAACCGCGTGAGACTAGATTGTGAGTTGACTGATGACTAAGTTTCATGGAGTCATTAATAAGAGTATTAAAGTCAATCACATAGATATATGTTAGAGAACATATGATCGGACATGACCCGCTAATGAGAACTCTACAGGATAATAAAGTGTCATGAGAGGTTCTCATTGCGACTATAGAGTATAGTCCTTAGACCTGAGTTCATCATGATTTCTTACATATGAATTGGTCCGCTTTGACTCTGTCAAACGTCAGCCGTAACAGGTGACTATAAAGGCACTGATTGGGTGTATCATGAAGTGTGTGAAGGAACAGGGATGGAACAAGATGGAATTTGTCACTCCTGTAAAACGGGAGATAAATATCTCAGGGCCCATCGGAGATTTGATACTGAGAAATGTGTGGCCGCACTCGAACGAACTGAATGTCAGTCGTTTGTCTTGTCAGTATAAATCAGAGTTCGATGAACATGATATTGGCTTAATAAGGATGACACGGTTCTTGCCTTATGCCATATCGAGATATAGAGACGAAGGGATTATGGGAATAGATGATTCCAGTACAAGTGGGAGATTGTTGGGAATGTCCTGAAATCATTCCTGTACTAACTCTAGACATAGTTGTTTGTCGAGATCAGACATTCATCTGATACTAGGCGGTCATGACGTTTTGCTAGAAACCGCTCATGACCTGTGAGTTATGAACTCATTACTAGTGTCATTTGAACCTACAGGGTCACACACCTAAGCGAACAGGATGCTCTTAAGCAAGGAACGTGTTATGAGGGAAGGTGTCGATCGATACCAACAAGGTAGTATCGATCGATACCAGATGCGGACCGAAATAGAGATTTCAGCCCAATGACTTAATTCGCTCCGGCTAGGCCTGGAAACAATTAGGTCTTGTCACGTGCCTATATATATGATATGTGGCACGAGTTTTGACAGAACCCTAGTCGCTCTCTCTCCAGTAAACACAGACTTCCTCTGCAAGATCTGATTCCAGGCACTAGCATCCCTACAGATTCCTGTTCGTGTGAGTGTGGACTACAGTAGAGGCGCAGCACGTGAGGCGCTTCCAGATCTCTGATTACCTGACTTTATTCCGCTGCAATCTCCAGGTATTATCGAGATCTCTATGATTCATAGTTTACAAACCTTAGATCCTAGACTTTATGAATTGTCTGTAGGTTGATTAATAGAGATTAATCCGGTTAAAACCTGTAGAAAATCCTTCAAATATAACCCAATTACCTAAAATTAAAATGATAAACCCAAATATTATCAATTATTTTTAGACCAAAATAACCATTGTAACCAAAATATACGAAAATTCTTAGTTATACTTATCAAAAAAATGACCAAATTTAATTAAAATTTAACCATTTTTCAGATTTTTTCTGATATTTATGGTATCCAAAACTAAACCAAACCCGGATGGAACCGAACGCAAACCAAAATCTCAAAATATCCAAGAAGCATATGGTGAAAAATATTAAAAACAAAGTGATATAAGACAAACATATAGCTAACACTTGTTTTTACATAATGAGAATTGATAAAAAAAATTTATTGTTTTTAGAATATTCTAGTAATAATAATGGAGATTTATATATATTTATTATTAAATATACAACATACTTTTGTTTAATCACCAAAAATACAATTTTTGTGCAAATATGAATGCAATTTTCATTAGAGAGATACAAGTTCACTGTACTAGTAGAGTGATTGTGAATTCGATGAGATTACAACAAACATAAAGCAAAAATTTAAAACCAGATTTGAAGAAAGTACAAGTTTACTGTGGGTATGTTGAACCTGAGATCAAGTTTGTAATTTCATAAAATGGCTCTAAAAGCTTACATATCAACTCCGCTCTTTTCCATTCCAAATAAGATGGATAGCTTGTATAAATGGATTCCACATCTGAAAGATTACCAAGTGCATCTCTAAACTTTATAGCTCTAGCTAGCATAAGAAAAGTAGAATTCCAGCGGGTGCTAACATCTAAAACGAGACCATCCTTACCCTGAATTCCCAATGAATCCACACAATTTTGAAACATTATTTCCTTACTTTGTGACCCTTTAACAAACTTGACAGTCTCTCTAATCTTCTGCAAAGCTTCACCAATCATTGTCAAACCCGCTTGAACAATAAGATTTAGAATGTGTGCTAAACAACGCACATGAAAGAACTCCCCATTACTAACCAAATCTTTGTGTAGCTGCCTCTTCATAATACTTTGCATGCTATCATTCGATGAAGCATTATCTACTGTAAGAGAAGACATTCTTCTCTAATCCCCACTCCTTAAGTCACTCTATTAGTTTCATTGCAATAGCTACTCCAGAATGAGGAGGAAGAAATGCAGTAAAAGACAAGATTTTTGCTTGCAAATTCCAATCAGAATCTATGAAATGAACTGTTAAACAGAGATAACTTTCAATGGTTATAGCCTTCCAAAGGTATGTAGTCAAGCAAACTCTACAAGAAATTTCAGTTAAAATTTTCTTAAGTTTTTGTTTCTCCTTCTTATATATTTTTAAAACATCTGAACCTGCTGTATTTCTAGACCGGAACTGAATAGTAGAATTTGCATAAGCAAAGGCCATTCTAATTCTTTTATACTCAACAAACGAGTATGGCAAATCATGCGAATTTCTTTGTTTATCAAGCCAAAGATATCAATTATTTTTAAACCAAAATGATGTAATCATAATAACCAAAATATCCGAAAATTCTTAGTTATATTTATCAAAAATTATCAAATTTAATTCAAACTTAACCATTTTTCAGATTTTTCTGATATTTTATGGTATACAGAACTGGACCGAGCTCGAATGGAACTGAACGCAAACTAAAATCTCAAAATATTTGAAGGGATCCTAAACTCCTCTACTCGAAATATCCAAAACCGTACCGAATGCCCAGCACACCTATTATTCTAAAGAGCTTTTAGTAGATGATTTCTTATCATCCAAGTATAACTCTCAAGATTCAATAAAGTATTTAGTAGTGCTAATAATCAATGGGATTTATAAATCTATTAATCAATTGTTTAATACATAAATTGCATCCAAAAAAAGTTTAAATTGATATAGGAAACTTTTAGTCATCTCTAACGAACCATACAAAACAAACATATATGAATATGTAAAAGAAAAAAATATTTAAAAAAGAAAAACAAAAAACGTTAAATTGCCTCTATAAAACGAATTTTCTTCGTTTGTATGTTTCGATTAGATTCTCTCAAGAAATAAATCTCTTGTGAATGTTGTTTCTTTATCATGTTGGAGGCAGTTTCTGGCCTCATCATCATCATCATCATCACTCTAAATCTCTGAGGCTTTCACTTGTCAACCACAGTTTCTTCTGAACAATGAGTATGACATTGTCTGAGTCTTGTTCTGATTCCGAAGCTGTCTTGGTTTCAACAGCTTCCCAATGTAAAGCCTTGAGATAATTCTTCACAAGGTCGACCACAGATTGTTTATCCCTTATGAGTATGAAACCGCTTGGACGAAGTATACGATCCATCTCCAATAGCAAATCTTCTGCACTGCAACCTCTCTTTTTGATATCAGATATGATGTCCCAAGCGTGGAGTAAATCGTAAGTCCTCGGGTACGTTGAGAACGCTTCACACCTGCGATGTAATCGTATGATAAATCATAGAGGAACATATATTACTAATGGATTTTGATTAAGGGAGACACTGACCAGCTATGAACAGCGCCCATCAGACCTCTGTCGTATATTAGTTTAAGCGTGTTTGGTCCGTCTTCGGGAACAACATTCATAACCCAAACGTCTTTTTCTTTTAGAGCAGCAGCAAAGGAACCCATGTTTGCTTTCATGTCCATTATGTTCCTTACAGTGTCTGGTTGAATTTTAGGACTCAAGAGATCCCAATAAGTATCTACCCTCTGCCTCCAAGTTTCCTGTATGGACAAACAATAATAATATAAGGTGACTACAATCTTTTATATTATCGGAACTTCGATAGCAGCAAACAAAAAAGGATATGAGCATAACATACCGTATCCTTTTCAAACATGTCAGTGGAGTAGCCAAAATCAGCTAGGCGAGGAGGAGGAGAGGTTAATCGAGCTGGCCATGGAGCCAATCCACTTCCCTTGGCTTTGTGGTCATCTAATAGAAACATTGAATAATGATTTAGTGGACATATGTTCTCAGATATGCTATATATCACAAGCGTGTGAAGTTATTTATACGAAATCATATTCTCTGTTAATGAAAAGAAAAGCAAAGAGTGAAAACTCACGGTCACTGTATTGAGTAATGCAGGCTTCCATGTTTACACCATAAACAGCATCGGGGTCACTGTCAGAATTGCAAAGAGGAGGCTGTGTTCCAGGTTCTCTTCCCAAATAACAATCGTTTGTCAAAGGTTTTTGCCAAATTACAGTTTGGTTCCTTTTTGCAGCTATCGTCCAACACATACGTCCCACAAGAGCACTCATTTCTCTCCATATTCTGAGGTCTTCTTCATCTTGTGCATATGCTTCTGGAGATGAATATGCGAAATAGCCACCAGGTCTTAGCACCCTGTCTAGCTCGAGAAGAAGAATACCATCTCTTTGAAGCCAATCAATACGGCAACGTGAACAGTGAGCAAGTTCAAAGGATCTGCTTGGGTATGGGAGCCTCTTGGTACCTAGAACGCCAAGGTATGCAGGGATCCCTCTCTCAAGAGCAAACTGGATTTGGTTCTGATGAACATCATTTGGTGCCAAGGACATTGTCATAATTTCTGATGCAAGAAGATAACCTCCAAAGCTTGCAACACCGCAGCCAACATCAAGAAATGTCCTCAGCCTTCCCCCATTGTTCAAAATGTTGTTCGGAAAGTTAAGCATCTGCAATTTTCCAAGAATAGTATCAGTGATCGAAGAAAGGCACACCTCTGTTGCACATAACATGTAGTAGTCTTACATTAGCCATTGATGCAATATACTTATCAGCACCATAGTGAAAATGTGTGCCTCCACCAGGGAAATTGATTTTTTCTCCTTTAACAACCATCCAGTTTTGGTCAGACTTCTCATGCGCAAGGTGAGTATGAGGAATGTTCACTTTCCAAACTTCGTCTCTGCTTTTCGGCCACTTGATTGGAATCTAAACATATTAACACATAAAAACAGCTTCAAAACATGCACAAAACATGACAAGAGTACAAGTCAGTGATCATATCAACATAGCTACCCACCTTATATCCCGGAGGAGGTGGAATCAAGCAGTTAAATCGCCTTTCAGGAGGAGGGCAGTGGCGTTCATAATGCTCCATCAAAGACAAGTCAAGCTTCAATCTCATTTGGTATATTAGATTCCTGTCTAAACAAGGAATAAGCTCCGAGTGCCGATCATCACACACCTATGCGATTAAACAAAAAAAAACAGAAATAACAACATTTAGCCACCCTGTCTAACCATCAACTGGACTAAAACGGTCAAAGAACTCACAGGAAAGCTTCTCGGTGTGAAACCATTGCCTAAATCTTCTACATAAAACGAGCTAGAAGTATCATCCTTCTTCGTATCATCGTCTTCCCCACCCAAACCAAGTTTCCTCCCATACTCAATCGCTGATGCTCCATGGTTAGAGGAGCCAAAGAAGAGATATACAAAAACAAGTACTACCGATGCAACGCAGACTAAAACAATCACCGGCTTTTTCTTCCCTCCATCTGATCTTCCTCTCATCTCCTTTGTCTATATAGTGATGACTCAAAAACAAGAGATTCTACAAAAACAAACTTTAGTATTACGAATCATCAAATATTTGTTTTCCAATATTCATAACAATATTGTTTAATTGTATATAGCATTATCATAATCTCTTATGAACTTATTAGAAATTGATTCAACCTATCAAAATATTAGATCCTAATTATGCAAATTAACAATCTAAAAGTTGCTAATCATCAAATATTTGTTTTCCAATATTCATAACAATATTGTTAAATTGTATATAGCATTATCATAATCCCTAATGAACTTATTAGAAATTGATTCAATCTATCAAAATATTAGATCCTCGTTATGCAAATTAACAATCTAAAAAAGTTGCTAATCATCAAATATTTGTTTTCCAATATTCATAACAATATTGTTAAATTGTATAGCATTATCATAATCCCTAATGAACTTATTAGAAATTGATTCAATCTATCAAAATATTAGATCCTAGTTATGCAAATTAACAATCTAAAAAAGTTGCTAATCATCAAATATTTGTTTTCCAATATTCATAACAATATTGTTTAATTGTATAGCATTATCATAATCCATTATGAACTTGTTAGAAATTGATTCAACCTATCAAAATATTTTAGATCCTAATTATGCAAATTAACAATTTAAAAAAAGTTGCTAATCATGGATCTGAATTTGAGAAACCTCAGAACAAACTAATAATTTGTCTCTTATCAATGATTAGAAAATACAAACTACGATTAAAGACACTAAAATCGATGTCGAATCTCGAAATCAATAGAGTAATTCCAAAATTTTTTAACAACTTACGCAAATCGTTAAACCTAAATTCAGATTCAAAAATACAAACCGAAGTAAAGGAATCAGAGAATGATAGTATAAAAAGGAGAAGATTAAAGAAAAATCTGAAAACGAATCAAAGAAGTTACTCACTAGTTAGGTTCGAGATTTGGAAGAGACGGAGGAGATACACAGATCAAGATCGTGGAAATGAGAGCGAGATTCGGATCTAAAGAAGAAAGTTTCAGAGACTTGCTTCGTCTTCTTCTTCTTCGTCTATATTGGGATTCGAACGAACAAAGCAATAAAGCGGCAGCGAAAGAGAGTGAGAAGAGAGAGAGAGAGAAGCGTCAAAGTCGTTAATGTTTAATAATTTGCTTTGCATTGAATTTTAATTATTTTTTTAAATTAATCGATATCTATGTGAGTGTCGGTGATCTTTTTGTTTTGTAACATGAAAAATATATTAGTCCTTCTTTGGTTCGATCTCAGTTCGGTAAATTTGGTTTTTGGGTCTTTTGGATTTGAGTTTAATATTCATTCGATTTTTTTAGAATTTTAGTTTGGTTTCGGTTTGATTTTTCTTGATTTTAGTTTTTTTTTTTGGTCAAGGAAAGGAAAACTTTCATTAAAACAGAGACAGATGATTACATAGTAGTAGAAGGGTCTGAGGTCATCGTACGGCTGTTTTTGCAAGATCATCAGCGATAAGATTTTCAGATCTTGAAATGAATCTAAAAGAAAGAGCTCGAAACGATTTGGTCATGGTGAGGATGTCTTCGATGATTCCAGTCAAGTTAATCGGAGCTTTCCGCGAGACAATGGCTGTGATAACATCCTTTGCATCAGATTCTATGATGATCCGGTTATCTTGTTGGTGTTGTAGCGAAAGGAGGGCCTCAAATATGCACATTGCTTCTGCTTCACTTGGTCCTTTGACAAACGACACTGGATTGCAGTTCCGTGATTTGACTTCTCGGTTGCTGTTCATTGTAACCCATCCCAGACCTGCATTTTTGTTTTGTTCTAACCATGATGCATCAGTTTGGCAGAGTATGGTACCTGGTGAGAGGATTCCGTGATCCGTTTCTTGTCGGGAGATGTTGTCGATTGGTGGTTGTTGTGGTTGCGTCGTGGCAGACATGTTCTTCAATTGTGCCTTGTTCCATTCATCTTCAGCTGAGATCGCAGTTTCTATGGTCCTCCACGGATAAAGATCGCTTTTCAAAAATGTGCTTGTTTCGGCTTGACCAAAGAGACCATAGGAGCCATGGGGCAGTGAGCACTCTGTTTGCGGGTGGTAGAGGCTGTCGTGGTTCCATAGTACACATTGAAATCCCTGTTTTTAGGTCTGATATAGAATTCACATTGAGGAGATAAGAGAGGTGCCTTATTCCATGCTTCTCTTGCAAACGGACAGTGAAAGAGGAGGTGCAGCTCTGACTCTTCGTCTCCACAACGTGAGCAGATGGCGTTGGTGGTCACTTTCCTTCTGAGCAGATTCGTTCCAACTGGTAGAGTATATCTTGCTGTCCTCCAAAGGAACATGTGGATCGTTGGTGGGCACTTAATATTTCAAATGGCCTTCTTCCAATAAAAACCATTAGAGTGGTTCTCTTCTTGTTCACCAAACCGGGTTTCCAAGGCTTTGTAGTAGCCGGATCGTGTAGAGTAGCTACCATCTTTTGTATGCATCCATATTGTCTTGTCGGGAGTATTGAGCTTACTTGGTCTTATCTGCATAATCTCAGTCCAAAGTGCTGGAAAGAGATTTCTGAGTTTTTCACTATTCCATTCTTTAGTATTTTCATCTATAAGATCAGCCACCATCAAATCTGTTTGCTAAAAAGGAGTTGGGCCGATAGTAATTCCTAGAGCAATCATGGCTGTCCAAGGATCTCGCCACACTCGTGTTGTTTTGCTGTTTCCAATCGCAATACCCAAACCATTTTTTAACAAATCTCTTCCAGCTAGTAAACCTTTCCAACCATGAGAAGAGGATATTTTGGGACTAACCTCCATGAAAGGTCTGTTTCTACAGTATTTCGCGGTGAGCATTCTTGCCAGGAGGTTATTTGGGTGGTTGATGAGCCGCTAGCTTAACTTAGCAAGGAGAGCTTCATTGAAACTTTGGATTTCTCTTATGCCTAGTCCTGCCTTGTCTTTTGGTTGTGTAAGTGAGTTCCATGAAACCCATGACATTCCTTTTTTATCTTGTTTGCTATCCCAAAAGAATCGAGTTAATGCCGACTATATGCGCTTGTATAAACCAACCGGAAGCAGGAAATAAGACATCGAGTACGAGGGGATCGCTGTTAGAACTGACTTTAGCATTATCAATTTTCCCGCTGCAGAGAGTTTTTTCGATGACCAGCTTGCTGCTTTTTTCTTAATCTGAGCAATTATTGATTCAAATAGATCTCTCTTCTTTCTGCCAAAAAGCTCCGGTAACCCGAGGTATTTGCCTGTGCCTCCTTCTCTTGAAATGCCTAGTTGATTTTTCACTCTGATTCTGATCTCTTGGCTTATTTTTGGCGAGAAGGTGATAGAAGATTTATCTTTATTGATGAGTTGGCCAGATGCATTTTCGTAGTCTATGATTATGCGGTGTAACGTCGAGCAGCTTCTCTCATCAGTTCTCGCAAAAAGCATCGTGTCATCAGCAAAGAGAAGGTGATTAAATGTTGGCCCTGCTCTTGATATTTGAAGACCTCTCAATTGTCCTGCATCCTGTGCATTTTGACAGAGACCAGAAAGAATACTGCAGATGATGAATAGAAAGGGGGAAAGTGGATCGCCCTGGCGGATACCACGTTGAGGGATGACAGAACCACGCGGTTGACCATTAATAAGAAACGAGTATGAAACAGTGGTTACACTCTGCATAATCCAGCCAATCCATCTTTCCTCAAAACCCATCTGTTGAAGAACTTTTCAGATAAAATCCCATTCAAGGCGGTCGTAGGCTTTTGTCATATCAGTTTTGATTGCCATTGAGCACCGTTTTGTTGCTTGTGATTTCTGCAGGGTATGGAGGAGCTCATGAGTGATCAAAACATTGTCGGAGATGGCTCTTCCCGAGACAAAGGCAGTTTGATTTTCTGAAATCAGTGAATTGAGAAGTAGTTGGAGTCTCTTGGTGAGTAGCTTTGAGTAGATCTTGTAATACACGCTGCACAACGCGATGGGCCTGTAATCCTTCACTTTTTGGGGGTGTTGGATTTTTGGAAACAGTCTAATACGTGTCTTGTTTACCTCAGCAGGTACAACCCCAGTGATAAAGAACTTCCGGACTTCCTCAACTATCTCCTTTTCCATTGTTTTCTAGTTTGATTGGAAGAAGCAAGCTGTGAATCCGTCTGGTCTGGGAGCTTTATCTCCGTGAATAGAGAAACAGGCGTTCTTTATCTCTTCTGCGCTTGGGAGTTGTAGTAAGGATCAGTTCATTTCATCTGTTACTACACGCTTGATAGCTTTTTGAATGATCTCTGAAGGTTCCTTTGGTTCGGAGTTGTAGATATTTGTGAAGTAATCTGAGATAATAGCAGTGATGTGCTCTTCTTCAAAAAACACAGTCCCATCATCATTTTCTATCACATAAAAACGGTTAAGAGCTCTTCTACCTCTTGTAGTTGCGTGAAAATATGAAGAATTTCTATCACCAAGTGTAAGCCATAGTTGACGACTTCGTTGTCTCCAATAGTTTTCTTCAGTCGCATATGCTTCTATCAAAGTCTGGGATATTGTCTGTATAAGTGTCTCATCCGGTGATGTAGTTGATAGAGCTTGATCAAGTTCCTCTTTCTTTTTGTCTATTGCTTTATGGCCGTTTTGATGGTGGCTTCTATGCCACTTTTGAATGGCTTTCCTGCAGCTTAGTATACGGTCAGCAACTGTGATATTATGCTTGTTGGCCCAAGCCTTTTTAACCAGTTCAAAGACCTTAGAGTTTTTCCGGAGACTCTTATCATATCGGAACATTCTTCTTTCTTTATTTTTCCGAGCTTCAAAGTAGGCCATGATAGGTCGATGATCAGAGCCTTCGAATTTCATGTACTCAATTCGGATAGTGGAAAACAAATCAGTCCATTCTCCATTTGCCATAGCTCTGTCGAGGCGGCAGAAGACCAAGTGTGTGTTGCGTTGACCTCTCCAGGAGAGGGGGTTGCCGGAGTGACGAAGGTCATAAAGATCATTCTCAGCTACATAGTTCCTGAAATTGGTGAAAGAATGATGTGTCTAGGAATAGACCTACCAGGTTTCACCTAAAGGAACTCTAGGTTTTTAACCTCAACACGACACACAACTAAGCTGCAAGTGCACAGCTAATCGTATGTAGTACTTAAGGGTCGATCCCACAAGGACTAAGAGTTACGCGACGAGTCCACTAGAATAGAATATGGCTAAGACCAGAGTGGAGAAAGGGATGGTTGGGTGGTTTTCTACTACTAACTTGATGCTCAACTAACTAATGCAAATCTAAACCTAGGGAACCTAAACTAGATGAGACTAAACTAGAACCTCCTAAAACTAGAGAATGCAAATAAATGAATCCTATGACTAGACTATGATTACTAAGGATTAAACTATCAATATTAAAAGCGTTGGGCGTTCAGGGGAACATCTCCAGGGGTTTCATTAGGTCAAGGGCTGCTAGGTATGCTAAACTTGCTTCTGGTTCATGACTCACGAACTTAGACACGGATGTAGATCTGAATGATTTCCATCACCAGACCCTAGACTGCGCGTATCCGGACCTCAGCATCACGAGGTGTAAGGCCTTTCGTGTCACGCAATCCGCCTTAGGATTAGGTCTAATATTGTCCACAACGTCACTTTGCATCTTAGAACCTCAATCAGTTGCTCTTCTAAGCTAGATCGGACTATACAACAGGCTTTCGGAAAGTCGTAGTATCTAGAGATGGTCGCTATTACTCGGGATGATCGGTCCCTTTCTATAACGGTTAAAACGAACTAGAAGATAGAATCATTGAGCAAACCATATCAGATCTAGCAACCTAAACAAATCAGCGACCCATGAAAACCCTTTTGAATCACCCCATCAAACCCAACAAAAGAACTACTCACACATAGCGTGTGAAACCATCAAAGCAATGATAAAAAGATGCATTAAAAACCAAACGAAATATGCAAAGGGGGTTCAGAGAAAACTCCTCTATGAGATATAGAAGAAACACGTCTCCCCCTACAAACTAAAGTACTGAAAAGAGAAAAGAAAGATTAAACAAAGCAAGATCTTCGAACGGAGGCAGGCGGCGGCTCTATGGTCAAGAAAGACGTCTAGGGTTTTCCCTGGAGGCTCTCTCACGTCTAGGGTTGCTCTCTGCTCGCTCTCCTCTCTAAGATGTCGAGTATCATGTATTTATAGGCTCTGAGGCGGCAAGAATTAGGGTTAGGGCTTCCTTCGTCAAAACTCGGCGTTTTGGATAAATGACTTCGGACTGCACTGGCTGCACCATCAGGCTCTCGTCGTGCGGTGGTAAGGCTTGATGGCCGCACGGTCGGGTCTTGGTCGTGAGGTGGAGAAGCTCTTGGCCGCAGGCCCATTGCCTGGTCATGCGGCTGGACAGGGCTCTCTTCGCCTGGCCATAACTTTTGATTGACAACTCCAAATTGGTTGATTCCACTTCGAGGCGAGTCTTGACTCTTTAAGCTTTCCAATGGCACCAAGAAGTCCAGATTTGGCTAAGCGGAAGGTCTCCAACGGTTGCAATACTTTCGGCGGTCCAATGTTGTCCAGAAAAGTCCATTTAGCTCCTTTTAGGCCCATTTGCCCTAAAACTTGTAAAAGCTTCCTGAAACTTAAAATACTTGAAAACATCCTAGAAAACACTTATTATGTTCTAAATCTTTATGAAAACACTATTAAAAACATAGTCAAAACGGGTCAAAATACGATGTTATCAACTCCCCCAGACTTAAGCTTTGCTTGTCCTCAAGCAAAACAAGTAAGCTAAGCCCATTAGGAAATCTAAAAAATCGTGGGAACTCTTCTATCATCAGAGACCGTGGGCTAAACGATGTCCAGAGGATTTCTAATAACAAAAATTCAGGTCAGAACATTCTCACCATAGTCCCATAACTTTTTCAACTCTGATCCGTCGACTCCATACCTACAAGAGAAACTCAAACTTCACGTCAATCAACTCCCTACATTCATTAAAAGTTGGCGTGGCTCTCTTATCCAAAGGATATCATTCAGGGTAGACGGCACTTGGTATTGGGAGGCATTTGGTGTTTAGAGTGGAGTTAAGAGTGTTTAGGGTTACCAGATAATCGCAAGAATGCAGGATATTATGCAAAACCGCAAGAGAGAGTGGCCCAATTGATGTCCACGGTTTTCAACCCTTCTTCACTTAACTTCTTCTTCCTTCCTTTCTTTGAGATTCCCCCAGACTTAGGTTTTTCTGTGGGTTTCTCCTGCAAACTACTCGTCTATTCTTCCAGGTTGGTTCCTTGCACTCCTATGGATCTTTCTTCGTACTTCCTGAGACTTAATTAGCAACCATTTCCCTTCTTTTCGTTTTTTTTTTTTTTTTTTTTTTTTTTTTGGTAAGGAACCAGGTTTCCATGGGGTCCAAAGTATGCATGGTTGTAGCCACGACATCCCTTGGTTCACTTCTACTTGATCCTTTACTTTATTATTATTATTATATATAATTTTTTATTTTTTTATTTTTTTATTTTTTTATTTTTTTTTTTTTCGAAAAGGAAAACGGTTTACTAATCTCAAAAATGTACGCATTTTACCTTAAGTTTATGGATCCAATAGGTTGCTTTAGTTCCTCTTATCTCAGCTCTATGCATCGACTCCGGCTTTCTTTAGTTCTTTTATCTTCTTGATTGAAAACCGCGTGGTTCCTCTCTCTCCGGCGTTTTTGCACATAACTGCTAGAACAGGAAAGAAAAGAGAATGCATGAGGTCTGAAATGAGGTTAAGGTTAAGGGTGGGAACCACTAAACATGAGTGGCCATTCAGGATCGTCGAAAAAGATTGGCAAAAAGTGATGTGACGTCCTGAATGTATCCGCTCGTTTCCCTGATCTAACACCTTGAATAAGAGAGAATTAAAAGTCAGGTTAGTTTCAAATTAAATAGAGTTGACGTCAGTTCCACCTGAATCTCTGTTGGATGGAATTTTCGGGGAGCGATCCAGCTATGGTTTTCAGGGTATTGTCCGCTCTTAGTGAATCCTGCAATAGTCGTCACTCAGAAAATGATTTAGAACACTTTATGGTCGTAATCAATTTCAAAAGAAGATGATCAATCATCATTTGATAAGGTCCTCATTCCCTACACGTTTTGACTGACTCGATAAGAACTCAATATTGATGTAAAAAGTGGAAAATTTCGCAAGTCAACAAAAGAGAGTAGCACGTCAGTAAAAGATGGAGCATCCTCCCCCAGACTTAGATCGAACCGTCCTCGGTGAGAAAGGATGATGATAAGTAATTGGAAATGAAAGATTAGAAATTTCGGAACAATGTCACCTTGATTGATAGAGATGGTGTGATGGATAGGTGGGTATCTCCCCCAGACTTGAATTGTTGCCAATTCTCGTTTGGTGGGGACGGTGGCGGGTGGATACAAGGTTTATTGATCTTCTTCTTCTGTTCTCCTTACTTGCTTGTTGTCGATTGAACTTCTTAAGGTTCATCGAATTTTTCGTATAATCTCTTTTTGCGTCGTCCTTGTTACAAAACCTAAAACCATCAATAGAGAATTAGTGAAACAAAACCAAAACAAATTCCTAAGATAGATAGATAGATATGATTATGTTTATGATGTGGTTATGGCGGTAGTCTTGTGTGTTCGGTGCTTGGAGTTGATACGGTCCGGGACAAAACAAAGGAACGTGACGTGTTGGTCGGGGTGGCTACCGCGTGACGGTCACCCGGTCGTGCGGCTACGTAGCCGAACGACCACGGGTCGGTGAACCGGTTGCGCGGTGGCCTGGCCGTCTGTCCGTCTTGAGCTAAAAACCTTCTTTTGATTCGTGGTCGCCTTGCCGTCTGCTGTGGATTTGCATCCCAGTAGTGTCGTTTGGCTTGGCGGTCACGATCACGGGTCCATGCTTATATTCCTTGTCGGTTGTCTAAATGTTACGCTCCAATTGGTGTCTCATTCTCTTTGTCTTCAATCCATTAAGGACCTGAAACCAAGAAAAGAAACAAAACAGAAAGCAAAGACAAAACTAATACCAAAATCAGAAAACATAACCTAGTGATGGGTTGCCTCCCATCCAGCGCTTTTTTTTTAACGTCGTTTAGCTCGACGTCTGTTTTCTCTTCAGACTTGTGAGGCGTCAGTCAACGCGATGATCTCTCGTCTACCTTCTCCTTCTTCTGCAAGATAGGGTTTAAGACGTTGTCCGTTCACAATGAATTCTCCTCCCTTGTTGTTATGAAGAACAATCGCTCCGTATGGCCGTACTTTTTCACTCGAAACGGTCCGGACCACCTCGACCTTAGCTTTCCAGGGAAGAGTTTTAGACGGGAGTTAAAGAGTAGGACTTGGTCATTTGGCGAAAAAGATTTGGGAACAATCTTTTTGTCATGGTACTTCTTCGTCCGCTCTTTGTATATCCTCGAGTTCTCATAAGCGTTGTGACGAATCTCATCTAACTCGTTAAGTTGAATTAAGCGTCGTTCCGCTGCACTTCTCATGTTGTAGTTCAGCTCCTTTACTGCCCAGGCTGCTTTGTATTCTAGTTCAACCGGAAGATGGCAAGCCTTCCCATAGACAATGTGGAACGGCGTGGTGCCTAATGGCGTTTTGTAAGCCGTCCGATACGCCCATAGAGCGTCGTCAAGCTTAAGCGACCAGTCTTTCCTTGTCTTGGACGTCGTCTTTTGAAGAATAGCCTTGATTTCCCTATTCGAAATTTCCACCTGTCCGCTCGTCTGCGGATGGTATGGCGAAGCGACCTTGTGATGGATGCCGTTCTTCTTGAACAGGCCTGTCAGGGCTTTGTTTATGAAGTGCTTTCCTCCATCGCTTATTACCACTCTAGGAACTCCGAAACGAGGGAATATGATTGACTTGAACATTTTTATCACCACCTGCGCATCATTAGTGGGGCTTGCTATTGCCTCCACCCATTTAGAGACATAATCAACAGCAACAAGAATATATTCCTTACCGTGAGATACTGGGAAGGGTCCCATGAAGTCAATGCCCCAGACGTCGAAGACTTCTACTTCCAGGATGAAATTTTGAGGCATCTCGTTCCTCCTGCTTATGTTTCCCATTCTTTGGCATGTATTACACCTTGATATGAAAGCATGTGCGTCTTTGAACATGGTCGGCCACCAAAATCCTGCCTGCAAAACCTTCGAGACAGTTTTGAACGTGGCGAAATGACCTGCATAGTATGAACCATGGCATCCAAAGAGAATTCCTTCGACATCTTCTTCAGGAACACATTTCCGGAATAGCCCATAACTGCACCTCTTATAGAGGAAGGGTTCATCCCAATAGTATCTCCTTACTTCCCTTAAGAATTTCTTTTTGTTGTACCCGAAGAATCGAGGTGGCTCTACCTCTGCTGCAAGATAATTCGCAATGTGACGGTACCACGGTGTGTTCAGGGCATGTCGCTTGATTACAGGTTGCTGTGGTGGTGGTGGTTGCAAAGTTGCACCCGCGATGGGCACGGCTTCAATAGCACACACATTTTCTTCCACAAAGCTGTCATCTATCGGGATTTCCTCTTCTATCCTCATACGGGACAGATGATCGGCGACTCCGTTGTCTGCCCCTTTTTTATCCTTCACTTCAATGTCGAATTCTTGAAGTAGAAGAACCCATCTTATAAGTCGAGGCTTCGCGTCTTTCTTGTTCATTAGGAATTTAATTGTAGAATGGTCCGTGTGGACAATCACCTTTGAGCCAACCAGGTATGATCAAAACTTCTCAAATGCGAAAACAATGGCTAGAAGCTCCTTCTCCGTGGTGGCGTAGTTGCATTGGGCTTCGTCCAGGGTCCTACTTGCGTAGTATATCACATTGAGCTTCTTATCTTTCCTTTGTCCTAATACTGCTCCTACTGCATAGTCGCTTGTGTCGCACATGATCTCAAAAGGTAACTCCCAATCTGGGGGTTGTACAATCGGAGCTGAGATAAGTGCACTCTTAATCTTGTGGAATGCCGCCAGACACTCATCGTCGAATTCGAAGTTAACGTCCTTATAAAGGAGACGCGTCAGCGGCCTGGCAGTCTTAGAGAAATCTTGAATGAATCGCCTATAAAATCCAGCGTGCCCAGGAAACTTCTTATGCCCTTCACGTTCTTAGGTGGCTGGAGACTCATCATCACCTCGATTTTTGCTTTATCAACCTCGATCCCTTTGTCTGAAATCTTGTGTCCGAGAACTATGCCATCTTTTACCATAAAGTGGCATTTTTCCCAATTCAGAACAAGGTGCTTTTCTTCACATCTTTCCAGCACTTTACCCAGGTTTGCTAGGCATCCCTGAAATGATGACCCATAGACCGAGAAATCATCCATGAAAACTTCCATAAAGTCCTCGATGTACTCCGTAAAGATGGACATAATGCAGCGTTGGAAAGTGGCGAGAGCATTGCACAAACCGAAAGGCATCCTTCGATAGGCGAATGTTCCATATGGGCACGTGAAAGTTGTCTTTTCTTGATCATCCGGGTGGATCGGGATCTGAAAGAATCCTGAATAACCATCTAAAAAGCATTAATATTGATGGTTAGCTAGTCTTTCTAGCATTTGATCAATGAAAGGCAAGGGAAAATGGTCTTTTCTGGTCGCCGCATTTAGCTTTCTGTAGTCTATGCACATGTGATGTCCGGTGATAGTCCTCGTTGCGATCAACTCGTCATATCGCCTTTAACGACCGTCATACCTCCCTTCTTAGGCACAACATGAACTGGGCTGACCCATGCACTGTCCGAGATAGGAAAGATGATTCCTGCCTCTAGAAGTTTTAAAATCTCCTTCTTGACCACGTCTTTCAAGTTTGGGTTGAGTTTTCTCTGGTGTTCAATCGAGTTCTTTACCCCTTCCTCTAGATGGATCCTATGCATGCACAGGTCCGGAGAGATCCCTGGAATGTCCTCAAGGGAATATCCTAAGGCCCTTCTGTGCTTTCTCAGCACAGAGAGGAGCATATCTGTCTCTACAGCATCTAAACCAGAGTTGATAATGACGGGGTATGTAGAGTTTTGCCCGAGAAAAGCGTACCTTAGACCAGCGGGAAGTGGCTTGAGCTCCACCTTGGGGGCTTCAAGTTCATTCCAGGGGTTAGCTGTGGCTGTCGGAGCGCTTTTATGAGGCGTAAAGGCGTTGTCACTCTCGTTGACATTGAGGTAGGCGACAGGTCCTTCACAAGTCTGTGTCGAATCTAGAACCTTCTCGTAAGTTTCTTCTATTTCATCGAAGATGTTATACTCATCTTTCGCCCTCGTTAGGATTGCCTCCATCGGATCGTCTAGTAGCAGCTTCCCATAGACCTTTTCTGCTGCTGGGGCTGCGTCGTCGACCGAATAAATCTCACATCCCATTGCAGGAGTGTTCATTGCTTCATGCATATCGAACTTCATGACGGATCCACCTAGGTGGAGGTCGATTTTTCCTCTAGGAACATCGATAATTGCCCCGGCAGTAGAGAGAAATGGACGGCCAAGGATCAAAGGATCCCTAGGTTCTTTTGGGAGATCAAGTACGACGAAATCGGCGGGAATTATGCATCCTTCAATGTTGACATCTATGTCAGTGAGGACGCCCACAGGATGTCGTACTGACCGATCTGCCAGAATAAGCTGCATTTTTGTCGGCTTAAACTCGTCATGGCCTAATCGTCGGGCCACTGAATAGGGCATCAAGTTGATGCTTGACCCTAAATCGCAAAGAGAACGCTCGAAAGTTTCTTCTCCTATTCCACATGATAAAACGAAACTTCCGGGATCTCCTCGCTTCTGGGGGTGTCGTTCAGCAGCACGGCACTACATTCCTTTGTTATTTGTAGGACACCGTCCTCCAGACTTAGCTCACTCCCAAGGAGTTTCTTCATGAATTTCCTGAGAGGTGGCATAAAAGAGCAAGCATCGATTAAAGATAAACTTACCCGTAGTTGGCTGACGAGGTCCTTCAGCTTGGCTTGTTCCTTTTCCTTCTTCAAGTCCTTGATAGCGCTCGGGAAAGGTATCTTGGGTTGATAGATACGTCCTGGCAGAGGTAGCGGATCTCTGAACGGCCGCCTCTTGCTCGGCCTCTCCTTTTTCAATACCTTCTTCCTCTGTCGGTTTGGGTCTACTTGTTTCCCTTTCCTCCAAGTCTTTCGGATATTCCGGTTCCTTATAGGCTAGTCCACTTCTCAGTGTTATAGCTTTCAAAGGTTCCTTGGTTATTGGTTCTCTTTTCTTCGCAACCAGGCGTAAAAGGGGTCCCACAAGAAATGTCACGGTTTCCTTGAGCTTGGTTTCGATCCTTGATACACAGGAACCAATTACTTCGGCCTTATGAGCCAACGCAACTTGAATATCTTCGAACTTGGAAGTGATGTCCCTCGCAAATTCTTCTTGACAGGTTTGAAATTTCTGCATCATGAGCTCTAGACGACTTTGAGTCTCATGAGTTATGGTTCCAACGCCTTGCTGAGGTGCATACGGACTGGCGAACTGGTAATGTTGCTGAGCTTCGCAGTCCCATGAATCGCATTCCCATCCTCCGGGAGGGTAGTGCTATGATTCCAAGAAGTTAAGATCATTAGTGCAAAGATTAGGCTCGTTACCTCCTCCATCATTGCGTTGGAAATCTCCTATTGCTGCGTTGATAGAGTTGACATCGAATCCAACCCTTTTACGGGATAGATCAGAGTTTCTTCGCTTCTTCTCGACGGGTGTTCGCGAATCCAAACCGCATAAACGGTTGTTGTTGCTGCTCTCGGCAAGATTAGAGATCAAGGTCCGGGCTGTCTCCACCGTCCTTTTGGAGAAATCCCCTTCACTTGCCGTGTCCAGAGCCATTCGAAACTTTTCTTCGACTCCTCTATAGAAAATGCCCATTAAGTTTCCTTCCGGAAAACCATGGTGGGGGCAGTCCCTCTCGTAGCCTCAGAATCGTTCCCATGCATCGTAGAATGTCTCTACGACTCCTTGTCGAAAATTGAGGATCACGACCCTCAACTCATCGGTGCGAGATCTAGGGTAAAAGTGATGAAGGAATGCTGCTCTGCATTCTCCCCAAGTAGTAATCGATGCTGGAGGTAAGGTCTTCAACCATTTCTTCGCTTTTCCTACAAGAGAAAAAGTGAAAAGTTTACACCTTATGTAGTCCATGAGCGTCTCGTCTGAGTTGGTAGTGCCACATATTTCTTCGAAAAGGTCAACGTGGTCCATCGGATGTTCTTCACGGTCTCCATGGTATTGGTGCTGCGCGACCAGGACGATTGCTTGTGGATTAATTTTCACGTCCCGTCCTCGCGGCATTATTGGCTGAATAGGTGATCGGTTTCCGACATCTTGATAAGGGATCTCGTAATATCCGATCGTGTGGTGTTGCTTCTTGTCTCGTATGGCTTCATGTTCGTCTCTCCAGGGTGGTGGATCGTCAAGATGTTCCGGACACAAGTCTCGGTTCTCCATTGGCTCTTCTTCCCTGGAACTCCTGAAACAGAAACAAGACCTATCAAAGTAAAAAGATTTTATTATTATTATTATTTTTTTTTTTATGTTTTTATGCAAATTAAGAATTCTTAGACGATATCCTAATCTCAAACTCGCAGGTAATCTCAAATAGTCCCTGGCAACGGCGCCAAAAACTTGATGTGTCTAGGAATAGACCTACCAGGTTTCACCTAAAGGAACTATAGGTTTTTAACCTCAACACGACACACAACTAAGCTGCAAGTGCACAGCTAATCGTATGTAGTACTTAAGGGTCGATCCCACAAGGACTAAGAGTTACGCGACGAGTCCACTAGAATAGAATATGGCTAAGACCAGAGTGGAGAAAGGGATGGTTGGGTGGTTTTCTACTACTAACTTGATGCTCAACTAACTAATGCAAATCTAAACCTAGGGAACCTAAACTAGATGAGACTAAACTAGAACCTCCTAAAACTAGAGAATGCAAATAAATGAATCCTATGACTAGACTATGATTACTAAGGATTAAACTATCAATATTAAAAGCGTTGGGCGTTCAGGGGAACATCTCCAGGGGTTTCATTAGGTCAAGGGCTGCTAGGTATGCTAAACTTGCTTCTGGTTCATGACTCACGAACTTAGACACGGATGTAGATCTGAATGATTTCCATCACCAGACCCTAGACTGCGCGTATCCAGACCTCAGCATCACGAGGTGTAAGGCCTTTCGTGTCATGCAATCCGCCTTAGGATTAGGTCTAATATTGTCCACAACGTCACTTTGCATCTTAGAACCTCAATCAGTTGCTCTTCTAAGCTAGATCGGACTATACAACAGGCTTTCGGAAAGTCGTAGTATCTAGAGATGGTCGCTATTACTCGGGATGATCGGTCCCTTTCTATAACGGTTAAAACGAACTAGAAGATAGAATCATTGAGCAAACCATATCAGATCTAGCAACCTAAACAAATCAGCGACCCATGAAAACCCTTTTGAATCACCCCATCAAACCCAACAAAGGAACTACTCACACATAGCGTGTGAAACCATCAAAGCAATGATAAAAAGATGCATTAAAAACCAAACAAAATATGCAAAGGGGGTTCAGAGAAAACTCCTCTATGAGATATAGAAGAAACACGTCTCCCCCTACAAACTAAAGTACTGAAAAGAGAAAAGAAAGATTAAACAAAGCAAGATCTTCGAACGGAGGCAGGCGGCGGCTCTATGGTCAAGAAAGACGTCTAGGGTTTTCCCTGGAGGCTCTCTCACGTCTAGGGTTGCTCTCTGCTCGCTCTCCTCTCTAAGATGTCGAGTATCATGTATTTATAGGCTCTGAGGCGGCAAGAATTAGGGTTAGGGCTTCCTTCGTCAAAACTCGGCGTTTTGGATAAATGACTTCGGACTGCACTGGCCGCACCATCGGGCTCTCGTCGTGCGGTGGTAAGGCTTGATGGCTGCACGGTCGGGTCTTGGTCGTGAGGTGGAGAAGCTCTTGGCCGCAGGCCCATTGCCTGGTCATGCGGCTGGACAGGGCTCTCTTCGCCTGGCCATAACTTTTGATTGACAACTCCAAAATTGGTTGATTCCACTTCGAGGCGAGTCTTGACTCTTTAAGCTTTCCAATGGCACCAAGAAGTCTAGATTTGGCTAAGCGGAAGGTCTCCAACGGTTGCAATACTTTCGGCGGTCCAATGTTGTCCAGAAAAGTCCATTTAGCTCCTTTTAGGCCCATTTGCCCTAAAACTTGTAAAAGCTTCCTGAAACTTAAAATACTTGAAAACATCCTAGAAAACACTTATTATGTTCTAAATCTTTATGAAAACACAATTAAAAACATAGTCAAAACGGGTCAAAATACGATGTTATCAAAGAACCTTCTGATCTCATAGGTCCTCCTGATTTCTCTTCAGAACAGAGAATTTCATTGAAGTCGCTAATTTAAAACCATAGTCCTTCGCGATTTGAAGTTATCCCAGTAAGTTCATCCCACACAGCTTTCCTTTTATCTTTGTCTGGTTCTCCATAGATAAACGTTGCATAGAACTTCTTGCCTTTGTAAGAGATTTGTATATCTATGAAATGTTGAGATTCCTGCAATATATCCAAATTCACCTCATCTGTCCATAAAACAGCTAGACCTCCACCATCAGGAGAATGCGGAGAGACTAGCTTGATGTTTTGGTATTGAAGAGGCTCGAGCTCCTTGGTGACAACTTCATCCGGATTCTTTGTTGCACTCAGGAAGAAGATTTCAGGTGAGTATCTCTTCCTTAGCTCCCGTAATCGCTGGATTGTTGTGGTTGATTTGAGTCCACAACAATTCCAGCTGCAAATGGCTAAGGAGCAGGGTGCTTTGGGAACCAAAAATCCTTTGATCTACTTGGAGTTTGGCGCCCAGAGATGTCTTCAATTTGGTTTCCTTGATTTGCAGAGTTGATATGTGTTGATGTTTGATGAAGCGTACCCGGATCTCTATTCTGGACCTGAGACGAATTCCTTATGTCATTTGGAAGAGGAACTGGTGAGATGGTAGGCAAAGTTGGATGAGGTTAGTTCGAAGCTCTTGGTCCTCTGTGAGTAACATTGACAAAATTTTGTCTTCTGGGGGAATCTGGAACCGAGAAGCATTTCTCTTTCGCGAGGAGGCTCCGAGAAGTAAAGTTGGATTTGGTCTTGTTTTGGGCCCAGGTGGCCTACCTCTTTTGTGTGATGGGCCTAGTAGCTGGCTGAAGTCTTCTTCTTCGTTTTGGGATTTGGTCTGTTGAGGGGAGAGCTTATCGGCGACAGTAGACTCCCCGACTTCTTCTCCGATGATCTCTGCACGTTTTGCCGATTGGTCCACCGCTGTCTGAATAATGGCCACCGCCGTTTGCTGTATCAGATTGCTTTCTTCTCCCAAGAGTACACGTTGTTGTCTTGCTGCACGCTCGATCGGATTTGCATAGTTTATGTACTAAGTAGTGAGATCTTCCAAGTCGGCAACAACGTTCTCCTCCAGAGGTATGTGTTGTTGAAGCGTCATTCCCGATTGGGGATTGTAGTCCCGGTTATCTATGATTCGTTTGTCTGCATGAGCTACTCTGTATCGCCGTGCTAGGCTTTCTGTCGGGTCCAGATGGTTTATGTACCTGATTGTGGCATTGAGTGTCTCTTCATCCTCGTTTAGAAAACTCACCAATGGTATGTTAAGGGAAATCCATCATCGCTAGATTTCGTTCTAGAGGCCGGTTTCCGTTGAGGGTTTGTGCATACTCATCACCTTCCGCCTGTTGAGAGATTAGGGGTTTCTCTTTCCACACATATTGGACAGGGGTTCGAAAAGCTTCATCTCTGAGTTGGTAAGGTCTTTGTCTTGCTTGTCCTTCTTGGCCAACAGCTTGGTAATTGTGAGTGTTGGTAGCTTGGATGCCTTGTAGGGAGAGGGATTTGCGTGGGACTATCTCGTGCCTTTGAGATGCAGTTCTGTAGCTTCCGTGTTCAAGATTATTCTTATCTGCTTGCTAGTACCAAAGGAGGTTGGTTTGTCTTCAGGGAGCTCTCTCCTTTGATCATACCGTCTTGTTGCTGAAGACACTGGTTCGAGCGAGGCTCTATCTCTCGATGTTCTTTCATGGAAATGCTTACTTGATGGTCTTTCTACGAAGGGCCTACCATGTCTGTCCAATTTCTGATGAAACTCTTCCCTTCCGGTGCTCTTCCGGATAAGAGCAGATTTGTGGTTCTTTCTCTCATGGTCAGAAAATCCTTGTTTTTGCTTGTCTTTGTCAGTAAGAGTAGGGATCTTCAGTTCACAGTTTGGTTCAGAGTGAGTGAGGCTCTTGCAGAGGCTGCAGAACATGTCAAGCCTCTCGTATTCTAGTTGGGTGGTTATTGATTCTCTGGAATGGAAATCTACCACAGTTTCTGTGAGGATAGGAGCTAGGCCATTTACTAATACCCTAGCTCGTACAAAGGTCGATTGTATCTTCACTTGAACACATTGCCCCGCTTCATTGCCTATGTCTTCTACAAGTTCCTTTTGCCAGTAGTGAAGCGGCATGCCCTTTATCCGAATCCAAAACGGGATTTCTGAGGGAAAGAGTGGGGAGATTACCGGTTCCCACTTCTGCACAATGACCATCCATCTGTTAAAGGTGTAAGGCCGGTTTTCCAGGACTTGGTCAAGGTCATCTTCTCTTTCAAAGCGGAAGAGAAATTTCTCTTCTCTAAGATAAGGCTCCGTCTGCTCTTCCTCGGAGGTTCCAACGTCTCATTAAGTGTGAAAACAGGGCACCAATCCCCTGCTCACGAGTGTTTGTGACTCTGCCTAAGAGAGTCTTCTCATTTTCTTGGATCTTTTGTGAGGTGTCGATGTCTTTGGCTCTCATTCTTCCTCATCGTCTTTCATCCGGTTCCTGGGCCTTTCCTTTGCCTTTTTCCGAGTAGGTGAACCTTCTTTCCATCCGCTCTGTCGCAAGAAGAGGAAGCATTGTGTCACGAGGTTTCCTGAGCGTAGTTTGCCGTTTAGAAGTCTTGTAACTTGTCTGAAGCTTGCTCTCGGTCTTTCCTGAGTTGAATGATGGTCAGATCTTGCTCTGGGGTTGCCGGAAAGACCTTGTCGGAAGTTAGGGAGCTCACAATCTTTATGCTTTTAGTAAGAAGGAGTTTGTGAGATCTGGTTTGTTTGAGAAAAAGGGACAGGAATAGAAGTCTCGAGACCCGTGCCTGAGAGAGAAAAAGAGAAGGCTTGCCACGTTAGCCCTTCATCAGCTTAATATTTGATTTTAGTTATAAATAACAAAATTTTGGATATTTTGAGTATTCTTTCAAATATTTTTCAAAATTTTAAATTTTTTTGATTATTTTCAAATATTTTTTGGTTCATTTTTTTGTTTCGTTTCGATTATTCGGGAATTTTGGATATTCTTGAGTTTTTCAAATGATCTTTTAGTTATTTGGTGTAAAAATAACAAATATATTTAGATATATATTTATATTTTGGATATCATTCGGTTCTTGATTTGGTTTCCGTTACCAATCAATTGGTACGTTAATTTTATTTTGATTTTGGTTTAGTAAATTCAGATCGATTTTGTTTTAGGTATAAAAAACAAGTACATAATATATAGAAGAATAAAAGCTTTATTTATTTACCAATCGACTTTTTGTGTTTGTATATTGTTGCCTCTGGATCTACGCTTTTTTTTTATTCTGATCTTGTGAGTGTGAGTGGGTTACTAGGAAAAAATAAATGACTCGATTTGGTTACACATGTCCAATTCATGTGTTTTGGTTGACTTGTTCCCTATTTAATACTAGAGTTAGTTAGGTATGTAACCAAAGTTAAGAGAATAATATTAGAGTATACTACTAGGTTTAAAACTTCTATTATTTGCAAAAGTTACTTAATTTACTATATGCGGTGTTTTTCTAAACACGTTATTTAGAAATCTTTCCCTCAGAATTCATATTAGTTTCTACATCATATTGTAGTTTGTATGAAAATAAACGTGTCCAAAATTTCTACAACATTATACATTTATGTGTTATTGTTCGTCGACATGTTGTTTACGTAATCTTTCTTTTTTGGTGATGAGATTCGTCTTAAGTATTTTTACTCATTGTATCATTTTTTAAAAAAATATTATGGACCTACCAGTTTTAAAAAGTGATACTAAAATGGGTACTTTTATAAAAAAATTGTTCATTAAAATTTTTCCATATGTGTTGGCATAACAAAACTTGTTCACTAAAACCTTGTTCATCGTGGAAGCCCCCTTAGTCCAGTGGTTTGACTAAGGGTGTTGATTATGCTTCTACATCAGGAGGTCTGGGGTTCGAGCCCCAGATATTGCGATTTATTAGTGGGTTTTCCACCTACAGGCATGGGTTTCAATTCCCGGAGAGCGCATTGGTGGGTTTTCCACCTGGAGGTCTGGGTTTCAATTCCCGGAGAGCGCTCAAGTTTACATGAGATCTTCAGCATGGTGCTGGTGCAACCACTGGATATGGATTTTCATAGATGCAGGAGATGTAATAATTCTCTTCATTTGTAATAGTATAAGAAAATCAGTGTTAAAAAAAAAAAAAAAAACCTTGTTCATCAAACCTAACACTAGTTAGAAACTAGTCCATAAATGATCCGTTTGCTAATGGCCAAATTTTGATGGACAAATTTAAATAGACCAAATTATCATGGCAAAATTGTTATGGACAAGTACCAAAACATCTGTACCTATTTTTAGTATTTCTATGGAAAATGGTAGATCCACAAGATATTTATAAAAGGTAGAATGTATAAAGTTTTATTTTTCTTAATTTGAAATTCTATCTCTACTATACACTCAATCCAACCCTTTGCAAATAAAATGACTAAAAAAACTTGGATTAAAATATACATGTAGTTAATGATTAAGAGGTCTTTTATTTCTTTGAAATTTCATATGCTCTCTTCTAAATTTGTGCATGATTTCGAAATGGAATTCAAAAAGAATTATATGCCTATTTTTTTATAATAAAAATGCAATAACATTATTTTGAATGTCGTTTTTGTTATTGTTTGGATAGTCTAACAATTACTTTTTTTTTTTGTCAATAACATTCAACACATGAGTTTAAATCCAGATTGTGAGACATCCACAATACTACACAAATAACTAGACTGTAAGTCATGGTCATCCTTAATTTTTGGAATCTTTTTAAATTTATTTTATTTAAGAAAAATATCATCCAATTTAGTGTTTATTGTAAATATCAAAATTATTTACTTCATTGTATACAAATTTATGGTCATTTAGTGCAATTATTGTCCTTTTCATTAATCCAGAATCTAGAACTTCTTTTTTTTTTTTTGTCAACAATATATATTGATTAGCTTATAAAAGCCAATGAGGCGGAACATCGTTTACATAAGTAACATTTTGCGAGAAGGTACGAACATGTCGTGCCAAATATCTAGAACTTCTTTCTTTTTAGTTGACCTACATATATAGTACATAACATGAATAATTAGTTTTTTCTGGTTGTTAAGGAAAACAAGAACATAAATATAATTGTACATATATATTTTTTCAAGTAAAATATAAATAAAATAAGTTTAATATTAACAAAACTAAATAAAAATAAGTAGTTGTTGACTTGTTGTTGTCTGAGACTCTGAGTTATAAATGTAAATGAGTAATTGAACTTTGAAACTAAACCAAAAAATATAGTTGCATGATTTTGGCAAAGGTGTTAAGAAATAGGCTAAAGCCTGTAAATAAATGGGCTTTACACATCTTGAACAGGAATGGAAACAATTCCAACTAAAATCCAAGAAGAAAGAAGCAAAACATGGTATGGCAGAGATTAGGCCACGTGTTGAAGATCTAACGGAGGAGAAAACTGTCTCGAGGCAATATACTAATATTCGATTGTTTCAGTTGACATGAAATGACAAATGAGACGGTGAGGGCGTGTGAAAGCTGGACCAATACTCTGACCAATCAATCTGCAGTGCACCTATCAAGTAGGTCTCGAACTTTAGTTCTTCCGATCGGTTCGGTTCTTTCGGTTATCAGTTAACCTAAATATATTTTGTAAATTGTTAAAATTAATTAAAAAAAAATCTTGTTCATTTCAATTCTCAGTTCAATTCAAATTGAAATTAACCGAATTTTTGTTTTCATTTTCCAAAATCCGAGTTATTCGATATTCCTGTAAAATTTGGAAATTTGATTTGATTCGGTTCGTTTTTTAACCAAAACTGGTTGAATTTTTATAAAACCGGTATAATTGTGGTATAATCTGGTTTAATAATATATATATATTGGTTAACCAAGAACTGAATCGAACCGAAATAAATTTCTCATCTTGCCGATCAATTCAAGACCTAGTAACCGAAAACGAACCAAACAGTCAAAATCTCGGTTTAATTTGGTTCGGTTATGTATCTCAAAGCTACACCTATGTAATGTTTGATGTTTTCGTTTTTATGTTAGTAGTATGTTACCATTCTTTAAATGACAACTATATACTTACAATTGTTATTTATTGACATAATTTGTAGGGTGTTTTTTTTTTTTTTTTTTTTGGTTAATTATCATTAGTAGGATGTTTTTTCTGAAAGTTGTAATTTTGTAATATAACTAGGAACAAATTGTTGTCTTGGTACTATTTCCATGTGAACTCGTATGTGTAATGTTTCATTATTCATCGCCAATATGTTTAGGACACATATCATAGTTCTTTCGAGTCATTTGTTAAGAAACTAATATGACATCGCTATTAGTTATTTTTTGTTCACGATATATGTACTCATTTATGTTATATACTGTATGAGATTGCACTTTAACATCCCAAAAACCTGAGCCATCTATTTTTAAGTTTCAAAAACCATTTTTTCTAAATTTGAATGACTAGCTATAAGTATTAATAATATTTAGTGAGTTATAAAATTACTTCTTTATGGGCAGCAAGATGCTTGAAATGTAATCAATCGAGATAGTAATTGTAGGGAAAATAACTTGTTTTGAACTGATCAAAACATTAGAGAGCAAAATGATCGAACAGACCATCTAACTTTCTTGAAAGACTATTGGTGGTGTACATATAATGCTTAAATTAGTAAACTAGATGAGATTTATATGTTAAAGTAGTCGACAAATTGAAAAAAAAAAATCTAGTGTTTAAGGTTTTAAGCGAGGCTAAAGGATAGTCTTAAGTTTAATTTGTTGTTTAATGAGTTGTTTAGAGTAAATCGAAGTAATTGACCTGCATATGTTTAAATGAGTCAGTTTGTTTTGGTCGATCGAAATCCTAAATTTTTCAATCAATTTTTTCTGCAATTTATAAACACCAATGCATATTTTTCAAAATCTCATTTGCTTTTATGACTAAAAATATAACTATTGATTTTTATTTAAATATAAAAACACAGCATCTAAAATTAACGCAATCAAATGAAACATATATATAGTAAAGGCTATATGATACTATATTTTAAGAATTGTTAACATTGTTACCAAAAAAATACCTATACTTTATAAATAAGCAAATACTTTTGTAAGAAGGACAAGAAACTGAATGATTTGCCAATTCCCTACCATATTAGGACGCTACAAAGGAAGGCATGCATACACACAGAGCATGAAAAGACACGACCAAACCATTCGATTCTACAAATCTTCTTTTGTCATGTCTTATCGAACTACAATGATATTCAACTTATATCATCCCACCATATATTCATCAAATATATTATAAGTTGGTTGTACCAATAGAGGCCAATTATGAAGATTTTATACACCGCAAATCTTAAGTACGTAGTAGTATAAGACAAAAAAAAACTATTATAACTTGTATAACTTGATCAATATCTGCATTATAAATCATTTATAGAGATAAGTTTTCAAATAATTTGATAACTGAGTTTCTTCTTGATCAAAACTTCATAAGTAGTACAAAGTATAAACTTTTGAATAGCGTAGAGAAAACGCATGGATCAAGAGTTTATTTATATTTTTTTACATGAATATGACTTTTATAGTTTGAAAATATGAAATTAATAAACAAAATAAACTCATATTTACGAAAAACTAATCAAAAGTTAATTTAACCTTTTACAAAAAAAAAAAAAACTAATCAAAAGTTTAAAACGTTGGTAAACCGTAATTAAGATATACTTTCATATTTTTTTTTTTTGGAATACGAAATCTATTTTTTATTTTTTATAAGCACTTGCGATAAATGAACTAACACAAATCATAATTTTGTCATCTTTCAATTTCTGCAAATAAATGACAAAGATATGGTCATTAATTTAGTGCTATTACTCTAAGATAAAACTTGTGAGTACTTGTCTAATAATGTATGAATTAAATATACTAATCCAGATTTATATGAGGCCAAACAATAAGAATTACAAATTTATTTAATACAACATAAAAATTCTTTAGCTTGCCAAATAAAGGATTAGCTAGGAAGAAAAGGGCATGTGACTTTAAAATAACTCGTGCATGTTCGTAATTGACAAATACTATATAAGTTGTAAATTAAAACAAACGTGGTTCATTGAAACATCTTACTCATTGACTTAGTACTAATTAGGGCTACTTGAAATCGCCGGCTGAGACGGTGGTAGTGGCGGAGGAGGTCGCTTCCGCTTCTTCTTTTCATAGCTGATCCCACGTGCTTTAGCCTGCGAGTCACGCACTTCCCTAAGGTAAAGTCGAACGGCTCGTGCACCAAAAGGGTTTGTCTCTGGTGAACCACCGTTCTCTTCAAAAGCAGCTCTAAGTCGGCCTATGAGTGCGTCAAGACTACCCCACGCTTGTCGGAGTGGACAGGCACATGGTGCTGGTGGGTTTGGGTGTCCGAAGAACGGACATAAGTGTGTGTGAACCTGAAGATACAAAGATCAAATTCGCCTTCTAAAATCAGCATTTTCAATCTAAAACATTATAAGTAGAATCGGTGTGTTTTTACCGGGACTCACCTAATCCACCGATAGAATATATTATATATAAAAAAATATTATAGAATATCATTTGCTTGTATGATGTTTGAGTTTACATTTTGAATATATACAACCATTATAGGAAGAATCATGGATCAGATATTGTAATAATTTGTTTTTTTTTTCCCTTTTGTTAAAGATATTATTGTAATTATTTGTCTATATATGATGGTAGCTAGATAACTTTTTGAATATATACAATTAACAATCATATACTGCAATAAAATTTGTCGGTGATAGATGAAAGGAAAGATGTTGAACTCAAGATAGATCAGATCAGTGAGACTCAGCTCGTTGTAATCAAGAATATAATAATAATCTCATATACGAATATCTATAAGAATCCAATGTTGTAGGTCAAAGAAACCAAAATTAGACATATATAGGGTTTCATTTGGATCTATATCTTCATTATAACGCAAAATAATATTTTAATGTGAGAGATACATAAATATTATGTAAGTGTATATGTATACCTTAGTCTTGCCGAATTGGTCGAGGTACCTTAGGAATTCAAGAACATGAGCACCACTACAACGGGAGAGAGAAAGTGGTGGACGGTGGTTGCGTAGATACTGTCCAAAAGTGTTCCAATCTCTTCTCTTCTGATTCTCATACCTGCTCAGCTGGTTTGTCCCGGAGCCACTAGAGGAAGATGAGGAAGAGGAGGATGTGGTCGTGGTGGTGGTTGCGGCCGCAATCATAAGGTTTGTGTTATGTGAGATGTTTGTTGTGCCCATAAAGCCAAGGATAGGATCCATGATATCAAGATCTGACAATCTAAGTGTTTTGTTTTAGGTTATGATGAAGATGAGAAGATAGCTTTATGAGTAGTCTGAGTTGATAAGGAAAGATGGTGGAGAGAAAAAGAAGAGAAGAGGGTATCGAAGTCATTGTTATAAAGAGTGAATTGAATGGAGTCATATAAATATTTTGTTATCTTTTGCTTGACTAATAACAGTGGAATAAAATAATAAATGCAAGCTTGTATTTGACTATAGAGATTGAGTTAAACACTACTAATAATGTTACGTATATATCTTAAAATCATTATTGTTGTGTGTAAGACTTTGAATAGTCAATATATGTTGTTGACAAAAAAAAAAAAAAAACTTTGAATAGTTTTGGCGGATGTAGATTAAATTAAGGGGTATGGTTTGGTATGATTAATGCAGTTAAAATGTTAAATAGTAGGAGTAACAAATATATCAGATATAAATTCTTACCTAAACATTAGTAGTTATTAAAATGTTTGGAAAAGAAATTTAATAAAAAGAATTTGGGTTTATCAAATTTACACATTCACAACCGTTGAACGTAAATAATAATTTGCTAGTAAGATTGCAAAAAAGTAAAAATGAATAAGATTTTGTTCTTGATTTGGCACCGAATAACAAACAAATTTGGTGTACGTTTGAAACTGTATCATTTAAAAAATATATATTTTGTGATTGTCTCTCATGTGGTATACACTGAACGCGTTATAAACTTTATAATTTGAGTACAGTAATTTACTAAATTTAATATGTTGTTTTAATGGTTTGTTTTGAAGCTATGTGGTTTAAGTGATCGTAAATGTAGTTTTTAATGACCAAGATCAGAATATGGATTTAGATACATATTATCATATTTTATTTGTAACCTAATCGTTCTTTTGTATTGTATACTTGTGCATTGAGTTTTTTTTTTTTTTTTTTTTTTTTGCTAAAGTGTAAATATCATTAGATGAAAAGTTTAGGTGTTACAAATAAACGATTGAGTTGCTATGTTCTTTTTAGGATATTATATTTTTTTTTATTACAAATAAATTTTTATGACAGATTTAAGTATTGGGGAATAAATAGTTTTTTTTTTTTTAAGTAGTTAAAGGGAAATGCACATATCGCCACATTCAAATATTTAAAGTTCGGTTTGTGTCTAACTGTCTATATTTTCTGAAATTTTGCTTCTATCAAAATATAAAATCTTCCTCAAAATGATGAATGGAACAACACCATATTTATTGTAAAAAATACTATATATTGTAAAAAATATTTGCAGGTTAATCTAATAACCCTGTAGGTGTAACAACAGAAAAATATTTGAAACAATAACGTTAATTTGTTTAACAAAAAAAAAACAATAACTTTAATTTATTGTAGTGCACAAGACTGTTAAACATAGTGACAACAGATTTTAAATTCCAACAATTTAATTTTGGTAGTCTGAAAATGTAATAGCTACTCTAGTTATTACTTTAATTTTTTTTTTTTTTTTTACTTTAAATTTTAAAATCATTTAGTATCCAAATTTCATTTAAAACCCATTACTCAACTAAAACTAGATCACGATTCATTTGTTAAATGAACCTAAGAAACATAGCTAATGATTCATTTTGATCCACTTCTGTACTCAAATCTAGACAAATACAGTAATTTATAGTTAAATGAAAAGATGGAATCAAATATATAGTGATCAACAATATAGATAATCAATTAGAGGAGACTAGGGTGGGCAGAGGGAATAATATCGTGACTTATATATTTGGTTTTTTTTGGGTGGCATGAGTGGACAACACCTGGAATGAAAAGACGAGATTACCCCTGAAAGAAGTTAGGAGCAAAGGGTAACTTGTGGCAGAGGTACAAAACTGGATGGGGACAGAGAGGGAAAAAAAATGAGCAGTGGAGTGTGTTTGAATGGTTACTTAATAAAGAAGGAGAAATGTTGAGTCAATCAATCAAATCTAAAACTGTTCAATTTTCATGTCATTGTGGACCATGTGAAATTTTTCACTTGTTTTTGGATCTTTTCTCTCTTACACAAACAAAATAGACGTATTTTTTTTTCTTAAAAGTTGTATTTATTTAGCAACAAAAAAAAACTTTTTACAAAAATATAAAATAATGATATAGTTATTAAAAAAAAAGGAGAAATCTAGCATGTATCTCTCTAAAAATCATATTGAAATTATTATTTTTCTATGCCTAATATGTATGAAGCAGTCGAAGTCTTCTGGTAAATTGTACAAACCACCTTTTATATAATTATTGAGCCTATAAAGTTAAGATCACTTTAATTTTGAATGAAAATCCGTTTTATTGATCCCTCACATTTTAGTTATTAAACTTGTACTCTATACTTTGTTTGTTTTGTTTAATACTAGTGGTCTATAGCTTGTTTTGTTTAATTCTTGTGGTCTATAGTTGATGCCATTAATAGCAATGACAATTAAGCTTCTCTTTATGCTATATTTGGTGGTGGGGATATCTTTATTTTATAGCCCACTTATTTGATTTGAAAAGATAAAAAAAAATTATTTTGAAAAGTAATCATATCGCACCACAAAACCGCACCACAAAACCGCACCGCAACAATGTCAAAATTATTTATATATACATATATATTTATATATTTTCGTTACTATTAAAATCGTATCACACTTCTCCCGCAGTTAAAAACGCAATTACCATTCAGAACCAATATCATTTGAATTAATTTTATTTTTACTTGTCATGTTAACAACACTTAAAATACAGTTTGATATAGAGACTTATTATCTTTAGTAGCCTGCAGAGATATTTTGGGATATCTTTCGAAAATCTGAGCCATTAATCTGTTCTATTGTTTTGATGGAAGAATGAAGTTATATCTCCATCTTTGCTTAATGCTTCTACACCAGGAGGTCTGGGGTTCGAGTCCTAGATATTGCGATTTATTAACAATTATGCAGATTAATCGAGACAAGTGTACAGGAGATCTCCAGTGATGCGCAATTAGAGTTGTTCGCCGTGATTCTACGTACAGAAGGAGAAGCGTCAACATGGAGAAGAAGAAGGAAGTGCGGCCTATCGTGAATCTAATAGGGTCGGAAAGAATTGCCCATGGTAAAATCGTCTATGTAACAGTTCTCATAATTTGTAATAGTTAATAAATCCAGATGATAAAAAAAAAAACCATTGATTTAATTTACATTTTTTTAACGAAATATAAACAGAATATCCATCTTTGTTTCTATAAGATTTAATTGAGGAACTAATTGCTTTATGTACTTATTGTGAAGCAAGGAGGCATGTAGAAGAGTACGATAATTGAGTAATTAACGGAAAAGTTATCTGATCACAAATAATTTAACCATTCAACCTTTTCCGTACAATGATTAAAATATGGTGTTCTTACTTTTGGGAACCAATCCAAAATTCCTTATAATTATTTAAGAGTGTTAAACTAAATTGCATAGAAACAGTTAAAACGCGGAAACGAAACGTGTGATAACCTAGAAACGGTTTTTTAAGAGAATTACAAAATGTACATCTTTTGAAAATGTGAATTTGTATAAAATATGTATATCTAATGAATCAAATTGATCACTTCCAACATCCACATATGATTGGACCATTTTCGTAAACAAAATTTTTTCTCAATAGAAGATGAAGAATTGAAGATAATACATACAATATTCGCTTTTTATAATCCTTTTTTTTTTTTCCGGAATATATATTATATACTCTTATATTTCTAAATTACTAAATTTATATACTTTTAAGAAAGTAAATTTTTGATGTACATTTCCATCGCGTTTCCAAATTGTGTTTTGTAAAAAACGCATTTCCGTGGCGTTTTCCTGAGTTTTGTAGAAAACGCGTTTCCGTGGCGTTTTCCTGCGTTTTCAAGAGTTTCCGAAACATAAAACAGACATTGAACAAAGTTTCTATGCAACATAAATCTTAAATATATGTTACCAGTAACAAATTACTATAAAAAGAGTTAATGGAATCAAATCTTGTGGACTATTTTTTTATAATCAAACACACTTTACATTCTTCCTTTTTGTCCAAAACCATATATACAAAACATAGGTACTGTTTTTTTAAGTTCCAAATTATAAACATATTGTTTTAGCTTTTGATTATAAGAAACATGGTATTGATTTTGGTTGTGTAATAAAGATAGTTTCAATGGTTGAAAACGTTAATCTCACAGATGCTGAAGGATAGAGACAATCCCATGGAGTTTGTACCTGTCTACTTCAGACACGGTACAGCTTAATAACCTGATCGATCTTGGCGCGACAGACCGGACATCCCCATTTCTTGGATTTGATCTCGTTCAAGCAAGACATGCATCCCGCGACATGTCCACACGGGACACAGACTGCTTCAGATGGCGCATCAAGACATATCGCACACGTTCCAGTGTTCCCGTCTTCTTTCTTTTCACCATCTGTTGAGGCTGGAAGAGAAGAAGCAGATGGGAGATCGACAGGTGTTGAATCGATTGATGGGTAATGAATTGGACCTTCGTCTACGGTTGCTATATCATCATCTGTTAATGGAGGAGCTGATGGTGAAGATTCTAGGACAATGCCAATTCCATGGCTATTGAAAGCAAAGGCGCTTGCTTTTCCTGAGGGAGGTGCGGTTGATGAGCTTGGACCGGATGAGGAACTTGCTTGACCGATGGAATGGTGATTGAGATTTGATGGGTCACTCATAGTAGTGTGAAGTGAGGCGTTCATTGCCATGGCTAGTTCATCTTCTGATGGTGGTGGTGGAGCAGATGGTGCGGTTTGGAGAAAGACCGGTGGATGCATTGGCTGTATATTTGTATTCAAAGCGAGATTCAATATGTAGAACCAAGTAAGGAAGAAATGAAATAAGAAGTTTCAATAAATCAGATGGAAGTAGTTTTCGACATTACCTGTGGAATCCCTTTACAGGCATCACAAAACCACTTCAGCTGTTGGCTGTCACCTTCAGTCGCAGGTGCGAGTTTTAGACGTGTTTCTGAAATAAAGAGAGACAAACTTAAATGATTTTACTTCACTGAAACAAAAAAATATTATAATGCAAGAGCAAATAAAACAGAGAGATCAATTTAGATACTTTCTTGGTAAATTTATTATACGAACTAAGAATAGTTTGTCAGCAACTAAACAGTGTAGACTTACGCCTAACTACTTGAGGCCTACGTCTCCCGTGGGAGGCGCAGGCCCTTCGTTTCTTCATCCTGCGGCTTGGGACTATCCACCAGAATAAAATTCAATCAACATCCACAAAACTAGAGGGTCCATGTCAACAACATATAAAAGTGCTGGGAAAATTACTTGAGGAGTTATCAACAATCATCACTGAAGTATCGGACTGCTTCGTTTTTGGTTCTTCTAAGTTTGCTTTCCACAAAGGCATCACTGTGCGTGGCAGTGCATCCTGATTACATCAGACCAGTTTTATAGACAGATTAGCCAAATATGCAAGACTTAAAGACATTGAAAGTTACACGTCATGACTTTAAAATTATCTAATGATCATCATACCTGCAGACTAGCATACACAACCAGCTCCAACTTGAAAGGCTTTGTAGGGTTTCTTGAACCAGTAGGTACGATGACTACCCATCTGCAAATAAATAAGGTTTAAAGAAGATTCATCGCCATGTGCATAAGAGAAATGTTTTCCTCAGAATTCAGTGAAAAGAAACGAGTTTTCTGTGACAAATACGAAAGATAAGAGCGAAGTTCAGTGGATACTCACACTCTTCTTGAAAGAAGCTGCGGAGCAAATAAGTCTAGAAAGGTAGGACCGTAAAATTCACGCATCCAACCAGAGAACAAGCAGATGTGCTTCTACAGAATCCACAATTTTAAAAACTATTAATCCACAAAGTAATCATACCAAGTCAGTTACAACTTATAACAAATGATCAAACAGGAATAAAAACATACCTCAATTGCACGTACGACATTACTAAACCCTTTGGCTCTAGCAACTTCAAGTGGTGTCTGACAATCATCATTGAGAACAAGTGGATTTGCTGCAAAAAAATTTGGGAGCGAAATAAAAGACTCGACAATCAGATATCTAACTTACATTCATCATGTTGTAAGAGAAGACAAACACTTACCACCGTGCGAAAGAAGTAACTTAACAGTGTTCTCAAGACCTCTTTTCGCAGCATGATGCAAAGGAGTCCCCGCGTGACGAGCTGAAGACAAATAACAAAAGACCACATTAGCTAAACCACAGTTCTTAAACTCAAATTCTTTCTTAATCCAAAATAGTTTAATCTTGATAACCACATTAGCTTAATCACATCTCTAGGATCACAGTACGGTTTCGAAATCCAAAACCACGATCATGGAGCCATTAACAGAATCAACAAGGTCTCAAAATCCGAAACTATGATCATGGAGCCATTAATAGAATTAACAAGGTCTCAAAATCCAAAAAACGATCATGGAGCCATTAACAGAATCAACAAGGTCTCAATCTACAAACCACATTCACTACCTACAACTTGACAAGTTGTTACATTTCAATGACTATTCACAGCATTCAATGTCACTTAAGATTGAGTCAAACCGACAAGTTCAAATTTGGACAAGAACAAGAAACATCTGATAGTTCAAAAAGGGAAGATCTTTGAAATTACCAGGACGATAAGCATTAACATTAGAGCCCAACTCAATCAAAGTTTTAGCGACATCATAAAGCTCTGAGCTCATACAAGCCAAGATCAATGGAGTTTTTCCTTCTCTATCCATCCACTGCAATCACAAAAATCACAATTACGTCGCTGTAAAACCCTAATTTCGATCAATTCAAACAAACCAAAATCGAAATGAAACCTCAAGGTCTGCACCATCTCGATGAAGAGCTCTAATCCCTTCAGAGTTTCCATAACTCACTTGCTGATACAGCAATTCCCCTTTTGATTGTTGTTGCCCCATCACAATTGAGAAGACGAAAGGTTGAAACTTTACACAACCCACAAGAAAAAGGTTTGATCTTTGAGAATTGAATCGATCGAGGAAAACAAAAATGTTCTTAATCAAATTAAGAGAGACGATAAGAGAAAAAGATCTCAATTTCACTCTGTTTAGATATTTTATTTGGTTTTTCCTTAGCAAAGAAGAGTTCGGAGGAAACCAAAAAACTTTGTAATTCACGTTTGACGTTTCTATAGAGTTTCTGTATTTATAAAATGGTGCCTATATTTTAGGTAACTTCATATTTGTTTCCCATTGACTTTTTTAAGATAATTAATTCCCTTATAAAGGTTGTTTTGGTTAACTATAAAGTTTTCAATTTCATACTCTATTTAGGGAAATGGTAAAAGGCGATTAGACATTATCTTTTTTTTTTTTTTTGGCTCAACAACAACTTTCCATTCACCAAGTCGAAATTACATCATGTTCGACCACAAAGGCTCTAGTAGTATCATGTAACTGTAGAATGATACAAAGTAAAAACTAAACTATATAAAATCTATAGATAAAAAATCGTAGAATAATATTATTTAGAATATGATTTGATAAATTTGCGGAATGACGGAATCTAAATGAAGTTATCAATATATACATATACTTAATAAGTAAATAATAACTTTTATCTTATAAAAAATTGATAAAATATATGAGTATGAATAAAAGTGCAAAATAACACACTTCTGTATTTTTAATATGTGAAACAATTTCGGGATTTAGATGCTAATTGAGTCGTTTCATCTCACACTTACCACACATAGATTGTCCAATGTATATATATATTTAAAGGGATAATCACCATACCGGTTTTTGGATAACGTTTTACATTTTATTTTAAACATTGTTTTAATGTCAATGTATCAATATTTTGAGTTATACAATCCATGTAAATTGTGTAAAAATTTAAATAAAAAGCATCAACGTTACAATAAATAATTACTATATATTAGAAAAATTTGCAATATACTTTCTTAAGTACAAAAGTAGTTAAAATTTTTGTAGGTAAAAAAGAATTTAAGAATGCTTAACCATGTACAAGATATTTAACATTTGTTCAATAAAAATAATTTTGAATCACTTGAATATGTTGGCTGTTAGAATTTACTCCTTTTTTTCGATCGAAATGAAATGTTAATATCTGTAAATGAAAATTTGATAATGCAAACTGAGGAAAGTATTTAATCAAACATTTCAAATAATTTGTGTTGAAATGAAAATTTTATTTTATTCAATCATGAATTTTAATAATTAATCTAAAATTTAGTGTTATGGAATTAATGACTCTTTGGTCACTTTTCTATATATCGGACAAGATCTAAGGAGTTGGAATAAATCAACTCCTTAGCTCCGCCTCTATATATCAAGATTCTCTTATCGATTTTACCGGAGAAATTGTGTTGTGCCGGTAGATCTCGTAAACCTCTTTACCAAACGGAAGATTTTAACCGTTGGTTCTGCTGATTCGAACTGCTAAATTCTGTAAAAAATTTTCTCTTCATTTTGTACATTTTCTGATGAAATTCTGTAAAAAGTAACTACAAAGATAAAATATATTTTAAAAAAGTAAAACACCTCAAAATTTCTATATAATTTCTCGAAGTAAAATATATGTGTTAACATGTAAAATAGTAATGTCTACTTCTCTATTATGCCTTTGTAAGTAATACAAATGAGAGAAAAAGAAAAAAGAAAAAAACAATGATAAACTTACACACATGGTTTAGACTTCAGAATCTGGTTCCTTCTCGTTGCTTTTCTCAGGTACCAACGGATCAGACGATGGTTCAGATAGTGGTGGAGGAGCAACTTGTGAATCTGAAGCTGTTGGATTCAATGGTGATGATGATGATGATGATGATGATGAATTTGGACTATAACACTTAAGCAACCTATCTTTGTTTTTGGTCCACCAATCTTCTGCTTGATGCTCATCAAATCTTTTTTTACTAAATCTAACTCGTCGGAAGATCTTGTTACCATGCATATCTACCTCATAAGTCACATAAACACCAGGCTCAAATTGTTCTTTACTTTCTTTTCCACTTGTTCTTGATGATGAAGGTTCTGTACTTGGTGGTCTTGATGATACTTGTATCTCTGTCTTTTGATCTTGTAATGTGTTTGCAGAAGAAGATGTTTCTTGTTGATCTTGTCCCAAAGTTGTAAGTAAAGATGTTTCTGATGCTTCATTTGCATTTAGATAAGCTTCAGCTTGAGAATTAATGGATTCTAATGCTTCACTCTCTGATAGTTCAGGAGGTAATTTATCTTTTAACCCTTTCAACTGAAATAGAAAAGAAAAAAAACAACTACAGGATGAATATTTTTGTAAAAATATTGTATTTTTTTAGGCCATGAATGTTTTGGAGATTTTAAGTGGTTTTTCGATTATAGATTTTAGATCTTGTTTTTGGTTTTTGGATTTTGTAACACAAAATAAAAAACAAATAATTTTTTTTTTTTTTTTAAATATGGTAGAAGAAAATCAAAAGAACACATTGAAATGAGATTTTAAATTTTGTTCAGAAATTGGTAAAAACTCTTAGAATCTAGATTCTTTATATTTGAGGAAATCCACTTTTTAAATTGTTATAAAATGGATTTTTGGAAAAAATAAAACCAAAAAAACGATTTGAAAAACCACAACCATTCAAGGCCTAATCTCTTTGAGTTTATGGAAAAAGTTTATTAAACTAGAAATGGAGCAAACCTGTTCTGCAACAGCCTTCATTGCCTCTGTTGCGGCTTTATGTTTGGAAGATTGTTTTGCAGCTAATTCATAAGCTTCTTTAACTGCTTTTTGGAACCTCTGGATCTCTGTACCTTGATTATTACATCTCTCTTTCAAATTCTTAACCTAAAAGTGGAGGAAGTGTTTTTAAAAATGAGTTAGATTCATTATACTGTTTGGTAACTGAAAACAAGAAACAAGAAATAAAGATACCTGACTCTGTAGTTTTGTCATTTCTTGGTTCATAACCTCGTTAGTCCTTTTTAAACTATCGATTACGCTTCTTGAAAATCCTGAAGTGCGTGGAGGGCTTGGCCTTCTTGCATAAGGAGAGGAAGATCTTGCAGGTGGAGGCGACGATGACACTGAAAGTCCAACAGCAAGCGGACGCGGTGGAACAGGAGCAGGAGCAACAACAGGTTTGAAAGCATTTTGAATCGCGGTAAGCGAACTCGGGAATGCAATATCTTTAAGTTGTTGGAGAGATGGAACTTGCGAGGCACGTACATTAGAAGAATCAGGTGTGAATCCAGGCCTCGGCGACGACCTGATCGAATTTGTAGTTGCTGACAAGAGAATTTTAGATGACCTTGTTGTTTCTTTATCTATTCTTACCGACCCATCTATTGACCGTCCAGGAGTTGCAACGTTCCTGTTTACATTAGAACTATAACCAGATTCCGCAGCTTTAAGTTTGCTATAACAAGCATCGCATACGCGATGCGGTTTCCCTGGAGTTGGAGCTAATGCTGCTTTTAGAGCTTTCTTTGAGCTACAAGCATGACAATGTACTAAACCACAGTTATAGCAGTTATGCCTTTTCCGAGTAAACCCGAATGCTTGGCGACATCCGGAGCATATTGACTGATCTGCTCCGGATACCCACTTATGAATACATATACTCGATGTGAAGTTTGAGCCGCAAGATAAGCTCTTCACATGCCGGTCTCTCAAGGCTTCAACCAAAGTTGGTGTTCTTCTATCCTCTGTATCTCCATGTCCTAATCTTCCATTAGCACCCTTTCCCCATGTGAAAACTTCACTTCTAGATGTCAAAACCGCGACATGGTGATCTCCGCACGCGATTTCTTCCACGAATTCTCCAACCAATCGATCTTGAACCAAGCAAGGTAATTTACCATCAGAGATTGAGTTACCGAGCTGACCATGCACAGTACCACCCATAGTAAAAACATGTCCAGAGGTAGTGAGTGCGACGGTAAATGTATGCCCGCAAGCAATCTTGTGAAAGTTGTAGTCAATAAGTGAAGATACACAAGTTGGAAGCAAGTAAGTCTCTTTGTTTCCATGTCCTAACCTATTTTTGTCACCATCACCCCAAGTAAATAACTTCCTAGACGACATACTAGTACCGGTCTGACCCATAACCTCTACAATCGCCGCGGTATGCCAAACGCTACAAGCTACTTTCACAGTTTTTAAACCATTCAATGATTGTACTTCCTTCGGATACGAAACGCTTTCTCTGTTTCCATGTCCCAAAACGCCAAACGCTCCATCACCAAAAGTAAATAGCTTTCCATTCGCAGTCGCTAAAGCCGAATGCCATGTACCACAAGCAACTGAGAGCACTTGAAGACCTTCTAAAGGACCAGAGACTCTTTTAGGTATCCAATGACTAATATCACTACCATGTCCTAATAGCCCAACATTGTGAATTCCATCTCCCCATGAAAACAAGTCTCCAGAAGTAGAAACAACACAAGTATGATATTCTCCACATGAAACAAAGTCTATGTTGGTTAAAGCAAGAAACTCAACGAGTTTCGGACGGCTAATATCGACTTGAATACCATGTCCAAGCCTTCCTCCAGCTTCTTCTCCCCATGTAAAGACTTCTCCTTGTCTTGTCACAAGCGCGACGTGCCTTACGCCGCAAACAATCTGATGAACATCAAGAACAACATTTGATTCTAAAGGTCTTGGAGTCAATACATCTGTTTTTACTATTTCTTTGCTAACAGTCCCATCTGGTAATATCCCTTCGGTCCATACTTCACCCCAAACGTAAACATCACCTAATGATTCTATATCATCTGGACCAGATCCTCCACTTGAACAACTTGGTGTGCTTGAGACACTAATCCGAAAACCATCCGTACTTGGTCTTAACATGTTTCCACGTTCATATCCCACATCTGAATTGTTCTGATAGCCTAAATCAATAGATGTTCTACCTCGTGGAATATTACTTGGGACAAAGTCTATAGATTGACGACCAACTGAGAAATTGTCACTGTCATGTATCTAAAAAAACCGAAAAGAATCAATGCATTATAGATTCAACTAGAGATATAACGAAAATTTGAAGAACATACCTCAGGAATCTCACTTCTGGCACGTCGATTACGTTTTTCAATTAAAGATTTCAGGCCAGCAAACCAAACCTCAGTCTCAGCTTTGTCCTTACAAATCTGTTAAACAAAAACATATATAATAAGAAAATTTTTAATTTTATATCGGGAAAGCATCATAAAAAGTTTCAACTATGCGATAAAATCTGAACTTTGCATCCGGTGAAATATATATCCAACTAATTTTTATTTTTCAGTTAAATCGTAAAATTTTGTCAACTTAACCAATTTAGACATATATATATCGTTAAGTTTTGAAACAAACATAACTATGTTTCTGTTAAGAGATTTCGTTAAATCAAAACGATATCGTATCATAAACACCACAAAATTTTAATTTGGAGTTTTATATCTTATTTTCAATCGTAATTGGAAAATTTATGGTGTTAAGGATACGATATCGTTCTGATTTAATGGAATTTCTTAACGGAAACATGCCTATATTAGGTAAGTCAACGAAAATTTACAATTTAATGGAAAGATATATAAAAAATAGTTGAATACATATTTTACCAGATATAAAATTGTTTTTTTCTAACGAAATCGCACAGTTGGTACTTTTAATGACATTTTCCGATTTTATATCCAAGTTGAAGTGGTCTTTTTACTAACCAGATCAAGTGACCTTTCTCTGTTATTATATAAAAGTGAAAATGATAAGTGATCTTTCTCTGGACGTAAAAATCTCTTAAAAACAGCCTGTTCATGAGAAGTGGTTAGAAAGAATTAAAAATTTCTTTAGACTTTTCAGTAAAAGATTATGGTAAATTAAGTTAAACTCACGGTTCTTTGTCCAGGGACAATTCGAGAAACTTCAGATAACTTTAAACCTTTTTCTTCTCCACGTGAGAACCAAATCAAAGTTTTTTCATCCTATCATCAACACATGAAGAATGTTATACTATGAGTAATGAGCACAATGCAAAAGAAATTAAGGCAAGATATATGGAGAATATTCATACTAACACAAACATATGTATGGTTAGTATAACATATAGAAGAAACATCGAAAACATAGCATACCGGAGATAGCCTGAATGCGCGAAATTTAGGTTTCCCTTTTCGACTATACTTGACTAATTGAGTTCCCTTTTTCAATACTACAAGTGCCTACAATAAAATAGGAAAGTGAATTATAGAGAGTATGATGAATGAGCCAACAAAATTGCATACCCCATTTTGTATTTCTTGACTGGTATCAACAAACACATAGCTTGAATTACAACTACAACCAATTTTGTTTTGCAAATTACATAGTCCAAAATCTCCCATATCCAAATCGAGAAAGGTTTTTTATTGAACCTTAAATTGCAAATTATGCATAAGCTTGTTTTTTTTTTTTTTTTACACCGTAAAATTTTTTATAAATTAATATTGTTGGGACTATGATATTTTTTTAGTTTATCAATATGTTAATTGAACCGAAAACAAATTTGGTACTGAAAAGTATATATTAATTTATTAAGGTATTAATTTATCGAATATTGATTAATAGAGGATATAATGTATTTTAGATTTAGCATTGGTAACCAAATTTTGTTGAGGCATCCGACTAATTTAGGTGAAGGGAGCATGCCTTTTGGTCACTATTCAAAACTCTCTAATATAGGAAACTCGAACCCGAGGAGAAGTGTTATAGCACATTCCCAGGTCTCACCAGCCACTCGACCACAATCATGTGGGATATAGCAGCAATGTTTTAAGGGTAATAATTAAGATAGAAAATCAAAAAGAAGAAAAGAAAACAAACTTGGTCGATGTCACGCTCGTGATAGGGATAACAACTAGCAGGATCTGCCATTCCATCTGAGAAACCCGAAAGAAGAACGTCGGATAAACTCAAGAAGCATCAAGTGTTGTAATTCACCTGTCTTCATAGATGCATTTGTCGTCGATTCCTTTCTCCAACTTGATCCGCTTCAAGTCTCATCCAAAATCATTTATCTTATCAAAAAAACATATCTACGCACAAAAAAATGGTATGAGGAAATGTAAGAATGGTTCAGTGGAGAGATAATATTTTTTTTGAGAGAAGATCGCCATTTTAGGAATGCTTGAAACCACCATGGATTTAGCCTCAGACTTTGGCGCTCTTCCTTCTTTCCTACCACATTTCTCTGTCTTTTTAAGAAAATAATAATTAATGATTAACATTTAGCTTAAAATAGACATATTTTAATGAAGGGTTGTTACGTGATGTTGTGAGGAAGTAATATTTTCTCGATTGTAAGAGATTAGACCAATTCAGTGGAAGCTTTTTTTTTTTTTTTGAATGTGTAATTCATTGATAAAGTAAGGTTCTGTACAGCGAGAAAAAATACAAACTAACTTTGAAACAGAGTGCAATAAACTTACTTTTAATTAACTAAGCTATTAGCGAGATGGCAAACCATTGTTGTAGGCTTGTAGCAGCGGCCGGAGGCGTTGTCGGGATTCGTAATGGAGGTACACGATGCGACCGCAAGCCAAGTGATGAAACCGCACCGTGGGATACTCTGACCGAACCACACCACTTTATGCCAAGCCATAATTGGTGAGGGGATTCTAAGTTGCTCCCAGGTGCGACCAGTCGAAAAATGTTGTTTAAAATCGTCCGGCCCCCATTGCCAGAGGAAACGATCAGATCCAAGTGTGGAGACTGGTGGGCACGTAGTTGATCAATTACTGGAACCAGATAAGGGAGCCGTGTCCGACGTAATCGCCATCCGTTTGGCCCCATAGCTTCTTTGACTGTGGCGTGAATGGGAATCCCGAGTAGTTGTGGGCCAACGAGGTCCAGCAGCGCCCCATTGGTAGCCAGTGATCATGCGAAAAGGAAACCGAGTCACCATTGTTGACATAGGTTTAAAGAGGAGCTGAGGATGGAAAAAAAAAATATTTTCTTGAGTTTCAAGAAAGGTTAATTCCAAGTGCTTGATCTATGTTAATTTCTTGAGATATTTTCTTGAGTTTCCTACTTATGGTCTTTTTGCTTATGTTTCTACAACACAAGATTCAAGATTGACGATTGATTCTTTTGTAGACTGCTTGATTGTATTTCCTTCATTTTTTCAAGAAAGTTTTTCATTTTCATATTTGTGTTAGAAAATAAATTAATTCTCTCTTGTATAAATTGGTATTTCAAAATTATAAATTTAAGTATATAAAGGTTAATAAATATGCATCCCCTAAATTTGACAAATCCTCGGAAAAAACAAACTACATAACTAAATTTAAGAAAACAAGAAAAAGAGACTTGGATAGATTGATGTGAAAATTACAAGTCACATGTAGCTTGTTGTATAGGAACTAAACTTGGAACATAATTTAGAAGATGCAAGCACATATTTTCACAGTGGCGGAGCCACGTTGTAACGAGTGGGTGCAATTGACACCAATAAAATTTTAGTTCTAACAATTTTTCTATTAAAAATTAAGAACAAATTAGATCATATGGTTAAAATTCTATTGATTGACACCATTAACATCAGTTCAAATCCTTCTTATTTTTCTTGCTATAACACATTGACCCCAATCAAAGTTTATCCTAGATCCGCCACTGTATTTTCACCATGGGAATCTTCATGTATGTACCTATTGCAACACAACACAAGTTTGTTCTTCTCGTTGGCCAAAAAACTCACCCCACTAGAAAAGTCATAATCTCTTTTACCACTGGCGTTCACGTTTAAAGGATTGCTCCAAGACACGGCTGATCCGCGGGTACTAATCGGTGTCACCCATACATGTAAATAAGTTGAAGAAGTAGCACAGAAACAAAGTTGATCTTCTCTAGCAGTTGATAAAACCTTATGCAAATTACCATATTGAGGAAGAGGCAGCTTTCGAATTCCCTCTTTTGAAAAATCAAAACTTAGTAAGAATCCTTCATATGGCGCCCCACTCTCAAAAGCAACCAAATAAGTATTTCCTTTTATAGACACGCCGCGATAACCGAGAGTATAGCGGTCCGAAAACTTGTAGCTGTTCCTAGGTTTAATCCACTTGGTTTCGCCTGAACAAGGATTCCAAACCACGAGTCTATTGTCCATTGTGGAACATAGCAACAAGCCGTCACAGTGAAAGATGTCACGTATATTGACTTGTGACGAATTTGAAAAGGGATCTTTAAGGTACAATTGAGTTACTAACTTAACAGATGAAGCAACGTTGTAACTGTGAATTTCATGGAGATTATTATTGACACTCACTACGTAAACCTTAGAACCCATCAACATGACAACCAGAGACTCTTTTGGTGGTGATTTAGCAGAGTGTATCTTAGCAAATCTCTCAGATCTCAGTAGAGAGTTCCATCGTTTCGACGATGAACGCAATCGTGCCAAAGATCTAGCAGGAACTCTCGAGAGTATCTCCTCTATCAAATCCTCCGGGAGGTTTATTCTCTCCATAGCTACTGTGATTTGAATAACTTCACCAATCAAAATCAATATATAATCAAAGATGGAGAGAGAGAGAGAGCAAGTCAGCCCAAGCTACAAGCAAGTGAAGGAGAGCGATGAAGAGAAAGCAAGTCAAGCGAGAAAGACAAATTTAGGTTTAGACAAATATATAATCCTCAATTATATTTAGGTTTTTTTCTATTTTACAAAACTGACCCAAGAACGACAATTTACTATTTTTTCACTACTTACCTAATATAATGCAAATACCATATTTCGCAAAAGTTCTTAGAACAACTTGACAAATATGTCACTCAACTATGATCAATCATCTGCTCGGAGATGAGATATTGCAGCGCGATCGATACTTGGCGCTATTCTCTGATGTTCCGTTACTTGTCAAGAGAAACGATCCATCATCATGACCTTCATCACAATAAATGGATTTTTACTAACAAATTACAAACCATTGCAAGTTATGCACTGCGAGAAAGACCTAGTCCCAACTGGTTTTCTATTATACTATTATAAAAACTACTGCTCTGCACTCAGGTATTCAGTTCGGTTTTGTTTCTCGATTCTTTCGGTTTCCAATTTTAGGATCTATATAGGAATCGAAAAGAAATCGGTTCGGTTTCGGTTTGGTTCCAGTTCTTTTGGTTCCATGGTTCTTTCGGTTCCAAATTTTACGATCAATTAGTGTATTTTTGTTCGAATATTTTCAGGTATTTCAAATATATTCGGATATTTTCGAATATTTGTCTCGGATATTTTTGGGTATGTTAGGTTATTTTGAGTATTTTGGATATTTTTTTGATATATATTTTTAGTCTAATATTTTTTATTATTCGGTAGAAAATAACTAATATTTTAAGACATGTAATTGTATTACGAATATTTTCGGGTACTCCAAATATTTTGGTTATGTTTGGTTCTCTCGGTTCTACAGTTAAGATTTATTCGAACGTATCTCAAAATTTTGATTTGGTTTCGGTTCGGTACCTTCAGTTTGGCAATTTTTCCCAAGACTAATAAAAACATTTAACAAGTACCTATTATTTTTGAAAAGTTACCAAAACAACTAATAAAAGTTTTAGGTATAAGGATGAGGAAGAGACTTTGAAATCTGCTCCAAGATGAGATATTGCAGCGCTATCGAATACTTAGCGCTTTTCTCCGATACACCATTACTTGCCAAGAGAAACGATCCATCACCACCATGACCTTCATCACAATAAATTACAAACAAATTACAAACCATTGCAAGTTATGTAATGTTTACAATACGAATCGAATAAAAACCAAAACCTTTTATTGTGAAGATCTTCGTGGAGTCTCCATGGTTTGTAAATAAACAACGACCTCGTGGAGTCTCCATGGTTTGTCTCTGATAAAACAAGCTCACAAAAAGCTTTCCTACTAAAACAACACTCGGCATTATTTCAAACCACTCAAAGAACATATATTGTCTCTACTTGACTCACTCACTTACTTAGCATCGACTATAGCATTGTGGCATAGCGCAAGACTCCGAACCATCGCCATGTCTCTAACCCGAGAATTGGCAACCGAGTTCCTTATCAAAAAATAACTCAAATCATATATTATAGATTTTGAACAAATCTTGAAACCAATGTGAGATAGAGAGAGCCTACAATTGGCTAAAGTAATCACCAAAATCATCAATTATTACAGCAACTGGAGAATCATCAACATGATGAAGATGAAACGCAGCAAAGTATTTCCTAACATACGTATATCGAAGCATTCGCTATTTAATCTGATTTTAGTCATTAAATTTGGATGTGTTCTTACTTCATCTGAATTCGATTGAATACATCGGAGGAAGGATCGATTCAGAAAGTACCTGAGAGAAACGGAGGATTGGATTCAATTTTTTTCGACAAAGCTTTCCAAAAATGTTAACAGAACACTGTACAAAGCTTTAAAAAGAAGACTAGAAGGGTGTAGAACGCAAACGAAAAAAAGAGGAATCAACAAACAAAGCTACTGAAGTCGCCTTTGCGTATAGAGATGAAACATAAGCAAAAGGTCTACTTTGGTTTAGTTGAAGTAAAACCTAGTCTTCATACTCAGTCTCTTCATCGTCATCCTCCTCATTGTTTACCCCAAACCTCCAGCCATCATCCACATTATCTCTATCTTCCTCTGTCTCCTCACTATCTTCTTCTTCTTCTCTTTCTACTTCTTCAAACGTTTCTTTTGCTAGCCATGGTTTTTTGGCAATCCTTGCTTTGGCCGGCGAAGAGGTTGAACCTTTCTTTGCAGCTTTGGCCGGTGGTTGCCTCATGTTTGGCTTAGCTCTGCTCTGTTGTTTATGTGTCTGGCTTTTCCCGTTACTAGCGTGTTTCCGGTAAACATCTTGGTCACTCACGTCATCCATTTCAATCCTGTCACTGCCGTTGTGCTTGTTCAGTGTGGGGTTATCCGCGTTCTCTTCAGGGAAATGCCCTGGATGCTCTCTCTTCAAGTGGAGCTTAAGCTTATACTCATGTATGTAAGCTTTCTCACACCCTTCGTAAGGGCATGCATATGGTCGTTCCGAAGACGCGCCATAAACTGCTGCAGGTGTTTTAACAGTCCTCGATACTTTCTCTGCGGGTGGAGTATATTTGGGCATCTCTCCAGCACCATTCTGTTAAAACGGTTGTGAAATTGAGAGGATAAGTCCTAAGATGCTTACAAAGATGGATAAATAAGGGTGTAACCACGAAAGAATCAATGCATTTGTTCTGCCTATGCATTGTCACAGTGAAATTTAAGTATTAATCATGAACCATTCTGACACCAAAATGAATAATTGTTAAGATTCTGTAACTTTCAACCTATTAATAGAGTGTGGATACCGTAAGACAGTTGTAGAAACATTAAATCAACTAGAATTCTATGCTCCAGATCGCAAGCTAGCATTGTGTGAGATTACTGACCTCTATACTCCCACCTCTAGCAAAGAAAACTAAACCCAGGGAAAACAAAGACACAGATTTTGAAGTCACAAAGCAACACAATATCCACTGGAGTAAGGAGGGGGCTGTCTTCACACAATATCAGGAGAAAATATCGTATGAGTAATGATACCTTTTCATGGTAGGCAGCAATGTGGTTCTTTAGCTTGTATTCATGAGCATATCTCTTTCCACATGCACTATATGGACAGATGTGATAATTTTCTTGTGAATGAGTCTTCATATGAGATCTGAGGTTAAAATCCAAAGAGAATGCCTGCATCCATCATCTAAGGAAAGTAAGTTTACAGCATGAAAAAACGAACTTTAAAAGTGTAACATGTCTCTTGCCTAATTCCATATCATACACCCACAAATTAGGATAGTGAGAGTGACAAAATCAAGAATCAATCACCTTTCCACAACCATCATACGTACATACAAAAGCCCTCTCCCCAGTATGAATGAGTTTATGTCTCTTCAACTTGGAACTATCCAGAAATTTCTGTTACACAAAACAAAACAAAACAAGTGGTGTTTGTAAATCTCAAGGTTAAAACTCTGTATCCTCAAACATAGACATCAATCATTGTATTTGTATGTAACATTGAGACCTTTTTCTCATATCTCAATGATTCTATTTGTATGTACCTTTCCACATCCGAGGTAATCGCAAACATATTGCCTTTCTCCATGGATATGAGAATGTTTTCTCAAGGCACTAACATCAAAGAAAGTCTTGCCACATCCCTCGTAACTACACAGAAACAAAACCTCTGTAGTAGGTTCTGGCTCAGGCTCTGGAACATCAGGCTCTTTCTCTTTTTCTTTCAGTCTCTTCAATGTATCCTCTACACCAACAACAAACACAAACATTGCTTCACATACACAATCACAAAAACCTAAATTAGATCAAATCACCAAACAACCTCACCTGTTACCCATTTATGAAGATAACACTTTCCACCTGTAGCAACAATCTCTTGTGGTACCCTAAAGAACAAAAACATAAGCCATTGCAGAGAACAATTCTGGATGAGAAACGATGGCTTTTAAGGCTTACCACTCTTTGATCCACTTAACAGCAGGAGCTTTGGATTTAAGGATGGGACGTCTCTCGAAAGGATTATGATATGGATAATTCTGATGCTCCATTGATTCCTCTGTTGATTTTGAGTACGATGATGGATTGCGAATTTGGGGAAGATGATGATGATTAGGGTTCTGGGGAAAAGAACGATAGAGAGGAGAGAACAAGTGTGAGATTTTCTCGCCGGAGCAAAATCGGCCCAACACAAAATCGACCCAAGTGGTGTGTATATTAAAAATCGAAAAGGAGACTGAAGACAGATCTGAATCATTGGGCCTTATAAAGTCCATTTGGTTTCGATTCTTTTTAGTATTTTAAGTATTTTCGGGTATCCAAAATATTTCGGTTGGTTTCGGTTCTCGAGTTTAGGATTCACTCAGGTATTTTAGAAATTTAGTTGGGTTTCAGTTTCGTTTTTTTTTAATATGGTTTTGGTTTGATACTTTCAGTTCGGTTAATTGAAGTTTTTTTTTTTTTTTTTTTTTACTTGAAATATCATATGGGACAAACTTTCAAGTGATCACAACACGTGTTGTGATTATCGATCAGATTATGATACGTGTAAAAAGAAAAGTTATATTATAAATAACAAATCCTAAAATTAAAAGGATTACAATTAACGTTTTTGGAAAGTTATATATATAAAAAAAAAAGATTATACAATAATTATAAATCTATACTATATAAAATTTGAGGCTATAAGGAAAATTTAATAAATTAATAATGGCAAATTAGTTTTCAAACGCAAAAAGGAAAATTCTACTTAGCAACAAAAAAATATTAATAAAAAGAGAACAAATTGCTAAATTACTAATGGAAAATTAGCTCACAAACATTAAAAAAAAAAAAAATCTACTTATCAGCAAAAATACTAATAAAAATTTAATTTTGCAAAAATACAGATAAGAAAAGTTAGTTTTAGTTTTTGTAAAAAATAAAAAAATAAAATTTGTTAAGATATTTGAGATAATATATTAAATATGATAAATAGTAAAAAATGAAAATTCTACTTAGCAGCAAAAATAAAAATAAAAATAAAAATAGAAAAGTTAGTTTTGCAAAAGAAAGATATTTTAAATTATAAAATAAAAATAAAATTTTGTTAAGAAATTTGAGATATTTGAGATTATGTGCATGATATGTGCTACAACCCAACCAATCATGTACATAATGTCAAATATCTTTAATAAAAAGGAAAAAAATATATAACATATAGAAATAAGAGAAAATCAAACCCTAGTGATTGTCAATCGGATCCACAATTGTGCTGGATAGTTAAGATAATTTTTAAAAAAGAAATGATTCATGTTAGTTTGATTACTAGTTTCAAATTCCGGATTTAGAATCATGTGACCACAATCCACAACCAAGTAACAAATAGAAAGTATTCGAAGAAAGATGACAGACAACACACGAATAAGAGCAAACATAAACCTCCTAATCTAGTGCATATATTTAAATTTAAGAGCGATCAGATTGGTGGAGTTTTCAATTATGATATAAAGTATCAAACTCCATCATCACTATTAAACAAAGTAGTTACCAACTTTCCACATGTGGTACACGCCGTCGCGAGTTATATTATACAAATCTCTTATGAGGAAGACTCGATGTCCTTTTTGGGATAAACCAACCAAGGTTTCATCAAAGTCAAAGTCTCGGCTTATCATCAGATAATTTTTGGTTTGCCGTCTTGACTCCGCATGTAGTTCAATGGCCGTCATTTTCTGTATGAGCATTCGGTCAGCAACGTCAAGAAACCGTGAATGTGTTGGCTGATGAGGTAACTGATGACCTTTTCCACATCCACAGCAAGACTGTGAACGTTGTGGTGCTTTAAACATACGGAAGTCATCTTCTTCAAGTACTCTTTTATTTTTCTGGTTAGATAAGGCGGCAACATTCATATTACCTATTCCGAACTTACGACCAAAAGCAACCTCGGGAGAACACGACAAATAGTGTTTAAAAGTTTTTTGGAGCATCCAAGGTAACTTTTTTCACACAATAAATCGCATCATTCTCATTTAAAGGGAGTGTATTATCCACGTCCCATAGGACATGGACATTAGGACCGAACAGCTTTATGTGCATAATATGTGCTACAATCCAACCAATCATGCGCATAATCTCAAATATTTTTTAAAAAAAGGAAAAAAAAATAACATATAGGAATAAGAGAAAACATAAAATTCTGTTATTGAAAAAAAATACGTCGTAATTTTCTTAAAAATAATTAACACGATTTTATTTAGAAATAAAAGAAATATTTGTATTTTCTTAAATTAAAATTAGGTCGTAGTTTCCTAAATTTTATTTTATGTTAATGTTAATAATGATGGTATATCTAAATAAATGTTAAATATAATTGTAAATCTAGAATAGTATGTTATCGTTCCATTTTTACGAAGATAGTGTACAATAGCGAGTGTTGGTGGTTTGGCTATAATCATTTAATTTTTTATCTTGTTGTAGATGTTCAAGTGCGTCAGGTTCTCACCCACCGAACCAGAACTTATTGAAGGGTTTCTCGTGCCTAGAATCTCGGGAACTCTAGACAGCCGTACTTCTCTTATCGAAGACTTCCGTCATTTCTATGGTTCTGCTCCAACCGACCGAACGTACCCCACAAACATATACTTCCCATCTGGTAACTTTTGGTGCTTCATTAACCGTACCATGCTGTCTCTCAGATCCTTAAACCCGATAGGATCATTGAGAATAACCTTGGACAGGGTCAATGGCGGTACAACTCTAAGAAGCCCCTTATCATACACACCCAAAAGGTTGCTTAACGAGAGATCGACTCTCAATTTTGTGAATCGTCGAAAGAAGAAAACAGGCTCGATGAATATACAACAACTTCTTCTGTCAAGAATTTTATCCAATTCAAAAATTTATTTTTGTTTAATTTAGATTTTAGTTTAATATATACATACTATATAAAAGTTGAGGTGATAATACATCTATTTAGAATTAAGAAAATTCGATTTGATTGGTTCACATCATCGTTATCACTAAACAAAAACAAATATGTATATATATATGATCAATAGTTTGGATTACAAAAAGAAACATATAATAATAACTTGAGAATGATTTGATAAGAATATCTCGAATAATAAAACTAAAAATTTATTTATAAATGGGTTTCTGAAAATTTATCATGTGTATGTTTCTAGTTAAATCATGATTTAGGACCTCGAATTAGCGTGAAGATCTTCATGGTTATAGTAAAGAATAGCAACTAAGCACTAGATTATCTTTAAGAATTCAGAAAACGTATATGGTATATGATGGTGTTTCATGCTTGTTTGTTTTTTTGTTATCTTCTCGAACATTAATAATTCTCAATTCCTTGCAATCTCACGACAAGGCTCGTGGACAACGAGTGATGGCTACTGCTTCTAGTTTTAAGTAATTTTCTCATTTGGTATCAATAAATTTGTTCTATAATCATCATAACTATTATTAAAAACTCAATTATCTTTTTTTTTAGAAACTAGAGGCTGCGTAATTAAGGTCGTTTTTCAATCGGGTATTACAAAATTTGCTTATCATCAAGTACTGGAACATCGTGCATTTTCGCCTTAACTTATTTGATAATTGTCTATATATAAAAGTGTAAACTTGAGACTTGAAGGCTTGAAGCCAACCAAGGCTGACCACAACTCTTGGTTCGGACGTTATCATGGTAACATTGACAGTTAGATTTTCACATTTTATGGATCTATCAAGTTTTCAGGTTCTAAAACATGTCTTGTGCTAATAGTTGCATAATAAAACTAAAAATATATCAAAAAAAAAAAGAGTGAAGAAAATGTGTTTTTGAAAATTAGCAATGTCAAATTTATCAATAACTAGATTCTGTTATAACTAAGTTTATAACTAAAAATTTTAAAACCCATATAAAAAACAAAATTAGATATTTTGTGAATTATTTACAAATTCCTTAATTTAATTTTCCTATATATTTCTTAATTTTTTTAATAATTTTCAAATATTTTAAAATATATAGTTTTTAATGGACTATTTAATATAATTTTATACTTTTTATAACATTCAATATATTTTCAGATAAAAATAAGAAAAAACAAAATATTTAGAAATATATAAAAAATAGAGAAATGCCCTCTAATACCACTAAAAAAGTTTTGTTTCCACAACTACCACATTTTCTATTTTCTTTTATTATTTAATAAATAGAAACTAATTAAAAAGACCATTCTAACCCTAACTAAACCCAAGCAAAATCCCATTGAAATTTCAATTTCACGACTCCGAGCATCGTTACTTTGTCGCCACCACCATCTTTTCCGGCGAGATCCGGCGAGATTCGGCGGCTCAGGCTAGGTCGTCGCCGTCCTCTCCGTCGTCCTCTCCATGTTCCCCAATTTCAATTTTCAATTGATTTTGCTCTCACGATCCAACCTTTCTCTCCCGTCGATCAACTCCGATCCAACCTTTCTCTCCCGTCGATCAACTCCGACTCCGACTCGTCCTTCTGTCCGGTGAGTTTCGTCGGCGTTTCTTTGGGCCTGAACAAGTCAATTTCAGATGCATCTCATCTCCTCTCCAATCCGGTCCAATTCTAATTTGTTAATCTCAGTTTCCTCTTTGCTTTCATCTTCGTTGTATTTTGAAGCTTCTCTCGCATTGGCAATCTACGATTCACCATTTCTCTCGTCTTCTTCAGAGATCATTGATATTAGAGTGTATATACTTGTAGATACATACACACATACAGTTTGTATAGGCTCACTTGTATATAAGGATACACTTGTACACATTTAATGATTAATGAGAATGAGAGTTTATTTACGTCTCTATCTCTAATATGGTATCAGAGCTTAGGTCCAAACTTTCTCGATAATGGGCTACCACCCGTGGATGTTCAGTCCCACAAACTTCACGCTCAGCGTGAGGGGGGTGTGTTAGAATATCCCATATCGGAAAGAAATAATGTCCTTGGGCAAGATATATAGTGTGAGGCAAACCTCCTCCCTTGAGCTAGCTTTTGGGTGTTGAGTTAGGCCCATTACTAATATGGTATCATACGAACTCTAACAAACTTCCGCGCCAAAATTTCTTGATCTTTTTCCTTCAATTCGATCAATTTCTCTTCAAATTCATCTTTGATTTTTCAGATTCTTCTGATTAATCTTCTTTCCCGACGAAATCGAGTAGAATCTACGGTTAATTTGAGCTCAATTTCAAGAAAATCGCTCAACAATGCCGAAGAAAAGTACTCGTGCTTGCCGGAATCGCTCATCGGTGTCTCCTGGTCCCGGAGATCACTCGGCGGACAATCGGCGTTCTTCTTCTGTTCCCGAAGAGTATGAACGGTCTCCGATTGTTCCGATTCAACGTACTTCTGGTCCCGAAGTGCGCGCTCGTCCTTATCTTCCTTCTGGTTCCGATTCGATGGATAGTGTTCATAGTCCTTATCATCTTCAATCTGCAGATAATCCTGGTATTGATGAGTCCCAAAATTACCGTTTTCTATATAGGATTTAGGTTTGTATATTGAGTCAACTAACTTATATTAGATAGAATATAGGAATATATGCTTCATTTAGTGTATTTCAGGTCTGAGAAGCAAATATTGGAAAAGGAAGAGTTTTGGATCAATTTGGATGCAAATATACATTGAATGATGCAGAGTCCAGAAGACCCGTCAGAAGTATGGCCTCAGACGAAGACCTTCCCACCGTTGGATCTTGCTACGAGTTTGACACAAGATAGCTAAGGGAGTTAGCTTTCATCTCCAAGTGGTTTGAAGGAAATCCAATGGTGAAATCAAGAGTTATGGCCGATTTACTGAAGCCATGTCAACCTGCTGACGAAGCTAACGTGGACGGGAGTCGGGATCGACCGATCCACACTTGGGATCGATCGATCCCATGAAGAATTGCGGCCCAAGCCTATTTTGCCTCCTCTCCAAGACTTTCCATTTCTTTTGTTTCCTTTTGTTGCTCTCCCCTTTTCCTATATAAAGAGGGCTCGACCATTGTATCAAACACATCTTTTCAGAGCAGTGGCTCTCTCTTTTGAGAGCTGTAGCTCTCCCCAAGTTTTAATATTTTTATAGTTTTCTTTTATAGCTTCCTTTTTAGTTTTTATGCTTAAGTAGTTTCCTTATTAGGCTAGGGTTTCTCTGAAGGGATGTGATTGATTATTAGGTTGTTAGTTTGTGAATTTATTTTATAGTTCTTTTCCTATTGTTGTTCTTAATGCTTAGGGCTTGAGTAGCTAACTTGGCTTCTCGTGTCAATTCTTTTGACTTGGAGATGTCTCAGATTGCGTCTTGCTCTAAACCTAAAGAGTTCTATAACACAATGGTGATTCAAAGTGCGATTAAAGATGTACAAGCCTTCGAAAAAGCTCCGGATCGATCGATCCAGCACAACGATCGATCGATCTAACACAACCAGCAATCAGTCCCGATCTGCACAACAGATCGACCGGTCCATGCTTTAGACCGATCGATCATGTCATATGCTGCAAGTTCTGAGGCTCAAATCGGAGGTCTTAGAGTCTCCTCTGACGTGTCCGCAATTACGGCTCATTCTCGAGCCAAGGAGAAGCTTTATACTGCATTAACCCAACAGGTCCTGATCGAAAACGACGACGGACCGATCGATCCCTATCCTAGATCGATCGATCCCCTGTATAATGCTGCATACTGACCAGAGGGTCAGGACCGACCGATCTTCCTTCAGACCGATCGGTCCCCATGGCGAATTCAGATGTTTCTGAGTTGTTTTCGCATGATGCTAGTACGCATGTTGTTGCTAGAGCTGTTGTGGTTCCTTACAAGCTGAATAATTCTTCTCCGCATATCTCTAAGGCGTAACTCGATGCGAAGACGTCCATTCACTTCAAGGAAGTAACAAGCGCGATAATCAATGCACTCTCACTCTTAGAAGCATTGGACCAATTACCTTTCCTAAGGAAGATTTTCCGATATGGGGTTGCTGGAAAGGAAGATCTTGAAGAGATTGGTAGGTTCTTAGCCAAACGAAGGGACACCCCACGTGATGTATCTTACTAAAGTGTCGAAGCTAGAAGATCCTGGGCAGTTTATTGTCCCATGTTCAATTGATGGAGAGATCTTCAACGATTATCTCTGTGATTCCAGATCTAGCATGAACCTCATGTCTAAGGCGATTGCAGAGAGATGTTCGCATTGGAAGTTGCTTGGTTCCCACCGATTTTCATGTCGTTCAGTTGACCAAAGGTTCTGTTATGCCTTTGATTTTTGGGATACCAGTCCTTGCAACAGTGGGTACAGTTGTCGATCTACCTACAAGGAGGATCTCGCCTTCTCTAACATCGATGAGAATATCTTCTACAACGCAACCCCTTCCAATGAAGCTATACAACGTGGCTCTTGTCTCACCATAGACAATGAGAGGAAGCTCGTGACCAGGTGTTTCCTCCACCAGCCCCTGCACGTTATGATGACCACGGACAGCCTCCACCTGCTGGACCGATCGATCCCCCTAACAGACCGATCGATCCGCATAAGGCACCACCTGCTTGTCGCCCCACTCTTGGCGAACACGACATTCCAGACAAGTTCTACTCCAATCGCGCTGCAATTCACTTACCAGACGAGGGGTATGATTACAAGATCGAATCCCAAATCATTCACTTGGTGGCAGAGAACTTGTTTTATGGATTGCCTCCCGAGAGTCCATTGGATCATATTGAGGTGATTTCTCGACTAACACGGCAGCGTAAGCTAATACTCTGATCAACAATTTGGCGGCTAGCAATAGAAATCATTGTCCGAAGTATGATCGAGCGCATCATGTCATGCCAGTAGAAGACCTTGGTGATAAGAATGATGTCAACGAAGTCCTGGATGGAGACACTCATTCTTCTAAGAAGCGATCCAAAAAGATCCAGCTGACACGACCAATCGGTCTGACATGAATCCGCATCGAGGAACAGAAGCCTCGAGATCGACCGATCTACACCAGAGATCGATCGATACCAACCCAGGACAATGGCTCCTAGACGACGCAGCAGACAGAAACCAACTACCGGAGAGCGAGAGTGGAAACACAAGGATCGAGATGAAACCGTTAAGCTACAAACCTACAAGTTTGAGCCTACTCGGTTTCTATAAACCGATATCTTGGTCGCGATGGACATTCTCAATGATGTTCAGGAGTTCATTTTGGTGCACAACAACGCGCTTCGGTCTCGAAGAAGGTAATCCTAATTGGTAGCCTGGTGACTCCCATCATCACCCATTGTCACTTCACCATCGCGTATCCCCCACTGGAGCAAAGGCACGATTCATTGATGGAGAGCACCTGTACGCGAGCGAGATCCTCATCCGCCATATGCTAGTCTACCGCTTCCAAGGCCATGATGGGATTTACATGTATATCCGTCTCCCTCGTACTGATTTGACTTCTCTCGCGACACACGAGAACATTGCTTTTAACCCGCCTGCTGGGGCGCTATGCAAGAGACCAATTCCACCTACGACTAGTGGCATCCGGAGAGTAGCACGTACCGGCCATCATGATGAGGCTAGCCTTTCTCAGCCTTCTGCTTCCGCGCCACCACCGTTTCAGCACTACTCCTCCTCTCAGTTGCCTCCATTTCACTTTGATATGAGCGAGTACGTCGCCATGGAGCCACTAAAGGAGCCGAACTCGGAGTTTGAGCGATAGGTCTATAATACGACCAAACAGAAGAACTCCTTGCTGACTCGGATTGCGTCATGGCTCTGCTGCGTTACACCACCACCCACACCTCCACGCGCGCCCACTCCACCACCCGCACCGGTACACGAGACAGACCTGGAGGACGATGCATCAGCTGAATTGTCTCCTGTGTGAGCTGAGGATGATGAGGAGTTCTCTCCAAACCCGTCTCTTCGCTCTCATACTTGGCTTTCCACACATCGCCACATGAGCTCGGAGTCTAGGTTTCCGCAGGACTTCCGCATTCACACCAAGCGAGAGCTTGCTTCGAAGCGGATTTTCATTCTCACACCACTTGCCGCCTGAAACCAGAGTCAATCTAACGACTTTAAAAGAGCGCTTATAGGAGGCAATCCATAGAGTTTGTACATACTTTCTCTTCCTCTTTTGTTTTTCTTTATTTGTTTTTATTTTTAGGATTTTTATTACGGTGAAATCACGTCCGGTGTTGAGTATTTTCAGGAATACGTACTAAACGCAGAAGATGCGAAACTTTTTGTTCCAGACACTATAGACCGATCGATCTGAGACGTCAGACCGATCGATCCCCTGCCCTGAGCTGTACAGGGACTCATGTCCATTTGTCCAGACACACCAACCGTTTGATCACTGGTTTTTCTTTCCTTTTATTTTAGCTTTTGATTTTATTATATGTATATTATCACTATCTTTAGTTGTCGGTACAATTCTTCCTTTGGTTTTTTCTTACACACCGGGACGGTGTGAAGTAAGTCTGGGGGAGGAATGTAACCATTTGTACTAACATTTTAATTTTTATTTGAGTCGTTTTATTGAGTCAAAATAGTTGGAACTTGGAACTTCATTTGTGAATCGTGTGTTCGTACTAATATCTTCTGCTATCCGTCATGACTATCTTTTTGAAGAGCTGAAGATTGGAATGCCATAGCCGAACAACTCACCAGAAGTCCCTATCTCTTGGAAATCCGATTGACCCAGCGTTGACTCCACCCATGACAAGACGCTAATTTGGACTTAATCTTCTCAACTTGGGGCTTGGTATACATCGAACGCGACCTCTGACTCAAGCTTTCCGAGATGCGCATAACTTCTAAAAAAGTATGGTTCCCCTATCTCTTCTCCTGAATAAGAAAAAGAAAAAAAAAAGAAAAAGAAAAGAAAAGGGATGTGGTAAACAAAGAAGTGGGCCGAGGGATGTGTGGTTACCCCCTTGCATACTTCGGACTCATGAAAACCAACCCCGGGTTAAAGAAAAAGAGATCGATAGAAAAAATAAAATGATACCCTAGAAAAGTAGGGAGAAATCGATCTCATGAAGAAAGAGGGAAGAGGAGGAAAGGAACCATAAGAAGAATGTCTTGGAAGCTAGAAGAAGGTAAGCGTCTACGCGATCTTTGATCGATACTCCCTCGTTGAGACCGCACGCTTGTAAAGAATGAATGTAGGGAGTCAACAACGGAGACATTGGAGCTTCCTTGAGATCCCGAGACACTAGTACGGAGAGTTGCTAAGTTCATGGTTAGTACATGTTGTAAGCTCAATCCTTTGAATGATGGATTTACGGAAGAAGTACGAAGATTCTCGAGAAGTTGTAAGTTCCCGTTTTCAAACCTTTCTCTTTAAGATTTGTCTTTTTGATTGTTCTTGCTTGAGGACAAGCAAAGATTCAAGTCTGGGGGAATTGATGAGTCCCAAAATTATCGTTTTCTATATAGGATTTAGGTTTGTATATTGAGTCAACTAACTTATATTAGATAGAATATAGGAATATATGCTTCATTTAGTGTATTTCAGGTCTGAGAAGCAAATATTGGAAAAGGAAGAGTTTTGGATCAATTTGGATGCAAATATACATTGAATGATGCAGAGTCCAGAAGACCCGTCAGAAGTATGGCCTCAGACGAAGACCTTCCCACCGTTGGATCTTGCTAAGATTTTGACTCAAGATAGCTAAGGGAGTTAGCTTTCATCTCCAAGTGGTTTGAAGGAAATCCAATGGTGCAATCAAGAGTTATGGCCGATTTACTGAAGACATGTCAACCTGCTGACGAAGCTGACGTGGACGGGAGTCGGGATCGACCGATCCACACTTGGGATCGATCGATCCCATGAAGAATTGCGGCCCAAGCCTATTTTGCCTCCTCTCCAAGACTTTCCATTTCTTTTGTTTCCTTTTGTTGCTCTCCCCTTTTCCTATATAAGGAGGGCTCGACCATTGTATCAAACACATCTTTTCAGAGCAGTGACTCTCTCTTTTGAGAGTTGTAGCTCTCCCCAAGTTTTAATATTTTTATAGTTTTCTTTTATAGCTTTCTTTTTAGTTTTTATGCTTAAGTAGTTTCCTTATTAGGCTAGGGTTTCTCTGAAGGGATGTGATTGATTATTAGGTTGTTAGTTTGGGAATTTATTTTATAGTTCTTTTCCTATTGTTGTTCTTAATGCTTAGGGCTTGAGTAGCTAACTTGTTCTAAGATCTTAGGTGATTAAACTAGGTACAAAAGTAATGTTTAGTCGCTGGAATCAACACTAGGGGAGCAAGATTTCATAACTTGGCAAGCGCAAAGCTCTCGTTTTGATATCTTGTGAACATATCGATCTTGTTGTTAATGCTAGTTTTACTTAGGGAAGCCTAGCGTAAAGCGTTCTCTAAATATTGCTAAGTAGGTATTTGCGTGAGAATCGACTTACCTTACCATTGTGAATTGAGTTCTAGAACATATCTTAATATTTCCTGTTAATCGATTTAATTGTTTTGTCACATCCTGGATGGTTTCCCTATGCCTAATACTTCTTTTATTATTTGCTTATTTTATTTTCTCGTTAGGTTGTTAGAAACAAACTCTCATTTTATTTTGTCTTAGCTTAACTTTAATCCCGTAAATTCGTAGTGTAACTTATCGGTCCCTGTGGATTCGACCCTAAAGTGCTACAACTGATTACCGTACTTGATCCGGTAGTTTGCATATTTAGGTTTATTATTTGACATGCGATCAGGTATGAAACTCGTCACTGAAATTCTTGATGGAGATAACTATAACACTTGGATAATTGCTATGACTGTTAGTATTGAGGCTAAGAATAAGCTTCGATTCATTGATGGAACGTTGCCTAGACCTCCTGAGACGGATCCGTTATATTCGATTTGGTGTAAATGTAACAGCATGGTCAAAGCTTGGATTCTAAATGTTGTGTCAAAACAGATCTATGCAAGTATCTTGTATTTTCAGGATGCACATGCTATTTGGAAAGATTCGGCTAAGAGATTTCATAAAAGCAATTTGTCTTTGATATATCGATTGGAGACAGACATTGTCCTCCTGAAACAAGGTTCAATGGATCTAGCAACATATTATACTGCTAAAGTGACTTTGTGGGAGCGCCTGGCTAGCACCAAGCCTACTCTTGTGGCTGAAGATGGTGATAGTCCTAAAGTGAAGATGCTCTTAGCTGATCAAGAAACAAGCAAAATTGTGCAGTTCCTGATGGGTTTGAATGATGAATTTGCTACGATAAGGAGCACTATCTTGAATACTCGACCAAGACCTAGCGTCTCTGACATCTATAACATGTTGGATGAAGATGAAAGTCAGAGAATCAGGTCAAAGTTTGCTCCAAACCCGTCTGCATTTCAAGTTCAAACTCAACAACACGACTCTTCTCAGGTTACTCTTGCTGTTAATGGACATCCAAAGCCAAGAGCTACTTGTTCTCATTGTAACAAACAAGGCCACACTGTGGAAAAATGTTACAAAGTACATGGATTCCCACCAGGCTGGAAACCAAAAGGAAATCTCAAAAACAAAGAGAATAATCAAGTTACAGCTTCTGCAAATTTGGCTACTTCAGAGCCTTTGATCAATGAAGCAGAGATGGGAAAGGATCTATCTACAGACCAGATCCAGCAGATTATCTCTTACTTCAGTTCAAAACTCCAACCTCACACTCCCATGGTTAATTTGACTGAAGCATCTACTTCTTCTGGAACTGGATCAAAACCAGCTATTGGCAACATTTCTGGTAAATCATTTCCTCCTATCTTTTGCTGCAGTGCTGGATTACATAAGTCCTATTTCTATTCCACAACTCATGATGTCAAAATCATGGATCGTTGGATCATAGATACAGGCGCCACACACCATGTGTCTCCTGATCGTTCTTTGTTCACAAATTTTGTCCCATTATATGATACTCATGTCGATTTGCCTAATGGAGTATCTGTGAACATAGTTGGTATGGGTGATATTGTGTTAAACAATACACTCACATTGACAAATGTCCTGTATATTCCTCAGTTCAGATCTCACTTGCTCAGTGTCAGTGCTTTAACCAACAGTTTACCTTGTGGAGTTTGGTTTGACAGTAAAGCTTGTGAAATTTAGGATCTTACAAGGACTCAGACGATTGGGAGAGGTAAGCAGCTGAACAAGTTGTACATACTAGATCTTGAGTCTCTATCTGGATCATTTCAGACCTCAAATCCAGTTTGTGCACTCACTGTTTCACCTGAAGTATGGCATCAACGTCTTGGACACCCCTGCAATAAAAGACTAGAAGTATTAGCTGAAACTTTATCTCTAGTTTCACAGAAGAATAAAGCTCCTAGTCATTGTAAAGCTTGTCATTTGGCAAAGCAAAAACAGTTGTCATTTGTATCTCACAACAATATATCCAATAAAGTCGTTGATTTGATACACATTGACACATGGGGTCCATTTGCTGAGAATTCTCATGATGGTTACCGATATTTCTTAACCATTGTTGATGATTGCTCCAGGGCCACTTGGATTTATTTGATGAAGCAGAAATCTGATGCTCTCACAGTATTTCCAGAATTCATCACCATGGTTGAGAAACAGTATGGAGTTCAGGTTAAAGGAGTCAGGTCAGATAATGCTCCTGAATTCAATTTTACGCAATTGTTCAAGGATAAAGGCATTATATCTTACCATTCATGCCCAGAGACACCACAACAAAATTCAGTTGTTGAAAGGAAGCATCAACATATTCTGAATGTGGCTCGTGCTCTCATGTTTCAGTCCAACATCCCCATTTCTTATTGGAGTGAATGCATCTTAACAGCAGTATTCTTGATAAATAGGACTCCTTCTCCTGTGCTTTCCAACAAAACTCCATACGAAATTCTCAAGGGTAAGATTCCTGATTATGATGCTTTGAGGACTTTTGGCTGTCTGTGTTACTCCTCTACTTCAGTGAAACAGAGACACAAATTTTCTCCTAGAGCCAAAGCTTGTGTCTTCTTGGGATATCCCACTGGATACAAAGGTTACAAATTACTTGATATTGAAACTCAGACTCCCTTCATATCCAGAAATGTGGTTTTCTATGAGGCTATATTCCCATTTCATACGGATGCAGGTTCTAATGCCATTGATGAAATTTTTGGTGATATCGTGGTTCCTCAATATCCAGATGTCGAACAACTTAGGCAAATTACAGAGACTGTAGCAGATACTGTCACAAGTAATGAGGCAGAGACCGTTGCAGAGATTGTTGTCAAGCCTAAACTAGACAAGGGCAAAGCCATTGACACAAGTTGTGATATTATTCCAGATACGAATCGTGCTTCTACTAGTTCTCGAATTATCAAGCCTCCCAAGCATCTTCAAGATTATCATTGCTTCTCTATTCGTGGGACTACTCCATATCTGATTACTGATTTTGTTACTGATGAGAGATTGTCTTCATCCTATCAGGCTTACATCAGTGCCATTACAAAGGAACATGAACCCACTTGTTATACAGAGGCAAAGAAATATGATGTTTGGAATGGTGCTATGAAGGAAGAGATAGGTAATATGGAAAGCACTAACACTTGGTACATTTCCACTTTACCTCCTAATAAATAAGCTGTTGGTTGTAAGTGGGTGTACAAAGTCAAATATCTGGCAGATGGGACAGTCGATAGATATCGTGCTAGATTGGTAGCCAAAGGCTTTACTCAGAAAGAGGGATTGGATTACATAGACACATATGCACCAGTTGCAAAGTTGACATCAGTTTTCACAATGCTTGGTGTTGCTGCTGCTCGAGGGTGGTCCCTTCATCAATTAGATATTTCCAATGCGTTTCTTAATGGTGATTTGACAGAGGAAATATACATGAAGTTACCTCCAGGCTACTCAACACTTAAAGGGGAGCCATTACCTGATAATGCTGTTCTCCGATTGGTGAAATCAATTTACGGTTTAAAGCAAGCCAGTCGACAATGGTATATCAAGTTTGCTGACACATTAAAGCTCATGGGATTCTCCAAGTCAGGTTATGATCACACACTTTTTACAAAATTCGATGGAAAAGTGTTTGTAGCAGTGTTGGTTTATGTGGATGATATTGTTATCACAAGCAGTGATGATAATGCTGCTGCCATGACGATAACAGAGTTGAAATCTCATTTCAAATTACGAGATTTGGGTCCTATGAAGTACTTTCTGGGATTAGAGATATCTAGAACAGCTGCTGGAATCTCAGTTTGTCAACGCAAATATGCTCTTGAACTGCTTAATGATGCAGTGATGTTAGGATGCAAGCCCTGTTCCATTCCAATGGAACCAAATCAGAAACTTGCTCAAGATGATGGTGAACCGTTTGAAGACATTGTTTTGTATCGAAGACTGATTGGCAAGTTGATCTATCTCACCATCACTCGCCCTGATATATGTTTTGCAGTCCAGAAGCTTGCTAAATACACAGCTGCTCCTCTTGTTCCACATTATCAAGCTCTAATGAAGATATTACGATATATCAAAGGCACAGCCAGCCAAGGTATTTTCTTATCCGCTACATCATCTCTTGAGTTGAAAGGATTTGCTGATGCTGACTGGGGAGCTGATTTGGATAAAAGAAGATCAACAAGTGGTAATTGTATGTTTCTTGGTGATTCACTCATATCTTGGAAATCTAAGAAACAGAAGGTTTCCTCTGCATCATCTGCTGAAGCAGAGTATCGCAGTATGGCTAAAGCAACTCGCCAAATGGTTTGGCTTCGTGGCTTGTTGCAAGATTTTCAAGTTGATATGTCAAAGCCTTCTGTGATGTTTTGTGACAACAAAGCTGCCATCTATATTGCACATAATCCAGTTTTTCATGAACATACAAAACATGTGGAATTGGATTGTCACACCACTCGTGATCGCATTGAACAGGGCATCTTGAAGTTGCTCCATGTTCGCACAGATTCTCAAGTTGCCGACATCATGACCAAGGCCTTATATCCGGGTCAATTTGAGTTTCTTAAGAGCAAGATGAATTTGTCCAACATTTTCTCTCCATCCTCATCTTGAAGGGGAGTATTAGAGTGTATATACTTGTAGATACATACACACATACAATTTGTATAGGCTCACTTGTATATAAGGATACACTTGTACACATTTAATGATTAATGAGAATGAGAGTTTATTTACGTCTCTATCTCTAATAATTGATTCATCTTCTACCTTACACTGTAAGTGCCTCTTCTCCATTTCTCACCAATTACATTTGTCTTTGATTCGTTTTGCTCGGATTTTGCGTTTTGATTTTACTAATTAGTGTCACAAACTAAGATTGAAATGTGGTGGAGATTATAGCGAAAACAAATGTTGTGGAGAAAGACGAAATGTTACTGTTGATTGAGTTCTTGAATCAAACTATGAAGTTGTAGAAAACATTACCAGATTTTTGTGATGTCGAATTTGTCAGCTTCAACAACCAGTTGGCATCAAGATTGGCGATTCTGTAGCTATCGTATAAGTAGCCATTGAAGCCAACGTTTTCACTTTGAGAAGCTGCCTTGTTAGAGAGAAAAGGAGTCATCGACACTTCATCAACTTGTGGACAGTGGTGAATTGTAAGTTTTTTTCTACTTATTTTTTTAGACTTGATTGTAGAAACCGTTGCAATGCTAAGAAGATGGAGAATGAGAATTGCGAGAGTTGATTGGTTTTGCTAGACTTGTGTGAGGAACTATGTAACTTTTGGTTTTAGATTAACTCTTTGTTCACAGAACAGTAGTAGTTGATTTAAACTCAGATTGACAAACTTTTCATTGTTCAACAATGTGCAAAAAAACTTAAGCTTCTCATTTATTACACTTGATTGCTTTTACTTACACGTTCTTCTAATGACTGATTTGGCTGATTCAAAGTTTTTGTTATTCAAATAGGTAAACAAAGCTCAATCTTAGCTTGTGTGCACATTCAAAAATTGTTAGCGTAACTATGGTTGAATTGTATTCAATTTGTGGTGAGTGTAAGAAACAAGATGATATAGGAGATTGGGAATTTGTAGTTGATAAGGAGAGAGGAGGATCGCTTTGTGAAGTAGACTCTAATGTCACCTATAAGGTTCTAGCTGAGATGATAATTGAGGATTATATACTTACTTGTTTAGCGGATGATATTAAGTTTAGTTATGACCTTCCTCCAAAGATGAAGAGAGTGGTAGAAGATTCTCATCCATTGTATGTGCGGAATGATCGTCAACTGAATATGTTTATCAAGAAGATTCAAGAAGAATCTGAGATTATTCGCTTGTGTGTAACGGTGCGTTAGTGTTGCTTTCGGTATGGTCTAATGAATGTTTGTCTTTGTAATGGTTTAATGCATGTTTTATTTTGATATAGGTCCCCAAGCAATGTGATATGGTTGTGTTGGATAAAGTTGGGAGCAACATATCCGCTGAAGCTGTGCACCTATTGAAATATGACATTTCTCAACTTCGTGAAGAACTAAAGGTAAACTAGTTCTTTTTGTGATTAGTCTTCCCAAGGATAAAATACACAAGTACATATGCTGTTAGTATGGATAATCGAATATGATGTTGATAACGTGTTTTGAATCCTCATTTAGTTGCTTATGTGTTTCTCTAGTAGCTATTGAATGAGTAGGAGACATCACTAAGATTGTTTCTGCGATTTATGAATGCCTTCCCAAAATTTCACTTATCCTTTACTATGATTTCGGAAAGGCTTCCTGAATTTCCTGTGTCTTTTTGCTTTTGGTAGGAGTATCATCAAGCAAGTGGAAGTTGCATCGAGCAAGTGGAAGTTGCAACTGAAACATGTTCAACTGCTGAAAAAGAGATTTCTTCACATTACACTCAAGTGGCTGAAGGTATACATGAGGGCTAATATTTCAAAAACAAAGACGAGTTGATGATGAAGATGAGGAAATGGGCAGTTGATGAGAACTTTGAGTTCATGTCGATGTGGTCAGATAGAAAGAGACTACTATTGGGTTGTGTTGATGTTAGATGCAGTTGGAGGATGCGTGCGACGAAGCTCCAGTCATCCGACTTTTTCGTTGTGAAGAATTATACGCATCAACACACTTGTGATACATCGCAGAGGAATGCGAATCACAGACAAGCGACTTCGAAGCTTCTGAGTACCTTCATCTGCAGCCATTTTGGAGAAAAAAAGGCTGGATTAAAACCTTCTCAGATTATTGAGAGGGTTAGGGTAGATTACGATGTCCATATAAACTACAAAAAAGCTTGGAGAGCGAAAGATGCAGCTCAGCTCTTGGTTAGAGGTACTGCTGAGGAGAGTTACCACAACATAGCAAAGTGGTTGTACATGGCGAAGGAAAGAAATCCAGGATCAGTTGTTTATCTTGAGATGGATCCTCCCGAAAAATTAACTAGGTTGCGGGGTATTTTCTAAAAGAATTAGCAATTTTTTTTATAATTAATAATATTTTTTAAAAAAAATTTGAAAAATAAAGAAGAAAAGAAATTGGTAGTTTCAACACTTAAAATTAATCGAATAGGAGGAGAAATTATTAGTCGGTGGTTGCTAAAAACCACAAAAAACTATTTAAACACAACAACAAAAAAATAGACATCGATAGTACCTTCTTCATAGTTTGAAAACGTCAAATACTAACCATCAAACGTTCACAATATAAACTCAACTCTTTAATAATTATTGATGGACCTGTTGATCATTAGTAAAAATTAATACCAAGATTTAATGAGAACTTATACACTAAACTATCAAACTAAACTTTTTAATATTTTTAATAGATTATCGATGTAAAAATTGGAACACCTAAAAAACTCAAAGATTCATAAAGAAAAAAAAACGAAAAAATATTATACTTACAATTAGGACATTTTGATCAAGTGAATAGATCGATTCATGTCTTTGTTTTCACAAATCCAACCTGCAAATTTACATAAAACTAAACACCATTAATATTTCAATAAAACTTTCATGTCGTAATTAAATGTAATATCAAAACAAAAAAAAATGTAGGGGTTAGTTATGATGTGAAAGTAAAGATCAAGCAATGTATTTATATAAAATTAAAAGGCGGTGTAAAATTAGAGTTTCCTTTTGTTTGACGATGTCAACTAAAAAAAAAGGAAAATTTATATATTATGAGAAATGACTCGTTATCACAACAGTTAGTTATTATAAAACTACCATTATTTATTTGTATCCATGTTAATTTTAAAGAACATTTCCTTTAATTTTTAACATTTCTTATTTGTATTTTTGCAAAACTGACTTTTGTTGCAAAACTAAAACTAACTTTACTTATTTGTTTACTATCTAATATTTTAGCAAGTTTACATTTATCTACTACGTAATATTTTAGGAAGTTTATATTTCTCTTACTTCCATATTATTTTCTTCAACTAACTTTTTGAATTTGTCTATTACGTAATATTTTAGGAAGCTTATATTTCTTTACAACGTAATATTTTATAAAATTTACATTTCTCTTATTATAAAACTACTATTGTTTATTTTTATCCAGGTTAATTTTAAATTTCTTTTAATTTTCAATTTTTGTTTTTCCAAAGCTAACTTTTCTTGCAAAATTAAAACTAACTTTTCTTATTTGTCTATTACGTAATATTTTAGGAAGTTTTTATTTATCTTATTTCCATATCATTTTCTTCAACTAACTTTTTAAATTTGTCTACTACGTAATATTTTAGGAAGGTTACATTTCTCTATTACATAATATTTTAGAAAATTTACATTTTTCTTAAGTTTACATTTCTTTACTACGTAATATTTTAGAAAAATTACATTTCTCTTATTTTACATTTTTCAACTACATAATATTTTAGAAAATTTATATTTCTTTTATTTCCAAATTATTTTCTTCATTTAAAATGGTAATTAGTGAGGTGGCTAATCGTGACTGGTCGTCTAAAATCCTATGTGGACGGCCTTAGAAGCATTTAGCCTCAACTTTTATATAGTATAGATTTCCATATCATTTTCTTCAACTAACTTTTTAAATTTGTCTACTACGTAATATTTTAGGAAGGTTACATTTCTCTATTACATAATATTTTAGAAAATTTACATTTTTCTTAAGCTTACATTTCTTTACTACGTAATATTTTAAAAAAATTATATTTCTCTTATTTTACATTTTTCAACTACATAATATTTTAGAAAATTTATATTTCTTTTATTTCCAAACTAGTTAGTAACCCGCGGTGCACCGCGGGGCTATGATTGCTTTGTTTTTGTGGTGATTCATGCATGATAATTTAATTCGATATCAAATCGATCAGTGGATATTTTTTTGTGTGTTGGGACCAATGTGTATACTAATCACAAATCAATTTATATCATTTATATTATTTATTTTATATTATTCAATGTGTATATAAAGATTTTCTCAATACCAAATTTGTGAGATGTATTTGTTTTCTGAAATATATAGTGTAAAATTCAAATGGATTGGCTCGGGCCATATAATTACCCAACTTAATAAAATGATATATAATAACATTGGCCCAGACCCACTTATATTTGCATCTTGGTTCAGATTAATTATAGAGTACTGCATCGTTTTGACCAAAAAAAGAAAAAGAAAAAAAGTACTGCATCATCTTCTGTTTCTTCTCTGCGAAACGGAAATCAACTGGTTTCCAAGATACCTGAAACTATCGATCGAGCATTTGATATGTTTAATAGAGTTAGTTTGATTTCAGCTCGAAGAATCCAATAGAAAAAATCAGGTAATTTCATCTTCTTTATGCTATGATTTTTTAAATTTCGTACAATACACAAAATCAGAAACTTTTTACCGTAAATCCAGAAAAGTTCAAAATTATGTGTCGATTTAAAACGAATTCAACGAAGTACTGTCTAATGCTAATACTATTGATTTCATTTGTTTTAATCTGATTGAGCAAAACTCCTAACTCATTTTTTTTTCTTTACAATTTGGGGAAAACATCAATTCAAGCTCAAAGTTTGAAATTGGTTTGGGATAAGTGTACATCAGAGGTTAGTTAATCCAATTCCTATAATTTTGGCAGTTTGTATATATAAATTATATTGAATCTGAAAATATAGATTGTCCTCAAGAGTTGTCCATTTTCTCGTAACTTATGATTCCAAATTAAAAACTCTTAACGTGGACAACCGAAATTTATATTATTTTCTTCTGTAGATTTCACTGCAGCATGTCAATTGGAAATCATTGATTAGGATTTATAGTTGCCGGATTCTGAACCTCTTGTTATTGAAACAGGTAATAGTTTCTAATCTTTGTTTACTTTGTTACCGTCACTTATTCGATTGCATATGTATATTGATTGTGGAACCACAATGAAGAAATTAGATGTTTCAAAACTAAACTTTTTTTTCTAACTCACTAAAGATAAGGTATCTAAAATTATTGTTTTTGTTAGAAAGGAAACTGAAAAACACAACAGGACTGAAACTGAAACAATAGGATAAAGAAACAATTACGCCTTTAAGGGCTTATTGAAAAAACACTTGGATCCGTAAGAGGATCTAATAAAAAACAGCAGATTACTAAGTATCTACTTAGAAATAGGTGTTGAAGTTTCCTCACCTGACCCGTTTCTCTCTTTTAAATAATCTAAAAGTTGACCACAAGTAGTTATTTTATTAAACAAAGCATATGTCGAAATAACGAATAAAACCAAAAGAACTTCTCCATTTGAAACAGTATCAAGTGACTTTTTCAATTTTGATGGACTTCTCCTCAGCTTCCTTTTCAATCTTCACTGTTTTTAAACACACCTTCTTCGTAGTTGAAGACATCTCAATGACTGCATCATTGCAACTTTACTTAGAAGATGGAGTACCCATCTCAGATCCTTCTAAATCTTCTCCTCCAAGTCCATTGGTAAGCATGTAGATCTCCTGATTATAAAACATAATTAATATTACAATGTGCATGAAATAATAACATAGTAATAATCCAAAATTTAATACCTGACCACTCAAAATTGCCTCCATAAATATTATCATTCTCAACACAGAACAATAACTGGAAAGTCTTCCCAACCAAGTTCTTTATTTCTAGTGGCAAATTTTCTAGATCATGAAGCTGTAATGATTAAGCATGCTAACACCATTAAAAGATTGCTATATAAATGTATATGATAAAAGAAAAGGCAGATTTTGTAAACTAACATCATCTCATAATCTCCATCAAGAAGCTCAACAGCAGTTTTTGGCTTTCACATGGAGATGGCAAGTCCAAGTCCATCATTTGGCAAATTGTAAAGGCAATAAATTAGGGTATAGCAAATTTTAAATTAGGATATATATTAAACATATATTTTACCGGTAAAACTTTTAACTTCTGAATACATATGATTAATCATCACAACAGAGGCATCAAAAGCATTTGTAATTTGATTCGTATCTGAAAATATACAAATAGAATTTAACAAATTAAAAACCATAAAAAGACTAACACACCAATACCCCCTTAAATTATTCATACCTCTGAATGTTGACACTTTGCCAAACCTGATAAGACAAATCACAATCAGTCTAACGTGTATAAGAAAAACTACGACCAAAATATAAGAATATACCATAAAAATAACTTACTTTGTGTTGTGGATTTCAAACTCAAGCCTTTTTGTTGGCTTGTTATTTGCTTCGACACTCTCAATTGCACCCACATTAACAATTTGTCCAAGAACATCTAGAAGAATCAAAAACATGAACATTTACTCACAACATAAATTGTCACATAGAGCTATAGTTAAGTATTATATGGTTACGTGTGTATTTACTAACCAATCAATGCATGACTTTCACCACACGCCAGCTGCTCTTGTAAGGTTTCAAATCGGAAAAGGTAGTGATTGCTTATGCTACATTCATTGTTGCTTGGTAAAGAGATATACTGTTTTTGCTAGGTAAATGTAAAGTGGTTTGTTTGGATGGTTTGTGACTGTGATCTCGCCTCATATATATAGTGTAGTGGTTTGAGTTAAAAATAGGGTACGTAGTGTTGGTATAAAGTAGAGAATATACTGTTTTGGATAAGGAAAATATGTGTGTGAAATATTTGGCTAAAGATATTATGCAACTGAAATGGTATTTTTTGAGTAATATTCTTGTTAGTTAGCAAATGGATAATATTTTGGTTGTGATTTTATGGTATTTTGATAGATTCCCGGCTAATTGTTTGTTTAGATAAGGTAGTTTCTATTTTTTTCCACTGTAGTTAATAAGAAGTTGCTATTTTTTCCTTCGATAGTTGATACGAATCTCTAAATTTCTGATTGTTAGGTACGATATGATATTTTAAAATTATTGCGTCATGGAGGAGAAGGTTTCGAAGTGGGCTGGAATATTTGAACATTTTCAGCCCATTATTCAATGTGTATTTGAACATTTGAACATTTGAACATTTGAATTTGAACATTTGAATTTGAACATTACGTCATTTATATCATTTATTTTATATTATTCAATGTGTATATAAAGATTTTCTCAATACCAAATTTGTGAGATGTATTTGTTTTCTGAAATATATAGTGTAAAATTCAAATGGATTGGCTCGGGCCATATAATTACCCAACTTAATAAAATGATATATAATAACATTGGCCCAGGCCCACTTATATTTGCATCTTGGTTCAGATTAATTATAGAGTACTGCATCGTTTTGACCAAAAAAAGAAAAAGAAAAAAAGTACTGCATCATCTTCTGTTTCTTCTCTGCGAAACGGAAATCAACTGGTTTCCAAGATACCTGAAACTATCGATCGAGCATTTGATATGTTTAATAGAGTTAGTTTGATTTCAGCTCGAAGAATCCAATAGAAAAAATCAGGTAATTTCATCTTCTTTATGCTATGATTTTTTAAATTTCGTACAATACACAAAATTAGAAACTTTTTACCGTAAATCCAGAAAAGTTCCAAATTATGTGTCGATTAAAACGAATTCAACGAAGTACTGTCTAATGCTAATACTATTGATTTCATTTGTTTTAATCTGATTGAGCAAAACTCCTAACTCATTTTTTTTTCTTTACAATTTGGGGAAAACATCAATTCAAGCTCAAAGTTTGAAATTGGTTTGGGATAAGTGTACATCAGAGGTTAGTTAATCCAATTCCTATAATTTTGGCAGTTTGTATATATAAATTATATTGAATCTGAAAATATAGATTGTCCTCAAGATTTGTCCATTTTCTCGTAACTTATGATTCCAAATTAAAAACTCTTAACGTGGACAACCGAAATTTATATTATTTTCTTCTGTAGATTTCACTGCAGCATGTCAATTGGAAATCATTGATTAGGATTTATAGTTGCCGGATTCTGAACCTCTTGTTATTGAAACAGGTAATAGTTTCTAATCTTTGTTTACTTTGTTACCGTCACTTATTCGATTGCATATGTATATTGATTGTGGAACCACAATGAAGAAATTAGATGTTTCAAAACTAAACTTTTTTTTCTAACTCACTAAAGATAAGGTATCTAAAATTATTGTTTTTGTTAGAAAGGAAACTGAAAAACACAACAGGACTGAAACTGAAACAATAGGATAAAGAAACAATTACGCCTTTAAGGGCTTATTGAAAAAACAATTGGATCCGTAAGAGGATCTAATAAAAAACAGCAGATTACTAAGTATCTACTTAGAAATAGGTGTTGAAGTTTCCTCACCTGACCCGTTTCTCTCTTTTAAATAATCTAAAAGTTGACCACAAGTAGTTATTTTATTAAACAAAGCATATGTCGAAATAACGAATAAAACCAAAAGAACTTCTCCATTTGAAATAGTATCAAGTGACTTTTTCAATTTTGATGGACTTCTCCTCAGCTTCCTTTTCAATCTTCACTGTTTTTAAACACACCTTCTTCGTAGTTGAAGACATCTCAATGACTGCATCATTGCAACTTTTCTTAGAAGATGGAGTAGCCATCTCAGATCCTTCTAAATCTTCTCCTCCAAGTCCATTGGTAAGCATGTAGATCTCCTGATTATAAAACATAATTAATATTACAATGTGCATGAAATAATAACATAGTAATAATCCAAAATTTAATACCTGACCACTCAAAATTGCCTCCATAAATATTATCATTCTCAACACAGAACAATAACTGGAAAGTCTTCCCAACCAAGTTCTTTATTTCTAGTGGCAAATTTTCTAGATCATGAAGCTGTAATGATTAAGCATGCTAACACCATTAAAAGATTGCTATATAAATGTATATGATAAAAGAAAAGGCAGATTCTGTAAACTAACATCATCTCATAATCTCCATCAAGAAGCTCAACAGCAGTTTTTGGCTTTGACATGGAGATGGCAAGTCCAAGTCCATCATTTGGCAAATTGTAAAGGCAATAAATTAGGGTATAGCAAATTTTAAATTAGGATATATATTAAACATATATTTTACCGGTAAAACTTTCAACTTCTGAATACATATGATTAATCATCACAACAGAGGCATCAAAAGCATTTGCAATTTGATTCGTATCTGAAAATATACAAATAGAATTTTATCAAATTAAAAACCATAAAAAGACTAACACACCAATACCCCCTTAAATTATTCATACCTCTGAATGTTGACACTTTGCCAAACCTGATAAGACAAATCACAATCAGTCTAACGTGTATAAGAAAAACTACGACCAAAATATAAGAATATACCATAAAAATAACTTACTTTGTGTTGTGGATTTCAAACTCAAGCCTTTTTGTTGGCTTGTTATTTGCTTCGACACTCTCAATTGCACCCACATTAACAATTTGTCCAAGAACATCTAGAAGAATCAAAAACATGAACATTTACTCACAACATAAATTGTCACATAGAGCTATAGTTAAGTATTATATGGTTACGTGTGTATTTACTAACCAATCAATGCAGGACTTTCACCACACGCCAGCTGCTCTTGTAAGGTTTCAAATCGGAAAAGGTAGTGATTGCTTATGCTACATTCATTGTTGCTTGGTGAAGAGATATACTGTTTTTGCTAGGTAAATGTAAAGTGGTTTGTTTGGATGGTTTGTGACTGTGATCTCGCCTCATATATATAGTGTAGTGGTTTGAGTTAAAAATAGGGTACGTAGTGTTGGTATAAAGTAGAGAATATACTGTTTTGGATAAGGAAAATATGTGTGTGAAATATTTGGCTAAAGATATTATGCAACTGAAATGGTATTTTTTGAGTAATATTCTTGTTAGTTAGCAAATGGATAATATTTTGGTTATGATTTTATGGTATTTTGATAGATTCCCGGCTAATTGTTTGTTTAGATAAGGTAGTTTCTATTTTTTTCCACTGTAGTTAATAAGAAGTTGCTATTTTTTCCTTCGATAGTTGATACGAAGATCTAAATTTCTGATTGTTAGGTACGATATGATATTTTAAAATGATTGCGTCATGGAGGAGAAGGTTTCGAAGTGGGCTGGAATATTTGAACATTTTCAGCCCATTATTCAATGTGTATTTGAACATTTGAACATTTGAACATTTGAATTTGAACATTTGAATTTGAACATTTGAATTTGAACATTGCGTCATTTATATCATTTATTTTATATTATTCAATGTGTATATAAAGATTTTCTCAATACCAAATTTGTGAGATGTATTTGTTTTCTGAAATATATAGTGTAAAATTCAAATGGATTGGCTCGGGCCATATAATTACCCAACTTAATAAAATGATATATAATAACATTGGCCCAGGCCCACTTATATTTGCATCTTGGTTCAGATTAATTATAGAGTTTTGCATCGTTTTGACCAAAAAAAGAAAAAGAAAAAAAGTACTGCATCATCTTCTGTTTCTTCTCTGCGAAACGGAAATCAACTGGTTTCCAAGATACCTGAAACTATCGATCGAGTATTTGATATGTTTAATAGAGTTAGTTTGATTTCAGCTCGAAGAATCCAATAGAAAAAATCAGGTAATTTCATCTTCTTTATGCTATAATTTTTTAAATTTCGTACAATACACAAAATCAGAAACTTTTTACCGTAAATCCAGAAAAGTTCAAAATTATGTGTCGATTAAAACGAATTCAACGAAGTACTGTCTAATGCTAATACTATTGATTTCATTTGTTTTAATCTGATTGAGCAAAACTCCTAACTCATTTTTTTTTCTTTACAATTTGGGGAAAACATCAATTCAAGCTCAAAGTTTGAAATTGGTTTGGGATAAGTGTACATCAGAGGTTAGGTAATCCAATTCCTATAATTTTGGCAGTTTGTATATATAAATTATATTGAATCTGAAAATATAGATTGTCCTCAAGAGTTGTCCATTTTCTCGTAACTTATGATTCCAAATTAAAAACTCTTAACGTGGACAACCGAAATTTATATTATTTTCTTCTGTAGATTTCACTGCAGCATGTCAATTGGAAATCATTGATTAGGATTTATAGTTGCCGGATTCTGAACCTCTTGTTATTGAAACAGGTAATAGTTTCTAATCTTTGTTTACTTTGTTACCGTCACTTATTCGATTGCATATGTATATTGATTGTGGAACCACAATGAAGAAATTAGATGTTTCAAAACTAAACTTTTTTTTCTAACTCACTAAAGATAAGGTATCTAAAATTATTGTTTTTGTTAGAAAGGAAACTGAAAAACACAACAGGACTGAAACTGAAACAATAGGATAAAGAAACAATTACGCCTTTAAGGGCTTATTGAAAAAACAATTGGATCCGTAAGAGGATCTAATAAAAAACAGCAGATTACTAAGTATCTACTTAGAAATAGGTGTTGAAGTTTCCTCACCTGACCCGTTTCTCTCTTTTAAATAATCTAAAAGTTGACCACAAGTAGTTATTTTATTAAACAAAGCATATGTCGAAATAACGAATAAAACCAAAAGAACTTCTCCATTTGAAATAGTATCAAGTGACTTTTTCAATTTTGATGGACTTCTCCTCAGCTTCCTTTTCAATCTTCACTGTTTTTAAACACACCTTCTTCGTAGTTGAAGACATCTCAATGACTGCATCATTGCAACTTTTCTTAGAAGATGGAGTAGCCATCTCAGATCCTTCTAAATCTTCTCCTCCAAGTCCATTGGTAAGCATGTAGATCTCCTGATTATAAAACATAATTAATATTACAATGTGCATGAAATAATAACATAGTAATAATCCAAAATTTAATACCTGACCACTCAAAATTGCCTCCATAAATATTATCATTCTCAACACAGAACAATAACTGGAAAGTCTTCCCAACCAAGTTCTTTATTTCTAGTGGCAAATTTTCTAGATCATGAAGCTGTAATGATTAAGCATGCTAACACCATTAAAAGATTGCTATATAAATGTATATGATAAAAGAAAAGGCAGATTCTGTAAACTAACATCATCTCATAATCTCCATCAAGAAGCTCAACAGCAGTTTTTGGCTTTGACATGGAGATGGCAAGTCCAAGTCCATCATTTGGCAAATTGTAAAGGCAATAAATTAGGGTATAGCAAATTTTAAATTAGGATATATATTAAACATATATTTTACCGGTAAAACTTTCAACTTCTGAATACATATGATTAATCATCACAACAGAGGCATCAAAAGCATTTGCAATTTGATTCGTATCTGAAAATATACAAATAGAATTTTATCAAATTAAAAACCATAAAAAGACTAACACACCAATACCCCCTTAAATTATTCATACCTCTGAATGTTGACACTTTGCCAAACCTGATAAGACAAATCACAATCAGTCTAACGTGTATAAGAAAAACTACGACCAAAATATAAGAATATACCATAAAAATAACTTACTTTGTGTTGTGGATTTCAAACTCAAGCCTTTTTGTTGGCTTGTTATTTGCTTCGACACTCTCAATTGCACCCACATTAACAATTTGTCCAAGAACATCTAGAAGAATCAAAAACATGAACATTTACTCACAACATAAATTGTCACATAGAGCTATAGTTAAGTATTATATGGTTACGTGTGTATTTACTAACCAATCAATGCAGGACTTTCACCACACGCCAGCTGCTCTTGTAAGGTTTCAAATCGGAAAAGGTAGTGATTGCTTATGCTACATTCATTGTTGCTTGGTGAAGAGATATACTGTTTTTGCTAGGTAAATGTAAAGTGGTTTGTTTGGATGGTTTGTGACTGTGATCTCGCCTCATATATATAGTGTAGTGGTTTGAGTTAAAAATAGGGTACGTAGTGTTGGTATAAAGTAGAGAATATACTGTTTTGGATAAGGAAAATATGTGTGTGAAATATTTGGCTAAAGATATTATGCAACTGAAATGGTATTTTTTGAGTAATATTCTTGTTAGTTAGCAAATGGATAATATTTTGGTTGTGATTTTATGGTATTTTGATAGATTCCCGGCTAATTGTTTGTTTAGATAAGGTAGTTTCTATTTTTTTCCACTGTAGTTAATAAGAAGTTGCTATTTTTTCCTTCGATAGTTGATACGAAGATCTAAATTTCTGATTGTTAGGTACGATATGATATTTTAAAATGATTGCGTCATGGAGGAGAAGGTTTCGAAGTGGGCTGGAATATTTGAACATTTTCAGCCCATTATTCAATGTGTATTTGAACATTTGAACATTTGAACATTTGAATTTGAACATTTGAATTTGAACATTTGAATTTGAACATTGCGTCATTTATATCATTTATTTTATATTATTCAATGTGTATATAAAGATTTTCTCAATACCAAATTTGTGAGATGTATTTGTTTTCTGAAATATATAGTGTAAAATTCAAATGGATTGGCTCGGGCCATATAATTACCCAACTTAATAAAATGATATATAATAACATTGGCCCAGGCCCACTTATATTTGCATCTTGGTTCAGATTAATTATAGAGTTTTGCATCGTTTTGACCAAAAAAAGAAAAAGAAAAAAAGTACTGCATCATCTTCTGTTTCTTCCCTGCGAAACGGAAATCAACTGGTTTCCAAGATACCTGAAACTATCGATCGAGCATTTGATATGTTTAATAGAGTTAGTTTGATTTCAGCTCGAAGAATCCAATAGAAAAAATCAGGTAATTTCATCTTCTTTATGCTATGATTTTTTAAATTTCGTACAATACACAAAATCAGAAACTTTTTACCGTAAATCCAGAAAAGTTCAAAATTATGTGTCGATTAAAACGAATTCAACGAAGTACTGTCTAATGCTAATACTATTGATTTCATTTGTTTTAATCTGATTGAGCAAAACTCCTAACTCATTTTTTTTTCTTTACAATTTGGGGAAAACATCAATTCAAGCTCAAAGTTTGAAATTGGTTTGGGATAAGTGTACATCAGAGGTTAGGTAATCCAATTCCTATAATTTTGGCAGTTTGTATATATAAATTATATTGAATCTGAAAATATAGATTGTCCTCAAGAGTTGTCCATTTTCTCGTAACTTATGATTCCAAATTAAAAACTCTTAACGTGGACAACCGAAATTTATATTATTTTCTTCTGTAGATTTCACTGCAGCATGTCAATTGGAAATCATTGATTAGGATTTATAGTTGCCGGATTCTGAACCTCTTGTTATTGAAACAGGTAATAGTTTCTAATCTTTGTTTACTTTGTTACCGTCACTTATTCGATTGCATATGTATATTGATTGTGGAACCACAATGAAGAAATTAGATGTTTCAAAACTAAACTTTTTTTTCTAACTCACTAAAGATAAGGTATCTAAAATTATTGTTTTTGTTAGAAAGGAAACTGAAAAACACAACAGGACTGAAACTGAAACAATAGGATAAAGAAACAATTACGCCTTTAAGGGCTTATTGAAAAAACAATTGGATCCGTAAGAGGATCTAATAAAAAACAGCAGATTACTAAGTATCTACTTAGAAATAGGTGTTGAAGTTTCCTCACCTGACCCGTTTCTCTCTTTTAAATAATCTAAAAGTTGACCACAAGTAGTTATTTTATTAAACAAAGCATATGTCGAAATAACGAATAAAACCAAAAGAACTTCTCCATTTGAAACAGTATCAAGTGACTTTTTCAATTTTGATGGACTTCTCCTCAGCTTCCTTTTCAATCTTCACTGTTTTTAAACACACCTTCTTCGTAGTTGAAGACATCTCAATGACTGCATCATTGCAACTTTTCTTAGAAGATGGAGTAGCCATCTCAGATCCTTCTAAATCTTCTCCTCCAAGTCCATTGGTAAGCATGTAGATCTCCTGATTATAAAACATAATTAATATTACAATGTGCATAAAATAATAACATAGTAATAATCCAAAATTTAATACCTGACCACTCAAAATTGCCTCCATAAATATTATCATTCTCAACACAGAACAATAACTGGAAAGTCTTCCCAACCAAGTTCTTTATTTCTAGTGGCAAATTTTCTAGATCATGAAGCTGTAATGATTAAGCATGCTAACACCATTAAAAGATTGCTATATAAATGTATATGATAAAAGAAAAGGCAGATTCTGTAAACTAACATCATCTCATAATCTCCATCAAGAAGCTCAACAGCAGTTTTTGGCTTTGACATGGAGATGGCAAGTCCAAGTCCATTATTTGGCAAATTGTAAAGGCAATAAATTAGGGTATAGCAAATTTTAAATTAGGATATATATTAAACATATATTTTACCGGTAAAACTTTCAACTTCTGAATACATATGATTAATCATCACAACAGAGGCATCAAAAGCATTTGTAATTTGATTCGTATCTGAAAATATACAAATAGAATTTTATCAAATTAAAAACCATAAAAAGACTAACACACCAATACCCCCTTAAATTATTCATACCTCTGAATGTTGACACTTTGCCAAACCTGATAAGACAAATCACAATCAGTCTAACGTGTATAAGAAAAACTACGACCAAAATATAAGAATATACCATAAAAATAACTTACTTTGTGTTGTGGATTTCAAACTCAAGCCTTTTTGTTGGCTTGTTATTTGCTTCGACACTCTCAATTGCACCCACATTAACAATTTGTCCAAGAACATCTAGAAGAATCAAAAACATGAACATTTACTCACAACATAAATTGTCACATAGAGCTATAGTTAAGTATTATATGGTTACGTGTGTATTTACTAACCAATCAATGCAGGACTTTCACCACACGCCAGCTGCTCTTGTAAGGTTTCAAATCGGAAAAGGTAGTGATTGCTTATGCTACATTCATTGTTGCTTGGTGAAGAGATATACTGTTTTTGCTAGGTAAATGTAAAGTGGTTTGTTTGGATGGTTTGTGACTGTGATCTCGCCTCATATATATAGTGTAGTGGTTTGAGTTAAAAATAGGGTAAGTAGTGTTGGTATAAAGTAGAGAATATACTGTTTTGGATAAGGAAAATATGTGTGTGAAATATTTGGCTAAAGATATTATGCAACTGAAATGGTATTTTTTGAGTAATATTCTTGTTAGTTAGCAAATGGATAATATTTTGGTTGTGATTTTATGGTATTTTGATAGATTCCCGGCTAATTGTTTGTTTAGATAAGGTAGTTTCTATTTTTTTCCACTGTAGTTAATAAGAAGTTGCTATTTTTTCCTTCGATAGTTGATACGAAGATCTAAATTTCTGATTGTTAGGTACGATATGATATTTTAAAATGATTGCGTCATGGAGGAGAAGGTTTCGAAGTGGGCTGGAATATTTGAACATTTTAATTGTGTATTACCTAGGATAGGGTCCGCGTGCCATGAAATGGATACTGTAAATGTGAATTACGTAATTGGCCTTATATTATGTCTAAACAATTGTTGATATCCTAGTGGCATAAGGCGTAATATAACACGGAAACAAAGGTTAATTACTGTTTAATATTGCTCAAATAATAGTGTAGGGATATGAGGTGATTATGATTGTGTATTATTAGTTATGTGTATATTTAGATGTGTATAAAATCTATACTTTATAATGCAATAGGTCTTCATAGAAAAGCTGGTTGATCTAAATTTTCTGTGTTTATGAAATGGTCTTCTTGAATAGGTAATTATATGGTTGGTTCTTATATGATGAATATGGTAGATTTGCAGATTGTGTATTTGATTAGGTAATTATATGGGTGGCATACCTAATAATGCAATAAGATATAAGATGCGTATAAACTATGACCAGGTTGATATAAACTTTAGTTTTTTCCTAAATGTTCAGCTTCATTAGGAAATTATATGGTTGTTCTTATATGCTGAATATGAGCTGATTATGATTGTGTCTGAGAAAATAGATTTGTTTTAGATGGTGACAGTATATGAAATCGTTTTGTTTTTTTTTGCAGGTCTTTGAATGTGCTTGAATAGAAATACAGAAGTATTTTCATCAAAAAATCCGCCCAAATTATAATTGTAGTCATGTGTTGAATGACGTCACACAAAAGCAAATGGTGATTGCGGGTGGATCATAGGATCCGCGTGTATTTTTTTGTTGGATATTAAGAATGCTCATTAATAGATTATTATTAATAATACTTCTAATGACTTCTCTAGTGAAATGAAAGCTAACACGTTCAAAATGTTGTAATATTGCTCAAATAATAGTGTAGGGATTATTTTTTTCATTTAAAATAGTAATTAGTGAGGTGGCTAATCGTTTACTGGCCGTCTAAAATCCTATGTGGACGGCCTTAGAAGCATTTAGCCTCAACTTTTAAATAGTATAGATTAATTTTAAACACGGATCCTAATTATATCGAGTAGATCGATCGGTCCAATAAAAAATTTCTAACAAACCGAAATCTATGCTAAACCGGGGTGCAATTTAATTTGGACCAACCCTAACCGGATTGTGTTTTGCCAAAAAGAAGAAAAAATCTGTGAAGAAGAAGAAGAAGGAGAGAGCGTGCTCTTTTGCCAAAATACGTCGCTCGTTTTCTGGACACTCACTGGATTCGTCTTTACCTAGAGCTTGCAAATGTTCGTACCGAGATTAAGCGTACTGATTTCTCCAATATAATGATCGTGAAAGCGGTGATAGACACTGCTGAGAAGGAGGCGCCGCTCAATGCCAAAAATTCATTCCTCTACATAGTTTTTAAAGGAGTGGTCGTTCGTGGTGTTGGTGACTGGTGAGGATGTTGAACGAAAAGCTGTCATTAAAACTTGTTAATGTTATGGTGACCGAGTTTTAGAGAAACTTGTTGTGTTTCAGCTGTTGAAGTACTTGTTGTACCACTGCAGAAGTACTACAGGATGTTGCTGTTTTATGTACGTGAGAAGCTTCTGAAAGATTTGAGAAGACAAGATAAGAGCACGTTTTGGATGAATCATAAAGGAAAAAGGACTTATGAAGAGATTTGGAAGACTTGGAGAAATTGAAGTTTAACAAGAAAAAGGAAAATATTGAAAAGGAAATTAACTTTTCCTTATGGAATTTGGAAAACTTTCTCTTATGTGATTAGGAAATCATGGTGGCTATATAAGGAGGTGTTGGGCACGTCCAAGAGAAGCAAGGAAGCTGGTGCATAAAGAGAAATCTTAGAGAGCTCCTTCAAAGTTTGTGCGACGAAGTATCGCGGTTTTGTGCTTGTGTGATCAAGCTTATTTGTGCGTTGGTGTTGACGTACGTGTTGGAATTGAAGTCTAGGCTCAGAGGGAGTTTAGCCCATGATTAGGTTATCTTGGTTGAATCTAGACTCATGGGAGTTTAGTTAAGGGTAGAGATTTATCCTTAAGGTTTCATGGTATGAACGGAGCGGTGAATTAAGAGGGTTGTGCTTGATTTACGCGTTTGCGAATATGTTGTATTTGCTTTCTTGTTCTAGTGGAATCGAAATATGGACTTGGTCCCGTGGAGTAGGAAAAATCGAACCTCGTTAACAAACTTCGTGTCTCATTTATTTTTTGCACTTTTATTTGCCTCACTCGCACTTTCAATTGGTATCAGAGCGGGTTCTCGATAGAGATTTAGTCTTGTTTCGGGTAGATCAAGGGTGAGGATAAAAAGATAGTTCAGGAAGTAAGATAGAGTTGAAGATGAAACGTGTGTGATGAGTTCAAATAAAGAATTCACGTCTGCATCAGGAACTGCGACAGGAACTGCAACTCTGACAGAAACTGCATCAACAACTGCGGCAGAGACTGTATTTGTGAAAGAACGTGAAACAAAAAATTCTGAATTGTTTCAGATTGGTTCGAGAATCCAATCATGAAGGCTTACGGCGCAAGAAGATTTGGATTAGAAAAGATGTTTCTATGAAGATACAGGGGGAGAATGGTGATGTGCTTGGTGAGATTGTTTTGGAGATAGAATTGTTGAGTTCACAAACATAATCAAAAAAGGGGAGAATGAAGGAAATTGAAAGCATGATGTTTTTATCTGAGAATATGTTCTTTGGTTCTAAAACTCAATCACCAAGGGGGAGATTGTTAATGTTATGGTGACCGAGTTTTAGAGAAACTTGTTGTGTTTCAGCTGTTGAAGTACTTGCTGTACCACTGCAGAAGTACTACAAGAAGTACTACAGGATGTTGCTGTTTTATGTACGTGAGAAGCTTCTGGAAGATTTGAAAAGACAAGATAAGAGCACGTTTTTGGATGAATCATAAAGGAAAAAGGACTTATGAAGAGATTTGGAAGACTTTGAGAAATTGAAGTTTAACAAGAAAAAGGAAAATATTGAAAAGGAAATTAACTTTTCCTTATGGAATTTGGAAAACTTTCTCTTATGTGATTAGGAAATCATGGTGGCTATATAAGGAGGTGTTGGGCACGTCCAAGAGAAGCAAGGAAGCTGGTGCATAAAGAGAAATCTTAGAGAGCTCCTTCAAAGTTTGTGCGACGAAGTATCGCGGTTTTGTGCTTGTGTGATCAAGCTTATTTGTGCGTTGGTGTTGACGTACGTGTTGGAATTGAAGTCTAGGCTCAGAGGGAGTTTAGCCCATGATTAGGTTATCTTGGTTGAATCTAGACTCATGGGAGTTTAGTTAAGGGTAGAGATTTATCCTTAAGGTTTCATGGTATGAACGGAGCGGTGAATTAAGAGGGTTGTGCTTGATTTACGCGTTTGCGAATATGTTGTATTTGCTTTCTTGTTCTAGTGGAATCGAAATATGGACTTGGTCCCGTGGAGTAGGAAAAACCGAACCTCGTTAACAAACTTCGTGTCTCATTTATTTTCTGCACTTTTATTTGCCTCACTCGCACTTTCAATTGGTATCAGAGCGGGTTCTCGATAGAGATTTAGTCTTGTTTCGGGTAGATCAAGGGTGAGGATAAAAAGATAGTTCAGGAAGTAAGATAGAGTTGAAGATGAAACGTGTGTGATGAGTTCAAATAAAGAATTCACGTCTGCATCAGGAACTGCGACAGGAACTGCAACTCTGACAGAAACTGCATCAACAACTGCGGCAGAGACTGTATTTGTGAAAGAACGTGAAACAAAAAATTCTGAATTGTTTCAGATTGGTTCGAGAATCCAATCATGAAGGCTTACGGCGCAAGAAGATTTGGATTAGAAAAGATGTTTCTATGAAGATACAGGGGGAGAATGGTGATGTGCTTGGTGAGATTGTTTTGGAGATAGAATTGTTGAGTTCACAAACATAATCAAAAAAGGGGAGAATGAAGGAAATTGAAAGCATGATGTTTTTATCTGAGAATATGTTCTTTGGTTCTAAAACTCAATCACCAAGGGGGAGATTGTTAATGTTATGGTGACCGAGTTTTAGAGAAACTTGTTGTGTTTCAGCTGTTGAAGTACTTGCTGTACCACTGCAGAAGTACTACAAGAAGTACTACAGGATGTTGCTGTTTTATGTACGTGAGAAGCTTCTGGAAGATTTGAAAAGACAAGATAAGAGCACGTTTTTGGATGAATCATAAAGGAAAAAGGACTTATGAAGAGATTTGGAAGACTTTGAGAAATTGAAGTTTAACAAGAAAAAGGAAAATATTGAAAAGGAAATTAACTTTTCCTTATGGAATTTGGAAAACTTTCTCTTATGTGATTAGGAAATCATGGTGGCTATATAAGGAGGTGTTGGGCACGTCCAAGAGAAGCAAGGAAGCTGGTGCATAAAGAGAAATCTTAGAGAGCTCCTTCAAAGTTTGTGTGACGAAGTATCGCGGTTTTGTGCTTGTGTGATCAAGCTTATTTGTGCGTTGGTGTTGACGTACGTGTTGGAATTGAAGTCTAGGCTCAGAGGGAGTTTAGCCCATGATTAGGTTATCTTGGTTGAATCTAGACTCATGGGAGTTTAGTTAAGGGTAGAGATTTATCCTTAAGGTTTCATGGTATGAACGGAGCGGTGAATTAAGAGGGTTGTGCTTGATTTACGCGTTTGCGAATATGTTGTATTTGCTTTCTTGTTCTAGTGGAATCGAAATATGGACTTGGTCCCGTGGAGTAGGAAAAACCGAACCTCGTTAACAAACTTCGTGTCTCATTTATTTTCTGCACTTTTATTTGCCTCACTCGCACTTTCAATTGGTATCAGAGCGGGTTCTCGATAGAGATTTAGTCTTGTTTCGGGTAGATCAAGGGTGAGGATAAAAAGATAGTTCAGGAAGTAAGATAGAGTTGAAGATGAAACGTGTGTGATGAGTTCAAATAAAGAATTCACGTCTGCATCAGGAACTGCGACAGGAACTGCAACTCTGACAGAAACTGCATCAACAACTGCGGCAGAGACTGTATTTGTGAAAGAACGTGAAACAAAAAATTCTGAATTGTTTCAGATTGGTTCGAGAATCCAATCATGAAGGCTTACGGCGCAAGAAGATTTGGATTAGAAAAGATGTTTCTATGAAGATACAGGGGGAGAATGGTGATGTGCTTGGTGAGATTGTTTTGGAGATAGAATTGTTGAGTTCACAAACATAATCAAAAAAGGGGAGAATGAAGGAAATTGAAAGCATGATGTTTTTATCTGAGAATATGTTCTTTGGTTCTAAAACTCAATCACCAAGGGGGAGATTGTTAATGTTATGGTGACCGAGTTTTAGAGAAACTTGTTGTGTTTCAGCTGTTGAAGTACTTGCTGTACCACTGCAGAAGTACTACAAGAAGTACTACAGGATGTTGCTGTTTTATGTACGTGAGAAGCTTCTGGAAGATTTGAAAAGACAAGATAAGAGCACGTTTTTGGATGAATCATAAAGGAAAAAGGACTTATGAAGAGATTTGGAAGACTTTGAGAAATTGAAGTTTAACAAAAAAAAGGAAAATATTGAAAAGGAAATTAACTTTTCCTTATGGAATTTGGAAAACTTTCTCTTATGTGATTAGGAAATCATGGTGGCTATATAAGGAGGTGTTGGGCACGTCCAAGAGAAGCAAGGAAGCTGGTGCATAAAGAGAAATCTTAGAGAGCTCCTTCAAAGTTTGTGTGACGAAGTATCGCGGTTTTGTGCTTGTGTGATCAAGCTTATTTGTGCGTTGGTGTTGACGTACGTGTTGGAATTGAAGTCTAGGCTCAGAGGGAGTTTAGCCCATGATTAGGTTATCTTGGTTGAATCTAGACTCATGGGAGTTTAGTTAAGGGTAGAGATTTATCCTTAAGGTTTCATGGTATGAACGGAGCGGTGAATTAAGAGGGTTGTGCTTGATTTACGCGTTTGCGAATATGTTGTATTTGCTTTCTTGTTCTAGTGGAATCGAAATATGGACTTGGTCCCGTGGAGTAGGAAAAACCGAACCTCGTTAACAAACTTCGTGTCTCATTTATTTTCTGCACTTTTATTTGCCTCACTCGCACTTTCAATTGGTATCAGAGCGGGTTCTCGATAGAGATTTAGTCTTGTTTCGGGTAGATCAAGGGTGAGGATAAAAAGATAGTTCAGGAAGTAAGATAGAGTTGAAGATGAAACGTGTGTGATGAGTTCAAATAAAGAATTCACGTCTGCATCAGGAACTGCGACAGGAACTGCAACTCTGACAGAAACTGCATCAACAACTGCGGCAGAGACTGTATTTGTGAAAGAACGTGAAACAAAAAATTCTGAATTGTTTCAGATTGGTTCGAGAATCCAATCATGAAGGCTTACGGCGCAAGAAGATTTGGATTACAAAAGATGTTTCTATGAAGATACAAGGGGAGAATGGTGATGTGCTTGGTGAGATTGTTTTGGAGATAGAATTGTTGAGTTCACAAACATAATCAAAAAAGGGGAGAATGAAGGAAATTGAAAGCATGATGTTTTTATCTGAGAATATGTTCTTTGGTTCTAAAACTCAATCACCAAGGGGGAGATTGTTAATGTTATGGTGACCGAGTTTTAGAGAAACTTGTTGTGTTTCAGCTGTTGAAGTACTTGCTGTACCACTGCAGAAGTACTACAAGAAGTACTACAGGATGTTGCTGTTTTATGTACGTGAGAAGCTTCTGGAAGATTTGAAAAGACAAGATAAGAGCACGTTTTTGGATGAATCATAAAGGAAAAAGGACTTATGAAGAGATTTGGAAGACTTTGAGAAATTGAAGTTTAACAAGAAAAAGGAAAATATTGAAAAGGAAATTAACTTTTCCTTATGGAATTTGGAAAACTTTCTCTTATGTGATTAGGAAATCATGGTGGCTATATAAGGAGGTGTTGGGCACGTCCAAGAGAAGCAAGGAAGCTGGTGCATAAAGAGAAATCTTAGAGAGCTCCTTCAAAGTTTGTGCGACGAAGTATCGCGGTTTTGTGCTTGTGTGATCAAGCTTATTTGTGCGTTGGTGTTGACGTACGTGTTGGAATTGAAGTCTAGGCTCAGAGGGAGTTTAGCCCATGATTAGGTTATCTTGGTTGAATCTAGACTCATGGGAGTTTAGTTAAGGGTAGAGATTTATCCTTAAGGTTTCATGGTATGAACGGAGCGGTGAATTAAGAGGGTTGTGCTTGATTTACGCGTTTGCGAATATGTTGTATTTGCTTTCTTGTTCTAGTGGAATCGAAATATGGACTTGGTCCCGTGGAGTAGGAAAAACCGAACCTCGTTAACAAACTTCGTGTCTCATTTATTTTCTGCACTTTTATTTGCCTCACTCGCACTTTCAATTGGTATCAGAGCGGGTTCTCGATAGAGATTTAGTCTTGTTTCGGGTAGATCAAGGGTGAGGATAAAAAGATAGTTCAGGAAGTAAGATAGAGTTGAAGATGAAACGTGTGTGATGAGTTCAAATAAAGAATTCACGTCTGCATCAGGAACTGCGACAGGAACTGCAACTCTGACAGAAACTGCATCAACAACTGCGGCAGAGACTGTATTTGTGAAAGAACGTGAAACAAAAAATTCTGAATTGTTTCAGATTGGTTCGAGAATCCAATCATGAAGGCTTACGGCGCAAGAAGATTTGGATTAGAAAAGATGTTTCTATGAAGATACAGGGGGAGAATGGTGATGTGCTTGGTGAGATTGTTTTGGAGATAGAATTGTTGAGTTCACAAACATAATCAAAAAAGGGGATAATGAAGGAAATTGAAAGCATGATGTTTTTATCTGAGAATATGTTCTTTGGTTCTAAAACTCAATCACCAAGGGGGAGATTGTTAATGTTATGGTGACCGAGTTTTAGAGAAACTTGTTGTGTTTCAGCTGTTGAAGTACTTTCTGTACCACTGCAGAAGTACTACAGGAAGTACTACAGGATGTTGCTGTTTTATGTACGTGAGAAGCTTCTGGAAGATTTGAAAAGACAAGATACGAGCACGTTTTTGGATGAATCATAAAGGAAAAAGGACTTATGAAGAGATTTGGAAGACTTTGAGAAATTGAAGTTTAACAAGAAAAAGGAAAATATTGAAAAGGAAATTAACTTTTCCTTATGGAATTTGGAAAACTTTCTCTTATGTGATTAGGAAATCATGGTGGCTATATAAGGAGGTGTTGGGCACGTCCAAGAGAAGCAAGGAAGCTGGTGTATAAAGAGAAATCTTAGAGAGCTCCTTCAAAGTTTGTGTGATGAAGTATCGCGGTTTTGTGCTTGTGTGATCAAGCTTATTTGTGCGTTGGTGTTGACGTACGTGTTGGAATTGAAGTCTAGGCTCAGAGGTGTTGGGAATGTCCTGAAATCATTCCTGTACTTACTCTAGACATAGTTGTTTGTCGAGATCAGACATTCATTTGATACTGGGTAATCATGACGCTTTGCTAGAAGCCGCTCATGACATGTGAGTTATGAACTCATTGCTAGTATCATTTGATCCTACAGGGTCACACACCTAAGCTAACAGAATGCACTTAAGCAAGGAACGTGTATTGAAGGAAGGTGTCGATCGATACCACTTTAGGCAGTATCGATCGATACCAGGCGCGGACCGAAATAGAGATTTCGGCCCAATGACTTAATTTGTTCAGGCTCGGCCCGTGAATAATTAGGTCTTGTCTCGTGCCTATATATAGGATATGTAGCACGAGATTAAAGATGAGACCTAGTCGCCTCCTCTCCAGAAAACACAAGTTTCCTCTGCAAGATCTGATTCCAGGCACTAGCATCCCTGCAGATTCCTGTTCGTGTGAGTGTGGACTACAGTAGAGGCGCAGCACGTGAGGCGCTTTCAGATCTCAAATACCTGACCCTATTCCGCTGCCAATCTCCAGGTATATCTGAGATCTCTATGATTCATTGTTTACAAACCCTAGATCCTAGGCTTCAGGAATTGTTAGGTTGTTAATAGAGATTAAAACCTGTTCAAATTCCATCAGTGGTATCAGAGCCTTAGGGTTTAACTATTGAATCAATCTAGCATGCTAATGAATTAGAGAATTCAAATTTGATACATGTGATGTATAGGATGCACGTTAGATAAAAAGGTTTTCTGTCAAAAATCGTTTTGTTGAAAACTGAAATCGAGGGTTTCGCCCAGGGTATCGATCGATACCATATGATGGTGTCAAATCGATACCACAAGGAAACTTTAATGAAAATTTAGGTTTCGATCCAAAGATCGAAGTTTCCGAAACCCAATGGTGTCGATCGATACAATGGTTGTATTGATCGATATTGGCCTTGCGAATGGTTAATCGGTTCAATTGGATTGAATCTGTTATCATGCTTGGTCGAAATCGATTTAAACCGGCTGATTGCGGTTTGTTGCGTTTTGGTTGGTATCGACCGATACTAATGTAGTATCGATCGATACTAACTGGTTATCGATACGGTTCAATTTGATTGACCGGTTATCGATCCAGATCAATTGGATTGACTGGTTATCGCAAATCGATTTCGTTGGTTGAGCATCGATCGATACCAATAAGGTAGTATCGATCGACACTAACCAACTATCGAAATTGTTTTGGTTGCACATATGAGTGTCGATCGATGCCGAAGTAACATGAGGTCGTTACTAGCATCGGTACACTGCAGAAGTCATAGCCAAACAGAATTTCACCCATTTCTTAGATCAATTAAAACTTAATAAAGATTAATTGTTTTGATAAAATCTAAGCCTTCTTGAGTACATATATGATATGTGTCAAGATTAAAAGTTTTGTTCCTCAACTAAATATCAAGTGTTTCAGATGTCTTCCCGATCTTGTCAGCTGTCAAGACTCGTTTCACTGTGTGATAGGCTTGCAGTGCAAGGTATCCCGGTTACATGAGTAAGGCAGTACGTAATTGTGTTGATGCGCTTGCAGTGCATGGCATCAATCGTTACTTGATTGAGAGATTGGTTTACTTGAGTGGGCTATCAGAAGTTCTGGGCCCATAGACATCAGGTGGACAAGACATAAGATGCCTTATCCACAACCAAGAGTCATATTGGATATGATTAGCAAAGTGTTGCTTACCTAGATAGCTAAGATTTGGGTGACGGCCAGTGGCCCACTCAAGTTTTGGTGAAGTATGGGTCTTGGATCATTATATTCATTTGAGGAAACATTGTTTTGAATATAATGCGAGTTTTCTTAATTGTTAAGATTTCTCATTTCCTGAACATCATAACTAAACCATTTTATTTTGATTTCTAGTTATGTCTAAAACCCCTCATCAGAACTCTTTCTTGTTGCGATCCGTCCTTGAGAAGGACAAGCTAAATGGATCCAACTTCCTTGATTGGTATCGGAACTTGAGAATTGTTCTCAAGCAGGAGAGAAAGGATTATGTCCTTGAGAAAGTTCTCCCCGAGAAACTAAGGTCCAAATCACATGCAGTATATGATGCTTGGAATAAGCATTACTATGATGTGGTCGATGTGCGTTGTCTGATGTTGGCTACCATGGACTTGGACTTGCAGAAGCAATATGAGAACGTGGCGTCGCCCATCGAGATAATCACTAGCCTGAAAGCGATGTTTCAGGAGCAGGCTCGAACTGAGAGATACCAGACGGTTAAATCTCTAGTTGAGTGCAAGCTACCAAAGGATTCACCAGTAAGTCCTCACATCATAAAGATGATGGGTTATATAGATAACCTGAGGAGACTGGATTGTCCCTTTAGCCAAGAGTTGGCTACTGACATCATTCTACAGTCACTGCCGTCAAGCTATGATCAGTTTGTTGTGAACTATAACATGAACAAGTTGACGAAGACGTTGACTGAGCTGCATAGTATGCTCAAGACAGCTGAGCATGACATCAAAAATGGCAAAAGGTTTGAGAAACCTGGAAAGGACAAGGGTAGAGGCAAGGTCGTCCAGATTGTGAATCAGGACAAGCCTGTGTCTTCTTGTAAGCCCAAGTCTGGCCTAACCGATGTTGAGAAGTGCCAGTACTGTGAGGAGCCAGGGCATTGGAAGAGAAATTGCAAGAGATACTTGGAAGATGCAGAAGAGATTGAGAAGATGTACGGGACTTCTTCTCAAGGTATTTGTGTTATGGAAGTAAATGTTACTACTTTAAGTTCTACCTCGTGGGTATAAGATACCGGTTGTGGTGCTGATATTTGTATAAATATGCAGGCACTAAGCAACAGTAGAACATTGAAGAAGGGACGAGTGGAATTACACGTCGGGAATAAAGCAAGAGTTGCTCCATTGGCCGTAGGAAATTTCCATTTATAGTCGCCTTCAGGCTTGGTTTCAAGAATAGAATAATTGCTACTTTGTACCTGTTATGAACAGAGACGTCATTCCATTTTCTTGTAAGGATATGAATGATATTCATTTTGATTAAAGACAAATGTTGTTTTGTTGATCTTAATGAAATGTTCTTTGGTAGCACCCCATTAGAGAATGGGTTTTATGTCTTGGACCAATTTATGCCTGTCTATAACATAAACACAAATCGGTTCTCTGGCATTGTCGTTTGGGCTACAGCGGATTCAGAAGCTCCATAGTGATGGGCTTTGGGCTCGTTTGATTGTGAATCATGTGAGAAACGTGAATCCTGCTTATTGGGCTAAATGACTAAGGGCCCCTTTTGAAAAATCAAATGAAAGGGTCTGTAACTTATTGGGCCTTATACATAGAGATGTATGCAGCCCGATGAGTACAAGTGCTAGAGAAAAACTTTCAGTACTTCATTACCTTCGCTGATAAGATCAGTAGGTATGAATATGTCCATATGATGAGACACAAATAGGAATCCTTTGAAAGGTTCAAGGAGTTCCAGAATGAAGTACAGAATCAAATTGGCAAAAGTATTAGAGCTCTTCGATTAGATCGTGGAGGAGAGTACTTAAGCCAAGTGTTAAGTGATCATCTGAGAGAGTGTGAAATAGTTTCACAGCTCACTCCTTCTGGAACGCCCCAATGGAATGGAGGTTCCGAGAGGAGGAATTGAACCTTATTGGATATGGTTCGATTAATGATGAGTCACACATATCTTCCATTATCCCTTTTGGGAAACGCTCTAGAAACGTCTGCGTTTACACCAAAAAAGGTTCCATCATAATCAGTTATAAAGACAACACATGAGATGTGGATTGGAAATGTTCCAAGACTGTCTTTACTGAAATTTTGGGTTGTGAGGCTTATGTAAAATGTTTACGATAAGATAAGCTCACACCCAAATCCAATAATGTTAATTCGTTGGTTGTTTTAAGGAAACCAAGGCTTACTACTTCTACAACCGTTCTGAGAACAAAATGTTTGTTGATAAGAACTATGTTTTCTTGTGAGAGATTGTCTTTCCAAGAAGAACAGTGGGAGTAAAAGTAGAACTCGAAAACGTTCGAGAATCACAGGATGGCATCGATCAACACTAAGGTAGTATCGATCGATACTAGGCTTTCACCGAAGAGGTAAAGCAGTAAATGGACCTACAAAGAGTTGTAGAACCTATACATGTGGTGCCTAAAGTTCGCAGATCCGGAAGGATACGTCAATATTCCGAGAAATAGGGATTTCTCATGACCAATTGTCATGACTTGTTGATCATGGACAGTGACGAGACTGCGAATTTTGAAGAAGCAATGTTGGACCCGGACTCCGAAAAGTGGCTTGGAGCCACTAGATCCGATATGGGAATATCCAGATATTCAAAACAAGGTTGGTCGCTGAAGGTCTCAAGAAAATTCATGGTATGACTACGAAGAGACCTACTCCCCAGTCACTGTGCTTAAAACCATTCGGATTCTCCTAGCAACTGCCGTTTATCATGGTGATGAAATTTGGCAGATGGATGTGAAAACAGTTTTCCTTATAGGAATTCTGGAAAAGGATGTGTACGTGACACAACCTGAGAGTTTCACTGATCCAAATAACGCTGGGAAGGAATGCAAGCTTCATTGATCCATGTATGGATTGAAGCAAGCATCACGGAGTTGAAATAACCGTTTTGATGAAATGGTCAAAAGAGTTTGATTTCTTCAGAAACGAAAAGGAACCGTGTATTTACAAGAAGACTAGTGGGAGCGTAGTTGCATTTCTCGTAATGTATGTAGATGACATACTTCTTCTCGGAAATGACGTTCCGTTGCTTTAGTCTTTTAAGACTTGGCTCGGAAGTTATTTTTCAATAAAAGGCATGGGAGAAGCCGCGTGAATTCTTGGAATAAGAATCTATAGAGATAGGTTGGGTAAGCTAATTGAATCGTGTCAAGATGCTTATGGTGATAAGGTCTTGGACAGATTCCCAGTATGCGTGATTCCAAGAAAGGCCTCATACCAATGTCTAATGGCATTAATCTTGGCGAGACGCAGTGTCCTTAGACACTGGCTGAGCAAGAATGTTTGAGTAGGATTCCCAAGCGTATTCAGTGGAACCTATCATAAATGCCATGACGTGAACTCGTCCAGATGTTGCTTAAAGTGTTAAGCATGACGAGTAAATACCAATATGATCCATGTGAAAGTCACTGGACAGTTACCAAGAATATTCTCAAGTATTTGAGGAATACTAAGAATTGGAGCTTGGTGAACTGAGGAAGTAATGGTCTCTGTTGAGAGTGGTTAGACGGACAAAGACGATTTCCGGCCGGAAACTGGTTATGTCTTATGTCTACATTGTGGTGCGTTTTGTTGGAATGGGTTCCAAGCAGAGCACCGCAGCCTGCGGTTTGCTGGAAAGAGTTCCAAGCAGAGCACCGCAGCATCTCCCACGACCTAAGCATGAGTTTCACCCTTTTGCTGTAGGTATTTGAGATATTAAGATGTGATCTTGATTCTAGTGGGAGTTGTAATGGTTTGAGTTATGTTATGATGTTCATGTAGACATACTTTGGTTATGTCATGATGAAATTGTTTCATGTATTATTTGATTATAAGATAATTGAATAATAGTCCCAAAGTAATTTATGGCATTTTATAGGTCATCAAGTTGAGGACTTGATCATGGAACCCTATAAGTGATAAATGACATAGATTATATTTGTCCCTGGTCAAGGTTGTTAAAGTGGGACACTGACAACCGCGTGAGACTGGTATGTCAGTTGACTGATGACTAAGTTTCATGAAGTCATTAATAAGAGTATTAAAGTCAATCACATAGATATGTGTTAGAGAACACAGGATCGGATATGACCCGCTAATGAGAACTCTACAGGATAGTTATATAAGTGTCATGAGAGATTCTCATTACGACTATAGAGTATAGTCCTTAGACCTGAGTTCATCATGATTTCTTGCATATGAATTGGTCCGCTTTGACTGTGTCAAACGTCAACCGTAACAGGTGGCTATAAAGGCATTGATTGGGTGTATCATGAAGTGTGTGTAGGAACAGGGATGGAACAAGATGGAATTTGTCCCTCCTATATAACAGGAGATAAATATCTCAGGGCCCATCGGAGGTTTGATACTGAGAAATGCGTGGCCGCGCTCAAACGAGGTGAATCTCAGTCGTTTGTCTTATCAGTATAAATCAGAGTTCGATGAACATGATATTGGTTGAATAAGAGTGACACGGTTCTTGCCTTATGCCATATCGAGATATAGCGACGAAGGGATTATGGGAATAGATGATTCCAGTACAAGTGGGAGATTGTTGGGAATGTCCTGAAATCATTCCTGTACTTACTCTAGACATAGTTGTTTGTCGAGATCAGACATTCATTTGATACTAGGTAATCATGACGCTTTGCTAGAAGCCGCTCATGACATGTGAGTTATGAACTCATTGCTAGTATCATTTGATCCTACAGGGTCACACACCTAAGCGAACAGAATGCACTTAAGCAAGGAACGTGTATTGAAGGAAGGTGTCGATCGATACCACTTTAGGCAGTATCGATCGATACCAGGCGCGGACCGAAATAGAGATTTCGGCCCAATGACTTAATTTGTTCAGGCTCGGCCCGTGAATAATTAGGTCTTGTCTCGTGCATATATATAGGATATGTAGCACGAGATTAAAGATGAGACCTAGTCGCCTCCTCTCCAGAAAACACAGGTTTCCTCTGCAAGATCTGATTCCAGGCACTAGCATCCCTGCAGATTCCTGTTCGTGTGAGTGTGGACTACAGTAGAGGCGCAGCACGTGAGGCGCTTTCAGATCTCTAATACATGACCCTATTCCGCTGCCAATCTCCAGGTATATCTGAGATCTCTATGATTCATTGTTTACAAACCCTAGATCCTAGGCTTCGGGAATTGTTAGGTTGTTAATAGAGATTAAAACCTGTTCAAATTCCATCAAGAGGGAGTTAAGGCCAGTATTAGGTTATCTTGGTTGAATCTAGACTCATGGGAGTTTAGTTAAGGGTAGAGATTTATCCTTAAGATTTCATGGTATGAACGGAGCGGTGAATTAAGAGGGTTGTTCTTGATTTACGCGTTTGCGAATATGTTGTATTTGCTTTCTTGTTCTAGTGGAATCGAAATCTGGACTTGGTCCCGCGGAGTAGGAAAAATCGAACCTCGTTAACAAACTTCGTGTCTCATTTATTTTCTAAACTTTTATTTGCCTCACTCGCACTTTCAAAACTGACTTCAACGAGCAGACAGAATTCTTGTCTATCAAGGGTGTCGTGTGCAGGGAAGCACAAGATATGCCACCTCGGACTATGGAAGAAATACGTCGCTCGTTTTCTCGGCAACCCGCACGTGTTGGGATAAGCTTGAAGAAGAAGAAGGAAACTTAAGGAGAAAAGGAAAATCTAATCCAATTAGGAAGAGTTCTATTTAGGAGTTATCTAAATAAGTTAGTTTACCTATTTGGATTAGGAAATTGTGTTAGAGTTCTCTCTATATAAAGAGTTGCCAAAGTGTGGTAAACCTTAAGAGTTTAGAGAGAAAGATTGAGAGATTGTGAGAGAGAGAGAGCTTAAAGGTTTTGAGTTATTTTCCTTTGAGATTAATAAAGAGAGTTATTCTTTATTTTGAGTTCTTAAACAATCTCTCTAAACTTGATTTGGTATCAGAGCAAAATCCTATAAAAAAAAAAAACAGAGACTAGAAACGTGAAAGAAAGAAGAGAGAAACAGAGACATGGGCGACATCGTTGTAGCTAAACCAAAGGAAGGAGTAACTTCCTCTGTTCAATGTCCGATTTTGAGTAACTCAAACTACACCGTATGGAGCATGATGATGGAGGCTACTCTACGTGTGCACAAAGCTTGGGAAACGATTGATCCGGGCTCTGACAATCAAAACGATGTAACCGGAGCTCTTCTGTTTCAATCAATTCCCGAATCCCTGATCTTACAGGTTGGAAAACAAGCAACTGCTAAAGGAGTCTGGGATGCGATTAAAGCTAGAAATCTCGGTGCTGATAGGGTCCGAGAGGCAAGACTGCAGACTCTCATGGCCGAGTTCGATAGGTTGAAGATGAAGGAAGGCGACACCATCGACGAGTTTGTTGGAAAACTTTCAGAAATTTCCACAAAATCTGCATCGTTGGGTGAAACCATTGAGGAGACAAAGATCGTTAAGAAATTTCTCAAGAGCTTACCACGGAAAAAATACATTAGCATAATTGCAGCTATTGAACAATTTCTCGATCTTAAAACAACATCTTTTGAAGATATTGTAGGAAGATTGAAGACCTATGAAGAAAGAATTTGTGATGAAGAAGAGGCAGAAGAAGACCAAAGCAAACTCATGTATGCTAATTCTTACTCATAGCCATCACAAGAAGGAGGAAGAGGCAGAGGTCAAGGTCGTGGTCGCAGAAGAGGTCGAGGAAGATTCGGATATCAATCTTGGGATAAATCCAAGATTACATGTTTCAGGTGTGATAAACAAGGGCATTACGCATCCGAATGTCCAGATCGTCTACTAAAACTAATCAAATCTCAAGAATCTGAAGAGAATGAAGGAGACAACACGCAAGAAGCTGAATCACTCATGATGCATGAGGTGGTGTATCTCAACGAGAAGAATGTAAAGCCTAAAGACTTCGAAACAGATTCAGAGAACGCTTGGTACTTAGATAATGGTGCGAGTAATCATATGACAGGTAATCGTGCTTGGTTTTCCAAAATTGATGAGACTATTACAGGAAAGATGAGGTTTGGTGATGATTTACGAATTGATATCAAAGGCACATGTTCAACCTCGTTCGTAACAAAAGAAGGAGAAAGAAAAATCTTGACCAATGTCTATTACATACCTGAGCTTAAAAGTAATATATTAAGTCTGGGGCAAGCAACCGAAGCAGGATGTGATGTAAGAATGAAGAAAGGCTACTTAACTCTACATGATCGTGATGGAAATCTGTTGGTGAAAGCAAATCGATCAAAGAACAGGTTGTACGTACAAAGTGAGCATGGAAGTTGAAACCGAGAAGCGTGACGAATCTAACCGAGAACGAGATAAGGCATTGAAGGAGAAGGAGAATCTATCAAAGGATCTTGAGAATGTAAATAAAGGTAAGGATAAGTTTATTAAGCAGCAGGATGAGATTAATGACCAATCAGGAACCTTCATATTGACGTTTAGCAAATTTGGCAACAATGGCATAAGAGAAAGCGAGAGTGAAGAGCTTCCTGAACAGAGCATGGGAGAAAATTCAAACAGAGAAGAAACAGAGCAGATCGCAGAAGAGGCGGATGAAAGTGAAGAACTTCCTGTAATTGAGGAGGAAGACGATGAACAGGAGCAATTTCAGCCTCTGTTACAACGACAGATGGACCAACGAAATTACGAGATAGCTATTAAAGTTTCTCAGTTAGAATCTGCGATCAGTAATTTGCGATTAGAAGTTGCGGAGAAGACTTCAATTGTGAATGATTTAGAGAGGGGTGTGAGTGAGAAAGAGAAGAAGATTTCTGAACTTGAAAAAGGTAATTTAGAGAAGGTAAGTGTACTCGAAGGTGAAATTGTGAAACTGAAACAGTTGGTTGATGAGTATGATGGGAAGCTGAAGACCATGGAACTAAAGATGGTAGCTCAGCGTCCTTTGATGAATCAACTGAATCTCGTGTCAAGGATCCATGACCAGATTTACGAGGTTGTGAGGATAGTTGAGGGCAATAGTTCAGAACAGTCAGATTTGATTCAAGCTGCAGAGAATGGTTTGAGGGATGTTAGTACTGATTCCAAATTTGCCAAACTCTTAAAGGATGGGAAGGCTCAGGATTCTCGTAGTGATAATACTGATGAGCATAGTACAAAAGACAATGAAATATACTCCCTGGCTAGCACATTTGAAAATATTGTCAAGACATCTCATATCAATGAACTGCAGCACTTATTGGCGGAATCAAGGGAAGAGACTAGTTCTCTTAGGAAACAATTAGACACTCAGACAAAGGAGCTTAACCAGGGAATGCAGCAAATAGACGAACTTAAAGAAAAGGAGAGAATAACAAATGAAAACATTGAAGGGCTTATGATTGACATTGCTGCTGCCGAAGAAGAAATAACAAGATGGAAAGTAGCAGCTGAGCAGGAGGCTGCTGCTGGTGGAGCTGTTGAACAAGACTTCACGTCAAAATTGTATGGGCTAAAAGAAGAACTTGAAGAGGCAAAACAAGCGATTAGAGAATCAGAGAAGAAACTAAAGTGTGTTGAGAATGAACAAATTGAAGTTGAACACGTTTCTGGTAATGAACAAAAGGTTGACATTTTAACTAAGGCACTTGGAAGGATCAAGTTTAAAGAGATGAGAGATCTCATTGGGGTTCATGGTGAGAAAGAAGACTTCAAGCTTAAGGGGGAGAATGTTGGGATAAGCTTGAAGAAGAAGAAGGAAACTTAAGGAGAAAAGGAAAATCTAATCCAATTAGGAAGAGTTCTATTTAGGAGTTATCTAAATAAGTTAGTTTACCTATTTGGATTAGGAAATTGTGTTAGAGTTCTCTCTATATAAAGAGTTGACAAAGTGTGGTAAACCTTAAGAGTTTAGAGAGAAAGATTGAGAGATTGTGAGAGAGAGAGAGAGCTTAAAGGTTTTGAGTTATTTTCCTTTGAGATTAATAAAGAGAGTTATTCTTTATTTTGAGTTCTTAAACAATCTCTCTAAACTTGAGCACGCCTCGCCGTTTAGTGAGTACTTTAATTGTTCTGACTCGTAAAGTCTTCAAACCAACTATGTTTCTCTATATTTTTCACTTTATTACCAGTCTTTGGAAAAAAATCAAAACCCTTTGAAGTGTATTGTAGTTTGGAATATAACATCATCTCTTTAAACTGCGATGATTTCTCGAGCAGAAGCAATACCTATATGGGAAAGCTAAGGTTGAGTCCATGGTTTTAACTAGCTCATTTTTTATATATATTGGCCTTACTTACCCATTCTCTTACCTGGATTTTCTTTCAGGTCTAACTATCTAGGGACCAAGCTCACTGTCTATGATGCTCAGCAGGCGTATCCAGAAGCTCAGAGTTCAAGCAGAATTCAATCTAGAAACTATCCTGTAGCACATATTTCATATGACTTCTTAAAGTCAAAACTTTGGTCTTGGGTTCTAGGTGATTTATCTCCTTGCTTACTGAGAGTAAATTAAAGATGGTTGTTTATATAGCTTTTGCTAATTGTGAACATTATTGTATCAAACTAGAGTAACGAGACCGATGAGGATGCAGTGTGTCATGGTTCTCATCCCTGCAACAGCAGTAGAACCTGGAGGAACTGCTCCAACTCAGACGGAACTCGATAATTCCGTGTCATTCAGGTCAAAATCAATTGGTGCAGAGAGTCTCCCTTCTGGTCAAAAGGAAGAAGTGCTTGTCCTCAAGAACAAAGTGGCTACATGGCGAGAACACCTCCAGTGCTGGTGCCTCAACTTCAAGGGGAAGTGGAGAGGGCCGAGAGACCTTGTTTGTTCCGGCAGAAACTTTCAGCTCGTAGCTGCTCTTGAGAACGGACCTTCGGAACCTGAGAACGAAAATGTGATTTTCCAGTTTGCGAAAGCCGGCAAAGATTTGTTCATTATGGATTATCAGTACCCTATCTCTGCCTTTCAGGCCTTCACCATTTGCCTTAGCAAATTTCGATGCAAACCTTGCTGGACAAGGTTCATCTTGAATAGGGTAGTAGTGATGGAGTAGCATACAAGCATCGCCGACCAAACCGGCTGAGAAAACCAAATCCTAGGTACCAAATCAATTCGGTTCGACCAAGCCGTGTTCTATCTCTTTATCTCTGTTTGTTCAGCAAATAAAAAAACAGTGTGGTAAAGATGTCAGTCTCTAAGACCACCCTCATCAGAGACACTCTAAAATCATTAAATGTTGGAAATAAATTGTTAACCGAATCTTCCTGAAAGTTGGCCTCTTAAACTTTATGGCAGCAAGAAAGAACTTCCCATCATCATTTGAAGGTGTTTCTGAACCAGCCAAAAAAACACTCTTCACTGTTTATTCACAACAAAAGTTAACACAAGACAAAAAGAATTATTTCACCTCCAAGGTATAGATAGAAAGTTTCATTGCTACGGTTTCTCTTAACATAGCATTGAACAAGTGATCCCCTTGGACCCGGCTATAAGAAAATCAGAGCTAATATTAGTCTGAAGAAGACAAGTCAGTTATAAAGTAAAAACATAGAAAGTGACCTGTTTCAAGGAAATTGGAAAAGTGAATTTGCCAGAAACCTCATGAACTTTGACCATCTCCTTGACGATTTGTCGCCTGTTCCTACACACACCTGCACAAGAAACAACAATTCTTCCTAGACGGCCAAGTGTCTTCGGATCGCTCTATTCTCATCAGAACATCATTCAGAAGCTCAGGAGGCATATTAGCCCAACAACTCTGCTTCAAAGCATCCACAGGAACTTGAACCAAACCGTGAGACTCTCCTCTCATGTCCTGAATTAAACTCTTGCATGACATGGCTCTTAACACCATTTTTTTAAGCAGTCTCTATCTCCTGGTAACGCATCTCATACAAAGTTCCTGACTTTTCAAGAACCCTAGTTAACAAGGAAACAAATAACTATGAGATCTCAACTGATCCCTATAACTTATGAAATAATAAATTTGGATACGTGTTCCTCCTCTCAGGGAACAAGACCGATTCAAGAGGAAGATTCGAATAACTATGTGAGTATGCTAGAGCAACAAAACTACTACAACAATCTTGAACTGATGCCAGCCACATAACTTGGCACATAGATACCCTCTAATCTCAAATTTTTTTATCTTTCCAATTATCGACCATTATACACAGGCCCGGCCCGGGGCTAAAGCCCGTGAAGCAAGGGGTTTAGGCATCACAAAAATATTTATAATTTTGGGGCATCAATATTTCAAAAGTTTACAGTAGTGTAGTGGTCAAACCCCTTATTATATAGTTTCGAAAGACACAACATACATGTTTCTCTCATAATCCAGACCAGCTAAACTGAGAGAATTTTATGTATTTAAGACACAGTTGGAATGTAAAACAAATAACATAGTATTTTAAATTTTGATAAAGATTTTAAAATCAATGATTGAATAACACATAATTTTTCTTTAGATTTCTAAATCCACTAAAATCCATAAACCAATTACCCTCAACTATTTTACAAAATCTAGCAAGAGTCTCTCTCTTTTAAAAACCTCAAAAACCATCTCTTTCTTTTGCTTTTGGCTCTGTAAAGTTTCTTCCTTTAGCCTTCTTCTGATCGTCGAGACAAACAATGTGGCGAAAAGCGTCGAGAGGGAAATTGCTCTATCAAGAAGTGCGTGATGGCAACGCCGAAGGGATTCGAGCTCTACATCTACAGGGTGCAAACCTTGAGGTTCTTTCTCAGTTTTTCTCTTCATCAAATTGTTTTATTTCGCAATTGTATGATTTGTGTTTTTTTGTGGGAGGTTAGTGGATGGATAAAGAAGGAAAAACTCCTTTGATCTTGGCTTGCACTAGCGCGGACCGATATGATATCGCTAAACTTCTGATCGAGCTTGGCTCCAACGTTAATGCTTATCGTCCTGGTATATTGAGATTTTGAAACTCTCTTGATTCCATGATCGTGGTCTTTAGAGATGCTTATGTGGTCGTTGTTTTTTCTTTTTTCTCTTCAGGTCCTTGTAAAGAGACTCCTCTGTACCATGCTGCAATAAGAGGTCTTGTGAATACTGTTAAGTTACTTCTTTTGCACGGTGGTAAGTGTTTGTCTTCTGAAGACGAGAGCTCTAGAAAGTGTGTGATATGTCTGGATGCTACACCTGATGCGGCTTGTGACCCGTGTGGACATGTCGCGGGATGTATATCTTGCTTGAAGAAGATCAAATCCAAGAAATGGGGATGTCCGATCTGTCGCGCTGCCATCAGACGGGTTTTGAAGCTATACCATGTCTGATACTTAAAGGTACAACTCCATGGGATTATATCTCTCTCCATCATTTTCTGTGATATTGAACTTTTTCAACCATTGAAACTATTTCTTTGTATTTTAAGCTTCTCTTTATGATTTGAACCTAAAAAAGAGTCATATGTTTTTTCGAGGAAATCAAGAATATGAAGAACTATATGACTGATCCAGTACGAGTTGTTGTCACCCATACATCGTTTCGGTTATATTCGGATGCAACAAATTTCGATTCGGTTAAGAGTAAATTCTAAACTACAAGTTTCTCTATAAACAAAGACGCACAATTAGTGCAGAAGATTCTTCATGGGATCATCCTGATGCATTCTTTTCAATCGGTACGCTTCCATCTCTTCCGGCGTAACCTGGAATTTCATAAACTCAATTGATCAAAATATAGTTTAGCTCTATATAACCATTGGTGCTATGAAATATAAACATGTATACGTACCTGATCATCCCATTGGACATTGTATTTGCGTTTTCTTTCGTCTTTCTCCTCTCTCTTTCTCTCATCCTCCTACCGCAAAACCAGTGACATTAGTGGTATGCAGCACAACATAAACAGACCAAATTAGTTATCGAGTTCATACCTTCTTCAGAGCTTCCACAAGTTTTTTCTGGTCAAGAATCAGACCTTCCGGTATTTCGCTTCCCCAAGTCGCGAATCTTTTCTCCTCTACTGGACCGGGCATCTCTGCAAGTCACACTCATAGGTAAATGCTACGTACAGAGAAAAAGGTGAACAAAATAACTAGAAAGTAGTAATGGAAGAAGCTTTAAACCATAAGTGGCTGCCCGTTTTTCGATATTGGTTTTCATTAGATTCGCAGCTTCCTCAGCCGCGTCGATTCCTGCAACTCCGGTGCAATAGCTGTTCTTAATTGTTTGTTGACAACATTTATATCCCCATTGATGATCTTTCCACCATGAACCCCATACACTTGTGTGGTTGTTAATGTAAACATCTTCCTCATATTTGCTTTTAGGTACTGATGATTCCTGTAAAAACACAAAACAAAGAGAATGAAACAAAACTTGTCTGAAGAAACAAAAGCCCTGCCCTATAAATATGTGAGCAATGCAAATTTGTGTGAAGCATGTCTGATCAGATAATATAGCCGAAACATTTGACAATATACTGATGAAAATTCTGAAGTTTACTAAGGAGTATCGAGTATGCGAAAAAATCAAAACTGCAACAAGAGTGAAAGGATAAGTAAGTCCATAGTACCATTCCTTTGATAATTCTTCCACAACGGTCATATTCGACTTCTCTCTCGCTTTGTCCCATTAAAAGCTCCCTCGGGATTTCTTCCTCAGATGCAGCATTTCCATATTTCTCCATGATGTTTTCTTTCATCTGTTTCTTCAGTTTTTCCTTAGCTAATTTGTAATTCTTGAAAAGCAACTCGGCTTGAGAAGGAGCGGCTTGCATGTTGATCTCCGCCCGCCTTTTGTCAAACGATTCCCATGCGTGAATATTGAGCTTCTTGAATTCTACAGCTTGTCCAGTCATTCTGTATTGATTGTCTCCCTGGCACATTTCAAGATTATTGTAAAAAATCAATGTAACTACACCTGCAGGATATAAATTCTCGGGTACTTACTGCATAGAACTTCTCATTTGGATCAGCATTGGGAAGAGGATCTTCACGCATAGACCGGGTTTTGGGATCATAGTAAGCGGAATTAACATCAAGATTCAGAAGATATTTTGCAGTGTGTTCACGTATACGCAAGTTCCTAATCAGAGATTCACACCACAAACATATCAATCAAAATCAAACATTACGAGATAATGCTCATACATTGAAAACATCAAATGTACCTAACAGTTCCTGTGCTTCCACCGCCTGTAGTTCGGACACGTTTTTCTACTTTAGCAAAGTCCATTTGCTTGCTCTCATCAACTTTGGCTTCATCAAGTTTCAAAGCATCTTCTTCGTCCTCATCATCACTGGACTTTTCCTCCACAAGCTGCTTGTTACTTTTCTCTTCCAACTTTTTCAGTTGCTGCTCTTTCAAGAACTTCCTTCTTGCTTCATCCTTAGCCTCATACTTCTCAATTACTCGAGCATATCGAGCCGTATCGTAACCATTCCATCTATCTCTTTTCCCATCATAATCAAGTTCAATAGACTCAATCTTTTCATCCGGAGCTATATGCTTATTAGTCCATTTAGCTCCTATCTTTCTTGGCCTCTCTGTACACAACTTTGTGCTATGCGTCATAGCTCCACAGCTGAAAACAAAGAAACTTAAAACCTGAGACAAACACGAATCAAAAAAGAAGAAGAGAGTTTCTTGTTCAACACGTTACTTACTTTTCACAAGCTCCTTTCCTATACTTGTCTGCTTTGAACGTTTTCGCTCCTCTATCGTACCACGACTTTGTATAGTTAGGATCAGATTTCCATTTCCTCTGATGTTTCAAGCTCTGAGAAAACAAAAAACAATCTGTAAGCACTCAACAAGAAGCGTGGTCTAGAGGGCTGGGAAAAATACCGGGAACCGAAAAACCAAACTGAAAAATGGGAACTGAACTGAACCGAACCCTGAACCGACAAAATACAAGTCCTCGACTACTATACCCGAAGAACCGGAATCAAATCCGAACCAAATAGGTATCGGAAATATAATTACATAACCCAAAAATATTTATGATATATTTACACTTAATATAACCCAATTACCTAAAATTATAATTATAAATTCAAAAATATCAATTATTTTTAGACCAAAATAAAAAGTACTCAAAATATAAAAAACATTTTGTTTAACTATTTTTTAGATTTTTTCTCAATATATTGGATACCCAAAACCTAACCAAACCCGAACAAAAATTTCAGATATCCGAATAGATACTAAACCCCTCTATCTGAAATACCCGGAACCGAACGGATCTACCCAGAACCAAACCGAATACCCGAATGTTCAGGCCTAGACTCTAGAACATGACTTAGGAACATGAGAACTTACAGGTTTGTCAGCATTAAGATACCATGGAGCAGAGGACATGTATTGAGGGATGTGAGGGTTAATCTCTTTGCCTTCTTCATCAATCTCTGCTGGAGCAAGACCAGCTTTACGTGCTTCCTCTAATTCTTGCTTCTTTCGATGCTCTTCTCTCGACTTAAACCCAACTGCAATCACATTACATGCCAACAACAACGATTCAAATTATCTATTGATTCAAAACCAAAAAACATTCAATCTCATAGACAATACAGTCAGATTCTTTAACACAAATTCAAGAACGTGTAAAAAAAATTCAAGAACGCGATATCACATTGTAGCAAGAACCAAAATTGATCGAAGTTTTACAGATCACACAACGAATTAACAATTCAACCATCAAAAAGGTAGAAGAAGAAGGAAACGAACCTGAAGCAGTAGCCATGTCGATGTTGAAAGATAGAAAACTTTTGTACAATTTCGATCAAAGTATTTGGTTAATTTGCTCAAACTCAGACGAATTCAATTATTTTGGTTTTATGTGGTTGAAGGAAGTTTGTTTCTGGATACTTCTTTATTCTTGAAATGTTACGGTAACTAAAGACGGACGTCACGAAGAAGACGAAGTTTCCGGAGAGAAGACGAAGATTCACCACTCAAACGACATCGTTTAATCAAACAAAAGGGCTCAATATAAACGACATCGTTTAACTCACACAATATAAAGGGCACAGCAATATTTTTTTCCAGTTAATAATTTTTTTTTGTTTTACAATAATTAAATCTTCGAAATTACATTACTTTGCCGAAAAAAATAATCTTCAAAATTACAATAATTTGAAGGTAATTTAACAGTATCTAATTTTTATTAAGAAAATAAATATAATAATTTTACTGTTTCCAGTAGAGCAAATGACAATATCTAGTTTAAGAGTAAATCAATAGTTTTATATGTTTTGTTTGATTATAATTTACATTATCTTTTCCAACAACATGCAATATATGGGGTTAAACTTGGATGATGATGATGATCCACTACAACATTTTTAAGATAAACCATTAAATTATTAGGAATCGAAATTAAACTGTCTATGATCATTATTAAGCTACTTTTCTCTAATAATTTATTACTAAGAAACTTTTCATTTGCCTTCTCCTACAAACTTTTTCTTTTCCGCCATAGTTGAACTTCAAAACCTCATTAAAAAAATATCTCTAACAATTACATAAAGTGGTATAGTAATAATTTTAATGGCAGTTGTTGTAATTAATGTTGGCATCCAATGTTTAATGTTTGTTGGTTAATTATTTCATCAGCAATGCAATATTAATATACATAGACTCCTTAATTACTTGTCAATTAGTATCATTTATTATTACTCGAACTAGCTAGTTACCTACTCAAATATTGGAGAAACAAATGAATACAATCTTTTCAAAACGCAGCCTCTAATTAATAAACTAACTACATTACATCAACAGTTATTGTTTCTTGATTTGCTTTAATTTGCACCATTTCACTTTACTCTTCAAACATATGTTAATTACATCCCGGCTAAGAGATCTTGTTCCCCGCCGGTTCTCGCTAATACATCGAACCAGAAATCCATCTCACTGTCGAAAATCATTTCATTACCAACGGAACCCAAGTGCTGAAACTCTTGTTGTATCTCATCTGAACCAGCCACTTCTAGGTCATTCGAACCGTAGATGTGTTCATCTTGGCTGTAAAGTGCCTCATTCCAGAAGCTCTCATCAATATCCGCACCAAAATTTTCTAAAGAAACACAATCTTGATCGATAATACTAATATCTCCCAGTTTATTATCCATCTTAGTCTCGTTGCTATAGCCTTCTTGGCTTATGAGTGTCATCGAAGAAACCTCACTCGTTGAAGGTGACAAGCTTTCTCCATAAGGGTTTGATGAATTTACGAGCTCCGATTCGCTTCTAGTACTGTTCGAGTTCGTTACTATAGATTCAGATTTCGGTTTAGTACTCTTCTTTTTGTTGCTGGTCTTAGGTTTAGCAGGTTGATAATCTTCGAGTCTCTTCTTTAAGTGAGTGTGCCATACATTCTTGATCTCATTATCTGTTCTTCCTGGCAATTTTGCTGCAATCGCTGACCACCTAGAGACGACAACAAAAGTAAAACAAAGAACGTTAATACAAAACTAATTAAAGAGAGGATTATTGTATAAATTCTTTAGTAATAGTGGACCTATACGTGTGAGTAAAGTTACTTTATATAGTAAGAAAAAAAAATAAAATTTGTGTGTCGGTTATATGTGAAGTAAAATAAAAATTACCTATTGCCAAGGAGTTGGTGTAAGCTGATGATAGCATCTTCTTCTTCTTTGGTGAAATTGCCTCGTTTAATATCAGGCTTTAGATAGTTCATCCACCTAAGTCTACAGCTTTTACCACATCTCAATAGACCTGTAATTATTAATTACCATTAATGTTAAGAAAATTTAATCAAATTTAGGAAATTAGACTATATATGTAGTGAGGAGTTTGTTCATACCAGCTTGCTTAGGGAGAGCTCGCCAGTTACTATGGCCATGTTTGTGTATAAAAGAGATCAAGATTTGATCTTCTTCAGGCGTCCATGGCCCTCTCTTTAATCCCATCTTCTCGCAGCATGGAGCTCTTCCCATCTTTAGATGATGTGTTTGTGATTGTTGATGAAAAGTTGAAGTTTTGTCTTGTGGTGTATATACGATGAAGATATAATACGTAGTGATCAAAATGCTTATGAGCTTATGAACAAATGTTGTTTATGAGCATGAGAATGATTTACTAAGGTGTTTTGAGTATTTATACTGAAATTGTCAAAAGACATGTGAGAGAATTCAAAAGGCATTGGTGTGCTTCTGGGAAATTAGGATGAGAGAGATAGAGAGAGAGGTCTTTTTTAGTTATTGGCACCGTAGTCAAAAGTTTGTTTTACATATATAATATGTCATGTGGGAATTTGAATGATATATGTTTTAGGGACCGCAAAAAAAAACATTATATTATAATAATTAATAATTGATTTTCATGCATATATATATAAATGTGTATAGGAGTTGTGATGGTGAAATATTTGGTATAAAGACTTAATAGTGATAGTTCCTAGTAAACAAAGTCGTCGGGTAGACGCACGAAGGGTATTACAATGAGCCCACACGTACAATTTTTTAGAAAATCAACGTTTTACAGATGTATACGACAAAAATAAAAATCAACGTTGTGTGGATTATGTGTTGACCCCAAAAAAAGACTATTCATTTCTCTGCTCCTCGTAAAATTGTTTTACTTTTCTTATTAAACTTAGACATCTTTAATCTCCTTAGTAATGTTGTTTAGGTTAACCACGTCCGTTTCTGGTAATTATACTGCATATATGTATGTATAAAGCCGTAAACAAGTTATTGGTCATTGTGAATGTTTTTAATATTTTTTCATAAATTGAGATTCACATATATAACATAAATACATGTTGTAAAAGACTACATATATATATATATATATATATTTCAGTCAAAATATTTTTTACTTTCATTTCATCAAACAGTTCGATTAATAAGTCTATCTATTCAATATATATAATTACCAAATACGTAATACATTAAGAGTAATTTTCAGCTTATCCAATATAACTATTAATAAGTCTAGATTTTGTTTATTCGTTCGTTTTTTATTTTATTTGCATGTGCAGTGAAATATTTTCCGTAATCAATTATAATATATGTTTGGTTTAAATTTTACAATTAATAGCATATATGTAACCTATATTTTTTTTTTTTGAACACCATATGTAACCTATACTAAAGGTTTTTGTTTTACTAAAGTTTACACACCGTTAGTTTTCACTTTAAAATCTAGTTATTACAAAGCTTTGAGAAATTAAAGAGTCCTCTGCAAAAATGTTATCTTTTTCACCAGTTATATATTTTCTATAATATTATTGCATTAACCAGAAAATCCAAAAAAAAATAACCCAAAAATGAATCAATATTGTCCTCGCGAAAGAGAAACAAGTTGCGATTAATAGCTCGTGATGCAAGTTGACTAACGCGTTCACACTTACTACACTAAAAACTTTCAAGTTTCAACCAAAACTTCCCCCACCTCTTATTTTGTTAGTATTTGTTAAATAGAAGTATTGTTCAAAGTTTCTGGTCAACAAAAGAGGCTTATATACAAGTTTCAGTTTCATCATATCTATTGATTTACAGTAAGAAAAGCTTTTATTATTGTTGTATAACCAAACTAAATAATGTTTTAGGAAGAATGCTAATTTGAGTAAATAATTAAAAGTTTTAAACGGTACTAGCTTAGTAATTGTAGTAAGATTAACGAGGGAACATGTAACGTCCCGATCGGTACTAGCTAAGTAATTGTAGTAAGATTAACGAGGGGACATGTAATATTCAACTGCCACTATCAATGGATCCCACGTTTTTTTTTTGGTTTGTATGCCCAAATTTTCTTTGTTTGCTATATTTCCAAATTTTAAAAATTTATTTAGTGATCTTACAAATCATCACGTTTCCGTGTTTTATATCAACAATCACTTTTCTTTAACCATCTATCTTAAAATTAATTACTTCAACACAAACATGTTTAACTACAAAGTTTTCTCAAATATATAATTAGTATCACCTTGATTTTGGTATGCAAGCTAATACCGTAATCATTTTCAATTATGAAAAAATATTTACTTTTCCATATGTCAAAAGTGATATCTTTTCATCAAATATTGTTTTAAAAGGTGCTACTCTCCTAGCACCAAATCATAAAATAAAGTTGGTACGTGTTGGAAACAAGTAATAAAACTTTTTCAAGTGTTCTCAAATGTATAGTAGATACAGACAATTTTTTCCTTGGTGCATTTTAGTTTACAATGTTAACAAAATATGTGCACAAGTGTTCGATACATACCAAATACTTTTACGACTTGTTTTTGGGTCAAAATACGTTTGTGAATTAGGAACCGATTTTTCTATATAAAGGTAAAGAAAAGTAACACATAATAAATACCACTTTCTCTAATGTGAACACAAAGCAGTTTAAAATAACTAATATATTTAGACTATTTCAGTATTTCTTGGTTCATAATGCTAATTAATGAATAGCTAGAAAAAGTCAGATATATTCACATAACTGGGGGATATTTAGTTACCATTTTCTTTAAAATAAATTTCAGCTTTTTCAAACTCAATCTAAATGCAATATAATTGACTCCAGTACAAGAAGAGCCGGTAAAATTTTGACTTCAGGAAATAAATATTATACCTGCAATAAATATGATACACTATGTAATTTATAAGCATGCATGTAGCTGAAGAACAAAAAGTGGTTGCAAAAGCTATATCGCCTAATTAATAAATTAATAGTATAAACTACTATACATTAATGTAAATAGTGGAACAAATGATAATGTGAAAGCATGTCATTCTTGACTGTTTAATTTGGAAAAGAATTAATCAAATATAGATCACTGCATGTAATTTTAAGAATTTAAAATATGATAAGATTTTTTCCAGCTAACAAGTTGGAAAAACAGTTTTGTTCATGTTTTCTCGTAAACTTGTATTATACATTATGTGTGTACAATGTACTAATCTCGGAATTACGTGTACTCATAAACAGATCATATCCTAAAAATAGCATATAATCCGAAAAATCTGATTTTGTGAAAGTAAAAGCTGACTTTGAAATAATGATGAGAATGTCAACTTCATAAAATTTTTTCAACATAAATCATTAACGCCTGGTGCTGAATTCTAAGAAGTAAAATGATATTATATGGGATAGAAATTGAAATTCAACAGAGAAATATTTTATTGGATTTTAAAACGCGTTATAGAATGTAATCGTGAGGAAAAAAAATTAAAGTCGCAATAGTACGGACCATACTTAGGTTCACCCCTGGGGTGAACCTTTAAATTCACCAAACAGATTATAGCCAACCGTTTTGCCATGTCATTACTAATATTAGAGAATTTAAAAAAATAAAATAAAATAAAAAGAAACAGAATTAAAAAAACAAAAAGGAAAATCGACGTATCATAACCTTAACGCCGTCGACGGTGAACACGGTTCTTCTACTTCATCTTCTTCGTTAGCCAAAATCAATTTCCATCGATTTTAACTAAACCCTAACCACTCATTTGTCAACCCAAACCGATATCTAATTTCGTTTTAATTATAAAATCTAAACCCTAACCACTCATTTTTGTCAACCCAAACCGATATCTAATTTCGTTTAATTTAATTGTAAAATCTAAACCCTAACCACTCATTTGTCAACCCAAACCGATATCTAATTTCGTTTTAATTGTAAAATCTAAACCCTAACCACTCATTTGTCAACCCAAACCGATATCTAATTTCGTTTTAATTGTAAAATCTAAACCCTAACCACTCCTTTGTCAACCCAAACTGATATCTAATTTCGTTTTAATTGTAAAATCTAAATCCTAACCACTCATTTGTCGACGGCGTTAAGGTTATGATACGTCGATTTTCCTTTTTGTTTTTCTTTTTTTTATTTTTTTTTAATTCTGTTAATTAGTAATGACATGGCAAAATGATTGGCTATAATCTGTTGGGTGAATTTAAAGGTTCACCCCAGGGGTGAACCTAAGTATTTTCCCAATAGTACGTACGGAGTGAGAGAACAAGATGAGGTTTGGTGCTTTTGTCCTGTCCCCAAATTAAGCAAAGATATTATATAAATAAGCAAAGGTATTATATAAATAAGAGGACCATTATTCCACTATTTTCACTAATTCTTTCTATAATATTTTTGAAAGAACATTGGATTTTCCTTTTGGAGAAAGGTCTTCTTTCTCTCACTGGTCAATTATAGATTTAGTTGTGTAATAGAAACTTGTTATATTTAGAATATAAAATATAGATTTGGTTGATAAAATATTAATATGTATTTGTGTTCACACTCTATAAAAAAAAATATTCTTAGTTTTGGTCAGTTAAAATATATTTATTTACATTCTTTGCCGAAATTCAGATAGTTGTTTATATTTCTATGAAGAATTTATTTATAAATTTTTTTAAAAATAGTATATATTTTATACAACATTAAGTTTATAACTATTATTTGTTCTAAATTTATACTATTTTTTTTTGGTCGGATCTAAATTTATACTATTAATGATTTGGTTATTTACAAATGATTATTTTTTGTCGTTGTTTACATTCCGCATACACGAAAACATCACTATTATAAATAAACATATTTAATGAAAAAATTATTTCTAATTATCCAATAAATACGAAATTATAATAAACTTTTTTTTTTGTGATATTGCTACTTATATTCTATTATCAACATTCAAAATTATTATGTACTAACCTCTTATCTCATTTTTTCATGCTTTGTATTTCATTTATATAATGCATTAAATACATACTCTTAGACATCGAATTTTCGGTTTTAATTATTGGGTTGTAACCACATTTTAGATTAATATAAATATGTTAATTTGTCCTAAATAAAAAATTCTATTGTTGACGTTCAAAGTTTGGTAATTTTAGCAAACGATCGATCAACGTCTACTCTGAGCATTTAATTAGCTCCAAATTATATATGTGAACTCAATTTTTGAAGACTTGGTATTAATTAGACATTTTAATATCTCATCCACTCTACCAAGACTAAAACTACAAAATTTCATACAAGATATATCTAGTTGAACGTATAAGGTGTGTGTACAAAATGTCCAAGATTCTTTTCTAATCATAATTCAATTGAGATAGTATTTCCTCCGCGTTCTTATTACCATTATTTCTGTCAATACTTTGACTTAACATTATTGTGTGCAATACTTTAGGTTTCCGGTATTAAATTTGACAATCTTGTTTTCAACCAGGGATTATCGGTTTTTCTTTTAACTTAAGATATCCAATTTCAATTGTTCTTCCAATCATTTCAATGGATTACATATAATAGAATAAAAAAAACAAAAAAGTGAATCTAAAGTTAGCTAATCGATGAATAGCCTTATTACAACGACATTTTGTATAGATAAATCGAACATCTTCAAGTCGCTTAGTCTAGAATAGAATATCTTGTTTTGTTTTGTTTTTTTTTTCTACTTGAAATGCAGAAACATTATATTCTTTAGTTTTATGAAAATTCGAGTCTATTTATAGTCTGCGTATGGATATAGATTGGACTATCCGGGAAATTAGTTTGCTCTAGATATGTATTAGTATAATTATTGGATTTTATTATGTCTATTCAGTTAAAAAAATTTGGATACCATCATTTAATATAAAACAAAGAGTAATTTTTAATTAAAATTCTCAACACCTATGACAAATACGATGAATGATTAAGACTCAATAGCTGTCTGCAGTTGTTGTAAATTAACATAAAAAAAAAAAAAATAACATTGATCTTTAATTTCTAAACTCCATGCAAAAAGAAAACTGAATTCTTTCCTATTGGTACTTTGGTCGACTTGAATGTCATAAACCTCCTAATTCGACATTTTCTTTTGAGGAATTCCTCTAAATACCATTATTTTGGTTTTGTATCCAAAAATACCAGTAATACCAAATTATTGTTCAATGATGTAGAATATTAAATCTTTGGTTTGAGTTGATTATTGTACATTTATGGTATAATATTTAGGGGTAGGATTTAGTGTTTTTGTGATATTTTTGTCCTAAAAACAAAAATGATGGTGTTTTAGAAATTTGTCCTTTTCTATTTATGTTTATTTAATTTAAGGATCCAGTGAGTATACCAATAACAGTAACATAGTGATGCATTATAATTTTTTTTTTTTAATTTAAGTATCAAGCATTTGGCACTTGTCAATAGGCAATAGCGCAAACCAACTTATATTAGTATTTAATTTATTCGTTTTCTCTAAAATAAAATTAAGAAAGAAAAAAGAAGTAGTGATGGCTTTGGTAAGTTTTTTATTATTCTCCTCTAAAAAAACCATGTTTATTTCGTTTACTAAGAAAATTAAAAAAAGAACTGATACGTAATGATTAATCTAGTCGATCAGCATTTTATACATCCTTAGTTTAAAGTAAACTCCAATATATAGTGAATAAGAAAATAATTCTTTTTCTAAAGTAACACTAAAAATCATATCACTTTAAACTATCAAAGACAAATGCAACATGCCAACAACACAAAAAAATTGCATAGGAGGTTTGAAGTTGTTTTGTAGACTTTTATAGCTATTATTGTTAGATTTTATGGATAAAAATTGCATTAATTTTTTTTTTTGTCTCATATGCTTGCTTTAAATTTTCGCATTCGCATATTCAAACTCAAACGTACTTACAAAATTATATCATTTAAATAATTATTTCTCTTAACTAATCCTAAAAAGTGTATATCACTTCAATACCATCGAAAACAAATGCAACAACATAAAAATTGCATAGCTGTTTTGTAGTTGTTTTGTAAACTAGTATACCTATCATTGTTAGATTTTATGGATAACAATTATTATTATTTTTTTTTTATTTCATATGTTTGCTTTTGATTTTCGCATTAGCTTGCTCAAATCCAAACATATTTACAAACTGTCTAAACACAACTTTATATACTGTCAAAAGGTCTGTATTTTCTAAATCGGTTGCTTCATTCTATGGATATTATACGTACTGACGTAGACGTTGAGTATTAAATGTTTACTCAGCCTCCCTTGCCGAAACAGCCGCCACCGTCACTGGAACCACCACTAGAGTCACTTTCGCCAGAACCACCGCCGCCGAAGCCATCCTCACCGAAACCACCACCACGTCCCTGGAACCACAACTTTTGGAGTCACCTTCGCCGGAACCACCACCACAGAGAAAATAGTTTTTTTTGTAATTAGGATAATTTGGTAAGGACATATGCATCAAAACCACATGGATCCCCCTTAGGTAACCTAAAAACAAATTTTTTTGAGTCACACGAATTTTTAACTCTATCATCACTTTAATTAATAACTCTATTAAACTTTTAGTATTTGGATAAACGGTAAGTCTCTCTAGTCCTAATAGAGTTTTGTGTTAACTATGTTGTTATGAGTAATTCTACTGTAACGTTAACAACTCTACCATAACCTACTATATATGTTAATCTGTCATATTACTCTGTCACATATCATTATGTTTATTGTCACCACGTGCAAATTTACCATGTTAATCTATCACATATCATTAGTTTACTATCATTATTCATTAATTGTAACTCTGTCACATAAATCTAATTCGCTTACTATCTCTATCGCATTTTCGTTAATCTACCACTAGATAACAAAACTTTTTTTTTTTTTTGTCAACTGCAAATATATAGATTAGCTTAGGAAAGCCAATTGGGCGGAATGTGGTTTACATAAGTAACACAATGCGGTAGATAACAAAACTCTTTTATACAAATCTATCATTTCTATCATTTTTCCACCATATTTAATTAACTTTATCACAAAACTCTATCTTTCATGTTTATTTTACTGTAATTATTATCTCTACCATAATTATATAACTCTACTATCTTTCATGTTTATTTTACTGTCATTATTATCTCTACCATAATTATATAACTCTGAGATAAATGATTTGGACGAAATTTTTTCATCATGAACTCTCTTCATCGTTCTTACGTGGCATCAGATTTTATGGCATATTTTATAATTTATTTTTTCCTACTATACAAACACGAGTAACTCACCCAAAAAAAAAACTTCCAGTTTTACTTACTTCATGGACTTGCCTCCCTTAGCTAGCAAGAGGAAAGAGCTATTGAGCTATTATTGGCTGCCTCATCCAAGTTTAATTTTTGTTATCCTTTATTTGAGAAAGCGTTGAGAACGTAGCAAAATCTACTTCATGGTTGATAGAGTTTTATAATACTATATTCCACTAAGACATATTTTATTTTACCTTATCATCTCAAAGTTTCATAGAGATTATATTATATATATCTAGACATTATGATTGAATTAGTAGCCCCAAGAAGATACTTTTCAAACCAGTTTATTAGCTGAAACAACAAATGATTTCTCAGAATTTGGTAGGAATTTTCCACTCAGCTTTGAATAACTAAAGATGTACATTTCGCGAGACTTCTTTACTTTACTTTTATTAAAATAACATAACATTATTAACCTTCGGATATAATTATAAGCATTTCATCATGATTTATGTCATCGAATTGGTTAACATGTACGGTGGCGGCTATACCCATCTCTTGATGATAAATGACTAGTAAATCTACATAAAAGTTTTTAGGGGTTTATTGGTAGATGGCTTTTTAAAGATTTATAAAATTTGGAAAGTCTATTGTTATTGGTTAATGAATTCTTTAAGGTAAAAAGATACCTAGCTACACGAAGTATGCTACAATACATGGCCACAAACAGGAGCGGACCCAGCAAAATTTTTGACTGGGTGCAAAATACTTCAAATGAAGGAATCAAACCCATCACCTCTTGCTATTAGGGGTGGCATCCCAAACCATTATGCCATTTTAACCTTTGTTCTCTATATAAAACATCAAATATCTATATTTTAGTGGGTGCATCTGCCACCACAATCACCAACGTGGGTCCGCCACTGGCCACAAATTTGAAGTTTAAAAATGTATCACTAACTACACAAACTATATGCATCGCATGCCCACATATACCAACTATATGTAGTCATGTCGCCAACATCACAAATGTTCAAAAAAAAATTCAATGCATTGGTTTTTAAATATGTGAATTTTAAATATTAAATATGTGAATTTTAAATATTAAAATTTTCTATTTACAATTATTTTACCTAATTGGTTTTTTTTTAGTTTAGTTTTGAAATTATCAAAACTAACTAATCAGAAAAATCAATGCATTGAATATATATACAATATATTTTTATATAAATATTGTATATACTTTTTTAATTATACAATATTATAAATGATTCAATAACATAATTTTCTAAATATTAAAAAACTAAAAATTTTGAATATTTATGTTGGTCAACGCCGGTCAACGCCGGTCAAACTGGTCAACGCCGGATTCCGACAAAAAGTGTACCAGAAAAAAATGTTTGTGATGTTGGCGACATGACTAAATATAGTTCGTATATGTGGGCATACGATTCATATAGTTTGTGTAGTTAGGGATACATTTTTAAACTTCGGATGTGTGGCCATGTATTGTAACATACTTCATGTAGCTAGGTATCTTTTTCCCATTCTTTAATTCTATTCAAAATCCCTTGTTATTGGTTTGATGATTTTTAAATTCTATTCAAAATCCCTTGTTATTCAAAAAGTCTAGATATTATTGATTATCTAATTCTTACAACATTGTTTTAGAATTTTAAAATGTTTCACACAATAGGAAAACTTAATATATCTCTTAATTCTAGCTAATAAATTTTAAATGTAATTATTAATATGTTGAATATGAATATATTTAAATAATTTATTAACATCTGTTAAATGTCAGAATGGTTCTCTTTATACAATGAAGGAATTAGAAATTTACTTTAATTTTTTTTTACAAAAAGTAATATTAAAATATGAAATTTATGTAATTGTGTTTACGCAAAATTAGATGTTCACATGATGAGGACTCGATAAAAATTCTTGACATACTAATACAGTAATACCACTATGCAAATTACTACTCCAAATCCAAATCTTAGTCTATAACTTATAAAATCTGATTAGTTTTCATGAGATTGATGATCTGTTCTAGGAATCCAAGTTGTTAATAACACCCCATTCATGACTATGAAGTCCCGATTAATATAATATTTAAAAGCAACGTAAATTGAGGAAATTTTTATTCTTTGTATTATAGCTATTTCATTTTTTATAGTAATTGTTTAATCAAAAGCATGCGATATACCGATAGATAAAAAAAAGTCAGTTATATAAGAAAATTTGCATCAAAAATTTAAATAATATTAATTTAAATTATTTATTTATAATCGATACAAAAATTATAATTTAACATCAGTTACAGTAATCAATATCATTATTGATTTATATGGTATCAATTCATTAAAATTGATGTAAATGCAAATCTATTTGCATCACTTTTATAATATTAATACAAATGTATGACTTTACGTTAATTAGAAAATAATATAAAATTTAAATCAATGCTAATTAAAAATTAAACATCGATTGTAAAAAGTGATGTAATAGTTTACTCAATTTGTCTACGTTCCACCACATCGCTCCGACTAAAAACAAATTTCATAATTTTTTTATATATAGTGACATTGAATTTTTTATATTGTCGAAAAAATATAAAGTTTAATAAACAACTATTTAAAACAAAATTAACTAATTTTTTTTACTTAAAATAAATTTATATATTTTATAATTTTAGCATCAATTATTAATAATCGATAAAAAACTTAACATCACTTATTATAACTATTAAAAATATTAACTTAATTTTGATATTGATGCAAATACTAACATCATTTATATTAACATCATTTATATTAATTGATACAAAATTAACATTTTTACAACTGATTAATACAATATAACCTCTATAAATTAGAGCCACGTGGCATTTCTGGAGTGGGTATCACATATAAGCTGAATTCATATCTCTCTCTCTGCCACCGATCATCATATATATATATATATATATATATATCTCTTACCTTATTATAATACTATTATAATTATTTTAAGATCTATCCATACATATATACCGGTAAAGATGCTCTAAGTACTATTGTTTGATACATTTATGGCATATATATATATATATATATATATATATATATGGGACATGAGTTTCTCTACTATTCACAATCAGGATAGTGGAATACAAGGAATTTTTACATTAGATGACAAATTAATTGATGAGTGATTGTGATTGTTTACGATGTGACAAACATAACGTTTGCCTAACTTTGAACAAACTTCAACTTTATTTACTTACGCGTTACGGTCATTAGTTTATAAAGATGGCATTTTCTACTTTAGAAACCAGAATTGAATGTAAATATTTGTGATAAATTGAAATTTGATACCTATGCCTACAGTCTAGTGCCTACATATTGTATAGCCCATATTAAAAGAAAATAGTTGTATGAAGAAATTTTTAGAAAATTATTTGACTATAGTACTATAAATTATTTGACTATAGTACTATACTCTATATTTTATAGACATTTGTTCAAAAACTCTTCTATAAAATATAGAGTATATGCATAAAATAACCTTACTGTAGCAAATAATTAAGTAAATAACCACGGCTCAATAGTATCTTGTCGGGAGGTGTAGCGAAATGACCACCTTCTCCTTCTTCTATTGGCGACATGCTCCCGACAACTTGTTTTCGAGTAGAACAGTGACTTACATATTACATGTGTTCTCTATATATCACGTCTCATAAACTCTTTCTCTCTCTCTCTCTCTCTCTCTCTCTCCTTCTTCTTCGTTGTCTTCTTCAATTGTAATGTAACATGATATTTTTATAAAAAACCAAACTTTTTATTTCCAAACTTATACTGTTAAATCCTATGTTTGGGTTGCCAATGGTAGAATTAGATTATACTAATGGGGGTATGGTTTAGTGAATACAAATGAAAAGTACTGTTTAAGTTTTTATTTGTTTTCACGAAAAGCTGTCAGTTAACATATAACATGCTTTATTTGTTTATCACGGTAACACGTCACCACCTACTGCTTTTGCTCCCTACTTACTCTGTCGGAAACCATATTATCCCGCTTCTCTTACGAGGGTAGTCATGTCATTTCCTTACTATCCATAACGTTATTTACCAAAACTTTCTGATACCATGGTTATTTCCTTAATATTGGTGTCAGATTTAGTCATTTGCCTAAATGACCCTAAAATATAATGAGTTAAACAACCGAATTTATTGTAATCCTAAGGTTATTAGAGATAACTTGGCCGCAAGACGTATATTTTGTGGATCAAGTATTGTGAAACCATGAGAGACCGTTTAAGAAGTGAAACCCGTGAATCTCAAACCGAAGAATATTCTAGATCTCCATATTAATTCTTGTACAAGTATTTCCATTAAATCCAAGACTTAAATTGAAGAGGCTTGAAATATCTTAGAAAAAAGTGGATCACACTACTTGTCACTTGAAAATTAAAGAGCTTGAAAAGAATTTGAGTATGATTTATAAAGCTTTTCAAAAAAGTTTTTCAAGTGTTTCAACAACTTCCCATGATCTACTCACTGAATCTCCACTTGAAAATAATTTTGAAAATGTAAGTATTTTTTTGTACATAATTAATTCTGAAGCTTTGGAGGATTTTGAACCTTTGGAGGAAGACTTGGTGAGTCTAAACCCATGAATCTCAAACCACTCTTTACATTTAAACGTTTCTTTGGGTGAATTGCCTCTTCCATTCTTTAGCCAGATAGTCCAAGGCCTTTTCCCTCATAATTCATTTTGACCATTATACCATAAACAGTTCCTGAAAATCGATAGCATGAGAATGTCTTCACTGGATTATCCTTAGCAATAGATGACTTGTATTTCCATTTTATATTAGAATTGAATTAATAATATTTACATTATATGGTGTTAGCAATATGTTAATGTTAATCATTATATATATATATAAGATCTTATATTCAAAACAACTCAATAACAATATTCTATTCTATATTATTTTGACAAATGTGTATAATACATTGGAAGTAGTTACAAAATTGAGAGGGCTAACGTGGTAAGCTCTTTCTCTCCCAGGCATAGGTCTCGAGGCTTCTAATCCTGTCTCATTTTTTCAAACAAACCAGATCTCACCCACCTTTCTTTACTAAAAACAGAAAGGTAGTGAGCTCCCTAACCTCGGACAAGACTTTTCCGGCAACCTCAGAGCAAGATCCGACCACAACTCACTCCAGGAAGACCGATAACCAACTCCTGACAAGTGTATCACTTCAAAAAGTTTCTTCTACGGCCAGGGCACAAAAGACACTGTGACGAACGTGCTCAGACACAATGCTTCCTCTCCTTGCTACAAATCGAATGGAAAGGAGACTTACTTACTAGGAAAAAGGAAAAGGGAAGGTCCACGAACTGGAGGAGCAAAAACGAGGACGAGTCAAAGCCAAGGAAACCAACACCTCTTAAAAGATTCAAGAACATGAGAAAACCCTCATTGGAAGAGTCACAAACCCACGTGAACAGAGCATTGGAGGCCTCTTTTCACACCTTATGAGACGCTGGCACCTTCGAGGAAGAGCTGATGGCGCAGATCTAGGAGATGGACAAATTTTGTTTCGGTTTGAGAGAGAAGATGACCTTACCCAAATTCTTGAAGATCGACCCTACTCTTTCAATAGATGGATGGTGATAGTGCAGAAGTGGGAATCTGTAATCTCTCCACACTTCCCCTCAGAAATCTCCTTCTGGATAAGGATTAAGGGCTTACCACTTCACTACTGGCAAGAGGATTTGGTGGAAACGAACCAGGGTGGTTGTAAACGGACTAGCTCCTATCCTCACAGACACTATGGTGGAATTTCAAACTGGAGAGACTGTGACCGCCCATTTGGAATATGAGAGACTTGATAAATTCTGCAACTACTGCAAGAGATTAACTCATGATGAATCTGTTTGTGAACTGAAGCCCCCAAGCAACACCGTCAAAGATAAGCGGATTCAGGCCTACTCTGGCCAAGGAAGAGAGGAGCAGAATTTTGACAATACTCGGAAAGGAAACAGATGAGAAGAGTTCCACCGGAGACTAGACAGACATGGGAGACCCTTTGGAGAACGACCATCTAGCAAAAACTTCTATAAAAGGAGGTCTAGGGACAGAGTATCTATGGAATCAGTAACGTCAGCAACAAAGCGACACGACCAGCTCATAGAGCTACCCGCATGCCCACCAAATCAAATTGAGACCAGACACTCTGAAAGAGGTGATTACGAATAAAGAAGGTAAATGGAGGCACCACCAAGACAAGATGTTGGTCCACACCAAGCCCTACCCCTTCAAGGACTCAAAGTGATGCGATCATGGACAGCACTAAGGAAATGGAACATGAACCTGAGCTAGAACCTGATGGAGCTAAGCTTGTAGCTGAGGAGGAGCTTGTAGTCGAGGATGTTCTTGTTGCACCAACTGGTCCTATGACTCGATCCAGAGCCAAGATGTTCAATAAAGCCATTGGAGGTCTGCTTAACAACATTCAGAAGCAGTCAGACCACGTTGAGGAGTTTGGAAGAAGAGCTAATCAAATCACCCTGATTTTGATTTAAGCTGAATTCAACAATGGGTGAGTGATTTGATTGTACTCTTTTTCCCTTGTCAAGTTTTGTCCCACTGGGTTTTCTTCGCAAGGTTTTTAATGAGGCAATTGAATCACTCCGTAATTGCCCATTGGTTGAATTCTGGATTTATAAGCTTTTATAAGGTTTTATAAGGCTTTATTTTTATAAGGTTTTATAAGGAGGCGTATAAATTTTATAAGAGTTTTACAAGGTGACGAAGCCAGCCCTTTTATTCTCAGATTTTCATTAATTTGAAAGGGGAAGGGTCTAGTTTTCAAAATTCAAACTTATCATTTAATTTTTTGTCCTTTTCGAGAAGGCCTTGTGTTTTGTGCCTTTCTCTTCTCTTTTCTCTTTATAAACCCTATTGTAATCTCTTTGAGAACTTATCTATCTTTTTATCAAAAACTCTTTTAAGAATAGATAATCTTGTTGGTGTGTATATCCAGCAAAACCTTTGATCTCTTTGGTGCGTATATCCAAAGGAATCAAGTCGACTTATCAAAAGGCCATTCCGCATCCTTTTGTGGCGTCATTCAATCCATCATTCGATATCGTGAAGCACGCTTCTGTGATATCTATCATTCAACCATCATCCATCTCAACTTTAGAGTGTTTATCTAGGGAGGATCATATCAAGTGGTATCAGAGCACATTCTGAAAGTTGAGTTTTCGAAATCCCTGCAATTTCTATGACTGTTGAACTTCCGTCGATCGTATCTGTTGATAGGCTTGTTAGAAATCGACGAAACTTTATCAGGTTGTTCTAGATGTTCTGATCTAGTCGAATATCAATTTTCGTGGTTATCCGAGTTATATAACGTTTCGTATCCCCAGCCGAATCACAGTAGTTTTGTTTTTGATTTTCTGGGTTTGTTGCATTTTGATCTGTTCGAATTCTAGTGACTGTTTTCTGTTTTAGAACTAGTTACTGGTGACTTGTGTGTTGAATTGTTTCAGGAACCATGTCTGGAGACGAAGAGGAAGCGAGAAACATGAGAAACAACAAGCTACTGGTTGAAGCAATCACATATCAGATAACTAAAGCCATGGATCTCAAACTTGACAACAAATTTGACTCTTTTCGCCAAGAGTTTCAGTAGTTTCGAGAATCTGATCAGGACAGAGGTCGAGTTAGAGACGAACAAAGAAGATCTCCAAGAAGGCGTCGCGTTTCCCGTGAACGAAACCGAGATGATACAGAGGATGAAGATTCAGCAAACTACTACAACCAATCTTCTAGACAAAACCGCAATCGAAGAAGAAGACATGACAGAGAAGAAAGGAATCAACCAAGAGATAATCTTGGAAGAATCAAGCTTCGAATCCCTCCTTTTCATGGAAAGAACGATGCAGATGCTTATTTGGAGTGGGGACAGAAAATTGAATTGGGTTTCAATTGCCATCACTACACGGACATCAACAGAGTCAAATTGGCTGCTACATGATGTTGCTCAAATTTACCCTAGAGCTACTCTCTCAAATTAAGAGATCAATTGCAGTACTTAGGGGTCGAACCACAGAGACTCTAGATACACAATATGTGATTTAAATCGGATTAATGCTAAGCAGAAGAGATTAATTATTAAAGAAAACAATGCAGGAAAATAAATCGAAGTTGTGATCAATTAAAGACAAACGTTAGATCTCAGGTATTCTCAGGAAAAATCAGGAAAATCAAGTTATCAAACAATCAGGATTTAGATGAAGAACAGTTCTAGAACTGAAATCACAGATGTAAAGTTAACCAACTGTCGTTGCGAAAACTATCTAAGTTAAGAAACTAGGAAACCAAATGTCTTTGCAAATCCTAAGAATCTAACCAGCTTTTAGTTCAAGTTTGATTTGTTCACAAAAGACTTAAACCAAATTCTTTGCAGATAAATCTTTTGCTCACCCTAGGTTCTTTCAGGAATTCAATTACACTGTCGTGTCAATCAACAATCCTAAAATCAGAAGTCTAGATGATCAGGCTAGAAATCAGTATGAAGAACAACCTATGGTGAAGAACATCTAAAGATATAGAATCCTAATCTAGCACAAATAACTGAACAATCCATCACAATCCTTTGTGAGAAACCCTAGATCTAACAAGCAGACTACTCAAACATAATCAAAGAAGAAAACATCATGAATAGATTAGAAAGCATCAAGATATCAATAACAAAAGGGGGTTCAAGATTACAACTGAAGCAGAAGGAATCAATCTCCCCAAATCTCTCAAGAAAACCTAAAACTCTCTAACTCTCTGCAAAAAGCGTGATCTCTGGTACAAGACTCTAAAACCCTATGTAAAGACGAGTAAAATCGTGTTGGGCTTCTATTGGAGGCTTCGGGAAAGTTTGGGCTTCGAAAACTCGAGACAGCTTCTGGTCCGTCACAACGTGTCGATCGATACACCAAGGTGGGTATCGATCGATACCAAGTCCTGGTGGGCTCAGTTGGGCTTCCGAATCTGTCTTCTCTGGTACTAAGCTCTAATTGCTCCAAAAAGCTCCAATTATTCCACATTTGCTCCTAAGTAGCTCCAAACACTAAATTACCTGTAATCACATAGAAACACTAGAAAAATACCAAAAACATATAGATATAGATAGTAATATCATGGTTAAAATCCGTAAAAACCATGATATATCAACTCTCCCAGACTTAGCCTTTGCTTGCCCTCAAGCAAAACCGAAACTAAACCTGTAGAAAGAAGTTTGAAAACAGGAAACTCACCTTTGCCATAAGTACAATGCCTTGGTCATTTCGAACCAATCCACATGCCTAGCAGAAAAGTCTAAAGACCAACCACCATGTACTTCTCCGCTGAAATCACAATGAAACCTAGAAACTCCCAAAACATCTCCACACATTCATCAAGAAAGCCATCATCACCGGGTTTCAATCAATGTAGTCAATGCACCACAACCTTCTAGACTCATTCACTGTACTCTACCATCAAAACTCAACATATCCAACGCAGAATAACCTTACTCGCCCCCAGACTTATTCTTTTACACACTTGTTCTTTATTCCTTTTTTTTTTTTAAAACTCAGGGTGAAATAATGGGATTATTGATAATAATTTATCTACCCTTCTAACAACCCAATGCGATCATTCCAAGCTTAGAGCATAATAGAGGGATCATCGATTCGCATCTACCCTTCTAACTCGCAAGAAATCATCTCGTCTATTTTTTTTCAAGCAATAGAACTCTATTTTTTTTTTTTCTTAGACTAGGGGAAAGTGGTACCATTGTTTTCAACGTAAGCTATCAGGTATGAACAAAGAGTCAAGTCCTTAGAAACACTAATCACATCAATGAGGTGAAATAATTAGAATGGTGGCTCCGACTTTAGTGAATTCTGATGGGAAATTGGTTGCATCCGGTTCATCGCTCAATCATTAGATTTTTCATTAGTCGAATTCAGACTTTATCTGCAGCATAAATCAACCAGGCAATGGACAAAAGTAAAAGGATCATTGTTTCCAAATAGATTTTAACTTAATAAAACAAAAGAAAAAGACTCAAAGAAAATCAAAAATCAAAACCAAAACAAAGAAAAATACGTCAGTATTTTCCTCCCCCAGACTTAAGCAACACTGTCCTCAGTGGTACCAAGCCATAGGATTGGAAAGAAAAAAAAATAAAAAGAATTGAAAATTATTGAACTTAGGATTTTTGAAACGAAGAACCTGCTTGACGTGGTGGTGTCGATCGATGCCCAATTGTGGTGTCGATCGACACTATATATTAGGCACACGATTTGTCAGCAGAAGTCTGCAATTGCTGAGTTCCTTTGTGTATTTTCACACATGATTCCTAAGCAAAGCTGTAGAAAACAATCAAACACAAAATAGAAACTGCAAAAGCCATTAATAATCCATAAGTGTCAACAAAAGCAGTCAAGTTAGATAAAATCCTAAAAAGAGAAAAACCAAAAATATATAAAGAATTGGGTTGCCTCCCAATAAGCGCTTCTTTTTAGTCATTAGCTAGACTTTGTCGAGGCTTAGGTGTCAGGTGGATCAGATGGTGGCAATGAATGCTTCTGGAAAGAAAGTCTCCTCATCCATGGTGGTGTATACGCAGTAGGGGCATGAGATCGTCCAAGGAAATGAGGAACATCAGCAGGGTGGGGCATAGCTATGGGTGGGATACTTCGTTTTCCTGCACACTCATCAAAAGAAGAAGCAAGCGCTCTACGAGAATCTCGTGGCTTGGTTAACTGTAAAACAGTTTTTGTACCTTTGAAATTCTTATTGATGAAAGGAGAAGAATTTGGGAAAGAAGATCCATACCTTTGCTTTTCCCGATGTTTTGGAAGTGAGCAAGGGGAAACCTTTTGTTGTGGAGCAGCTCTTGAATGTGCAGTATTGATGACATCTCGAGAAACAGCTTTGAATGATGAATCTGGTTCAGCACGTCTATGGTGTCGATCGACACAGGTGTTAGTGTCGATCGACACTAACTCTGCAATCAGTGTATCCGGACGTTTTCTGCAATTCTGCTCAGCAATTTGTGTTTCCAATACAAACACATCAACATAATCCCTGATTAGAACCTCTTCTTGGTCCCTAGTTCTGAAAAGATGATCGCCACTCCAATCTTCAAGCTTAGAAGCTTGCTCACTAGCATCCAACTTATCGACATACCCAGCAGTAATGTCGTCTAAGGTCTCCACACAGAAGGCTTTACCATCAATTGTGGGTCTCTGTCTCAGCTCATTCATGTCAAACTCCATGACCACATCACCTAAATCAAGTTGTACCTTTCCTTTTCTCACATCAATGGTGGTACCAGCTGTAGCTAAGAAAGGGCGTCCCAACAGCAAAGGATCTGTGGGTTCTCTAGCATATTCCAAGACCACAAAATCTGTAGGAATAATGCAGCCGCCAACTTTCAATGGAACATCCTCTAAAATACCCACAGGCAATCGTTGAGATCGATCGGCAAAGAGAATGGCCATCCTGGTTGGCTTGAAAACAGTCATCCCAAGTCTTAAAGCAACAGAGAGAGGCATCAGGTTGACACCGGATCCAAGATCACATAGAGAATGACGAAATCGCTCCTCGAAGATAGAGCAGTCTAAAACAAAGCTTCCTGGATCAGGTAACTTCTCTGGAAGTCTTTTCTGAACTACTGTGCCAACCTGTTCAGAAACAATCGCCTTGTCCTTCTTCTCTGTCTTCTTCTTTGGTGCAAGGCTTATACAAATGGCACTGATGTCCCGTGTAAGCAAAGCACCTTGTTCAGGAGTTAACTCATCCTGTACCATTCTCTTCACAAGTTTCTGCACAGAAGGCGAAGTATCCAATTTCTCGTTCTCATGCAATTCCTTTCTGATCTTGTTCATCATGGCCTTGCATCTCATCTCTTCCATCTATTTCTTGCTGGTCCTAGCCTTTGGATATGGAACCTTCGGCTTATGGGGAACTGATGGTGGAATAACGAGATAAGGTAGTTTTGCTCGTCCTAAGTGTCGATCGACACTCATGTGCTTGTGTCGATCGATACTTGCGTCTGGTGTCGAGCTGGTTGCTTCGACTTTGGTCGACAAAGCTCCGTCTGGTCTCGACGTTTCAGAGATTGCTGATGGTGTCGATCGATACTCGTGGTTGGTGTCGATCGACACTAATGTCTTGGCATGAGGGATATGAGAAATTCGATCTTCGAGCTGCTGCACATGCGCGTACACTGCTTCAATTTTTCTATTCAAATTAGTGGACACCGCGTCAACCTTAGCATTTAAGTCCACTGTGAGCTGCTGCTGACCTTCCAAAATTTTTCTGAGCATAGATTCGATCGCAGTTTGCTCAGTTCTCCTGACTTCATCTCTTTCTCTTGCCAAAACAACATGGCAAGCATTCATGTGGGAGTTCTCAGCTTGTCTAGGTGAGCGTTCATCCGGTGGTACCCAACCCTTGCTGTTCATCTTCCACTGACTTTCCAGAATCTGATTTCAGGTAGACATGATCCTACTCTTTGGTGGTGGCGGAGAGGAAGAATGGTAGAATCCAGCATCATAGTTTCATGTGAAGCTGAAGTGGCTGGGTGGAGAAGGGGGTTGGTGGAAGCGAGCTTCGTAGTTGTTCGTGAAGTTGAAGCTGCTCCTAGCCACGTTCATGTTTTCCACTTGTTCCTGATCCTGTGATTAGGTGACACCTGAAACACACAAGAAAAAGAAGAAAAACAAACGCAGTAAAACAAAAACAAAAATTGCTTAGACAAAATCCTAACTAAAAACCTAATGGTAATCAAAAGAGTCCCCGGCAACGGCGCCAAAATTTGATGTTGCTCAAATTTACCCTAGAGCTACTCTCTCAAATTAAGAGATTAATTGCAGTACTTAGGGGTCGAACCACAGAGACTCTAGATACACAATAGGTGATTTAAATCGGATTAATGCTAAGCATAAGAGATTAATTATTAAAGAAAACAATGCAGGAAATTAAATCGAAGTTGTGATCAATTAAAGACAAACGTTAGATCTCAGGTATTCTCAGGAAAAATCAGGAAAATCAAGTTATCAAACAATCAGGATTCAGATGAAGAACAGTTCTAGAACTCAAATCACAGATGTAAAGTTAACCAACTGTCGTTGCGAAAACTATCTAAGTTAAGAAACTAGGAAACCAAATGTCTTTGCAAATCCTAAGAATCTAACCAGCTTTTAGTTCAAGTTTGATTTGTTCACAAAAGACTTAAACCAAATTTCTTTGCAGATAAATCTTTTGCTCACCCTAGGTTCTTTCAGGAATTCAATTACACTGTCATGTCAATCAACAATCCTAAAATCAGAAGTCTAGATGATCAGGCTAGAAATCAGTATGAAGAACAACCTATGGTGAAGAACATCTAAAGATATAGAATCCTAATCTAGCACATATAACTCAACAATCCATCACAATCCTTTGTGAGAAACCCTAGATCTAACAAGCAGACTACTCAGACATAATCAAAGAAGAAAACATCATGAATAGATTAGAAAGCATCAAGATATCAATAACAAAAGGGGGTTCAAGATTACAACTGAAGCAGAAGGAATCAATCTCCCCAAATCTCTCAAGAAAACCTAAAACTCTCTAACTCTCTGCAAAAAGCGTGATCTCTGGTACAAGACTCTAAAACCCTATGTAAAGACGAGTAAAATCGTGTTGGGCTTCTATTGGAGGCTTCGGGAAAGTTTGGGCTTCGAAAACTCGAGACAGCTCCTGGTCCGTCACAACGTGTCGATCGATACACCAAGGTGGGTATCGATCGATACCAAGTTCTGGTTGGGCTCAGTTGGGCCTCTGAATCTGTCTTCTCTGGTACTAAGCTCTAATTGCTCGAAAAAGCTCCAATTATTCCACATTTGCTCCTAAGTAGCTCCAACCACTAAATTACATGTAATCACATAGAAACACTAGAAAAATACCAAAAACATATAGATATAGATAGTAATATCATGGTTAAAATCCGTAAAAACCATGATATATCACTACAGAATTCTATGACTATGCTCTTAGTTGGTGGGATCAAATTGTGACTTCAAGAAGACGCAATCAAGAGTTTCCGGTGGAATCATGGTCTGAAATGAAAGGCTAATGTTGCGAGCAGACATCTCTGAGGATAGAGAAGCTACTGTGGCTAGGTTTTTGGGAGGATTAAACAGAGAGATTCAAGACAGATTGGAGACCCAACACTATGTGGAGTTAGAAGAAATGCTTCATAAGGCTATCATGTATTAGCAGCAAATCAAGAGAAAAAGTTCTTCAAGATCGAACTATGGAGTTGGAACTTCGATTACCAAACCAAGTTATCACAAAGAAGTTTACAAGGAGGATAAATCAAGTCTTTCAAGAGAAATCAAACCAACCTCCAAGGACGACAAAAGAAAAGCTGTGGCTAGTGCCTCAAGAACTCGTGATATAAAGTGTTACAAGTGTCAAGGAAAATGACATTATGCTAATGAATGTCCAAACAGGAGAGTTATGATTCTTCTCGACAATGGAGACATAGAATCCGAAGAGGAAAAGCAAGATTCAGTTTCTGAGAAAGAATAAAGCAAAGAGCTACCAGCTAAAGGTGACTTGTTGGTATCTATGAGAGCTTTGAGCATCCAATCCAAGACCGATGAGCAAGAATAGAGAGAGAACTTGTTTCACACGCGATGTCATGTACGAGGAAAAGTTTGCAGCCTAATCATCGATGGAGGAAGCTGTACTAATGTGGCAAGTGAAACTATGGTCAAGAAGCTTGGATTGAAAGTTAAAAAGCATCCAAAACCGTATGATCTACAGTGGCTTAATTGTTGGGAATGTCCTGAAATCATTCATGTACTAACTCTTGACATAGTTGTTTGTCGAGATCAGACATTCATCTGATACTAGGTGGTCATGACGTTTTGCTAGAAGCCGCTCATGACCTGTGAGTTATGAACTCATTACTAGTGTCATTTGAACCTACATGGTCACACACCTAAGCGAACAGGATGCACTTAAGCGAGGAACGTGTTATGAGGGAAGGTGTCGATCGATACCAACAAAGGTAGTATCGATCGATACCATATGCGGACCAAAATAGAGATTTCGGCCCAATGACTTAATTCGTTCCGGCTCGGCCCGGGAACAATTAGGTCTTGTCACGTGCCTATATATATGATATGTGGCACGAGTTTTGATAGAACCCTAGTCGCTCTCTCTCCTGCAAACACAGGTTTCCTCTGCAAGATCTGATTCCAGGCACTAGCATCCCTGCAGATTCCTGTTCGTGTGAGTGTGGACTACAGTAGAGGCGCAACACGTGAGGCGCTTCCAGATCTCTGATTACCTGACTCTATTCCGCTGCAATCTCCAGGTATCATCGAGATCTCTATGATTCATGGTTTACAAACCTTAGATCCTAGGCTTTATGAATTGTCTATAGGTTGATTAATAGAGATTAATCCGGTAAAAACCTGTAGAAATTCCTTCAGTGGTATCAGAGCCCTAAGGTTTAACTTTGAATTCAGATACATATGATGTATAGATTGCTAGATAAGTTCTCTGTGAAAATCGTTTTTGCTAAAATCTTGTCGAACTAGGTTTCGTGGTATCGATCGACACCATGATCATGGTATCGATCGACACCTTAATAAAATATTAGGGTTCGATCCAAAGATCGAAGTTTCTGAAACCTAATGGTATCGACCGACACAATGGTTGTGTCGATCGATACAGCCTTGCGAATGGTTAGTCGGTTCAATTGGATTGAATTGGTTATCATGCTTGGATGAAATCGATTTAAACCGGCTGATTGCGGTTCAATGCGATTATGTTGGTGTCGACCGATACAAGTGTTGTATCGATCGATACCAACTGGAAATCGATACGGTTCAATTTGATCGACCGGTTATCGATCCAGATCAATTGGATTGACTGGTTATCGGAGATCGATTTGGTTGGTTAAGCATCGGTCGATACCACTTTTGGTAGTATCGATCGATACTAACCCGTCATCGAAATTGTTTTGGTTGCACAGATGAGTGTCGATCGATGCTAGCATCGGTGCACTGCAGAAGTCATAACCGAACATAATTTCACCCCACTTCTTAGATTAATTAAAACTAGATTTAATTGATTGTTTTAAATAAAATCTAAGCCTTCTTGATTGCGTATGAGATATGCATCAAGATTAAAAGTTCAGTTCCTCAAACTAAATATCAAGTTTTCTTGATGTCTTTCCAAATCTAGTCAGCTGTCAAGACTCGTTTCACTGCGTGATAGGCTTGCAGTGCAAGGTATCTATAGTTACATGAGTAAGGCAGTAGGTAATAGGGCTGATGGGCTTGCAGTGCATGACATCAGCTATTACATGATTGATAAATTTGGTTGACTTGAGTGGGCCATCAGAAGTTCTTGGCCCATAGACATCAGGTGGATGAAACATAAGATGTTTTGTCCACAACCAAAAGTCATATTAGATATGATTAGCAAAGAGTTGCTTACCTAAATAATTAAGATTTGGGTGATAGCCAGTGGCTCACTCAAGCTTTATGAAATATGGATTTTGGGTCGTTATATTCATTGAGGAAACATTTGTGTTGAATATAATGTGAGTTTTCTTAATTGTTAAGATTTCTCTTTTCTTGAACACCGTTACTAAACCTCTTTTTGTTTGTTTCTTCAGCCATGTCTAGCTCAAATTCAAACACTTTCTCCTTGAGATCCGTCCTTGAGAAGGACAAATTGAATGGATCAAACTTTCTCGATTGGTATCGGAACTTGAGAATCGTTCTCAAGCAGGAGAAGAAGGACTATGTCCTTGAGAAAGTTCTCCCCGAGAAGTATCGCACCAATGCCCCGCAGTCAGAGAAGAATGCTTGGGATAAGCATTCCAATGATGTGGTCGATGTGACTTGTCTGATGTTGGCTACCATGAACTCGGACTTGCAGAAGCAATATGAGAACGTGGCGTCGCCCATCGAGATGATCACTAGCCTGAAAGCGTTGTTTCAGGAGCAAGCACGAACTGAGAGACACCAGTTGGTGAAGGCTCTAGTTGGGTGCAAGCTGCCATAGGATGCTCTAGTCAGTCCTCATGTCATTAAGATGATGGGTTATATAGATAATCTGGGGAGACTGGACTATCCCATTAGCCAAGAGTTAGCTACTGACATCATACTGCAGTCACTACCGTCAAGTTTTGATCAGTTCATCATGAACTACAATATGAACAACTTGACGAAGACGTTGGCTGAGTTGCATGGGATGCTTAAGACTGCTGAGCCCAACCTTAAGAAGGCCACCCCGAGTGTATTTATGGTGCAAAGGGGTAAAAAGCATAAGAAATCTGGCAAGGGCAAAGGAAAAGGCAAAGGCAAAGCTGTCCAGGTTGAGAACAAGGACAAGCCGGCGCCCACTCCTAAGCCAAAGGTTGGTCCTTCTGAAGCTGATAAGTGCCATTTCTGTAAGGAGTCCGGGCATTGGAAGAGAAATTGCAAGAAATTCCTGGAAGGTTACGAAAAATTGAAGAAGTCATATGAGACGGCTTCTCCAGGTATTTATGTTATTGAAGTAAATGTTACTTCATCAGGTTCTAAGTCATGGGTATTGGATACCGGCTGTGGTGCTCATATTTGTACTAATATGCAGGCCCTAAGTGAGAGTAGAACGCTGGAAAAGGGACAAGTAGAGCTGCGAGTCGGGAATGGAGCAAGAGTTGCTGCATTGGCTGTAGGCGTCTACAAATTGTCACTGCCTTCGGGCTTGGTTTTGAATTTACATAATTGCTACTATGTACCTGCTATAAGCAGAAACATCATTTCAGTTTCCTGTTTGGATTTGGATGGTTTTGATTTTATGATTAAAAACAAGTGTTGTTCTTTTAATCTTAATCATATGTTTTATGGTAGCGCCCCATTAGAAAATGGGCTTTATGTCTTAAACCAAACTATACCCGTTAACAACATAAATACTAAACAGTTTAAGTCAAATGACGAAAACCCGACTTTTCTCTGGCATTGTCGTTTGGGCCACATAAACGAGAAACGCATACAGAAGCTCCATAAAGATGGGCTTTTGGGCTCATTTGATTATGAATCATGTGAAAAATGTGAATCCTGTTTAATGGGCAAAATGGCTAGGGCCCCTTTCAACAAACAGAATGAAAGGGCCAGTGACTTATTGGGCCTTATACATACGGATGTGTGCGGCCCGATGAGCACAAGTGCTAGAGGAAATTATCAGTACTTCATTACCTTTATTGATGACTTCAGTAGGTACGGCTATATCTATTTGATGAGACACAAGTCGGAATCCTTTGAAAAGTTCAAGGAGTTCCAAAATGAAGTACAGAACCAACTTGGCAAAAGTATTAAAGCTCTTCGATCAGATCGCGGAGGAGAATACTTAAGCCAAGAGTTCAGTGATCATCTGAGAGAGTGTGGAATTGTTTCACAGCTCACTCCTCCTGGAACGCCCCAATGGAATGGAGTATCCGAGAGGAGGAATCGGACCCTATTGGATATGGTTCGATCAATGATGAGTCACACAGACCTTCCATTATCCTTTTGGGGATACGCTCTAGAAACGTCTATGTTTACACTAAATAGAGTTCCTACAAAATCAGCTGCAAAGACACCACATGAGATGTGGACTGGAAATGTTCCAAGTTTGTCTTTCCTGAAAATTTGGGGTTGTGAGGCTTATGTAAAAGGGTTGATATCCGATAAGCTCGCACCCAAATCCGACAAGTGCTTCTTCATTGGTTATCCTAAGGAAACCAAGGCGTACTACTTCTACAACCGTTCTGAGAACAAAGTGTTTGTTGCTCGGGATTGTACTTTCCTGGAGAGAGAATTTCTTTCCAAGAAGAGTAGTGGGAGTAAAGTACAACTCGAAGAAATTCGAGAAACACAGGAGGCTACTCAACCTGTTCAGGAAGAGCAGCAAGTGGAAATACAAAGAGTTGTAGAACCCACACCTGTGGAGCCGGAAGTTCGCAGATCCGGAAGGATCCGTCACGAACCCGAGAGATATCAAGGATTTCTCATAACGGATTGTCATAACTTGTTGATCATTGACAGTGACGAGCCTGCGACTTTCAAAGAAGCAATGTTGGGCCCAGACTCCGAAAAGTGGCTTGGAGCCACTGAATCCGAAATGGGATCCATGTCAGAAAACCAAGTATGGTCCTTGGTAGATTTGCCTGATGGTGTAAAAGCCATAGAGTGCAAATGGATCTTCAAGAAGAAGATTGACGTGGATGGGAATATACAGATATTCAAAGCTAGGTTGGTGGCTAAAGGTTTCAAGCAAATTCATGGTATTAACTATGATGAGACCTATTCCCCAGTCGCTATGCTTAAATTCATTCGGATTCTCCTAGCAACTGCCGCTTATTACGATTATGAGATATGGCAGATGGATGTGAAAACAGCTTTCCTTAACGGAATTCTGGAGGAGGATGTGTACATGACACAGCCTGAGGGTTTCACAGATCCTAAAAATGCTGGGAAAGTGTGCAAGCTGCATCGATCCATTTATGGATTGAAGCAAGCATCACGGAGTTGGAACCTTCGTTTTGATGAAGCGGTCAAAAAGTTTGACTTCATCAAAAACGAAGAGGAACCATGTGTATACAAGAAGACTAGTGGGAGCGGAATTGCATTTTGAAACAGATGTTTTTAACAGAAGAGACAACAAGGAGTGTTTCAATTCCCTGAGCACTTAAACTGACGTTGCAGCACAAAGGGTGTCAATCCATAATGAGTGAGTTATTGACCAATCAGGATGCAATCAAATTTACTTAATTCAAGCCAAGCAGTAACAGTTTGGTATCTAGCAACCTAATGTGAATCAAAAGAGAAAAGCAGAAATAAAAACTAACAAGAACTAGCAGAAGCTAAAGCAGATCGATCAAACAAGCAAATAACAATCAGATAAAGAAATAGAGCTCTTGAGAATGGGAATAATTGGTCAGAGAATCCTCCTAAATCAACTAAGGTGTTTAACAAAAACTCACAGAGAGCTAATCCCTAGACAACAGGTTCGAATACAGATCAATCCACTCTCGTGGTAGAGATCCTCAAGCAGAACTACCTCCAAACCTAGATCTCTCTAGAGAAGCATAGCAAAGCAGGCATTATGATTCAACCTATTAAAGCCAATAAACACTCTAAGCAACCAATTATCTCTTGGGTTAGACATGTAAATCTCTCGAAAAAGTTGGTTCAAGCATTTCATCAAACACCTTTCGGGCAGGAAATACCTAGGGTCTAATTTCAATTGATCAGAGAGAAACTAGCATTAAGAACACTCACCCAGAAGGGATCTAAACAGATCTAAGCTTAAACACCCTAGCAGATCAAGGATTCATCACTTTTCTAACCCATCCTCAAGAACCCTAAACAGACTACTCACAAATCATCATAAAATGCAAAAACCCAGAAATGAAAATAAATTGCATAATCATAAAGCTAAAGATCAGATTAAGAGAACTGTGAATGTAGAAAATGCAAAATCAAAATATATTAAGAGAGATCTGGATTAAAAAGTGTCTGATTTTGAGAGTTCTAGAGAGAAAAGAGAGAGAGAGATTAGGGATAAGAGAAAAGTTTAAGGATAAGATATTATCTGATAATTGTCTCAGCACAACAACTGTATTTATACTACTTTAGGCAAAGTCAAAACCCTAATTCACTAAAAAACAAAAGTCAAAGGCGGCTAGGCTTGGCATCGATCAGTTTGTTCGATCAGGGTGGTCGATGCCGCGTGATCTTCAAAGCTTGCACCTTTTTGCCTAGGCATCTGATGGGCGTGGGTTTGATCCACACACTCACTGGGTTCCACCTAAACAAACTTAGGCTTTTAACCTTCAGCAAAACAAATAAAAAGGTCGCAAGTGCACAACCAATCTATTGTAGTACTTAGGGTATCGATCCACCCGAGGAAGTTGTGACTGGTTCAAACTCTAAACTAAAGATCCGGCAGAGACTAAGTATTGAAAGGGGGTTTTGGTTCCTAAGTGTCATTCCTAGGATTGTCCTAATTCTATTCTAAACCTAAAACTAGATAACTAAACTAACTAAAAGGAAAACTAACTAAAACCTAAAACTACTAACTAGGGAAGCTATAACTAAACTAAGGAAACTAAAGAACGCTAAAGATCTAATCGCTATTACTAAACGGGTTACTATCAATATTAAAAGGCGTTGGGCGGTCAGGGGAACATCTCCAGGGTCTCACACTCTCAGGGTTTGCTAGGTATTGATCTTCTGATTTGGTCTATTTGACTCACTAACTCAAACACTAAATTGAACCCTCCTACGTTCGCTTACAGGTTCCTAAACTCTATAGACCCGACGGTGTCCTGGTCACTCTTTTGGTAAAGGCATGAAGTCAGCTTAAAGATCAGGTTCGATATGTCCTAGAAGTCTACACTAACCCCTGTGCCTTAGTACACACAGAGACTAGCTCGTTCAGTCTTCCTAGTGGGGTCCAATAACTACCAAAGGTCTTGTCAAATAATAGCTATCTAAGATATTGCTTGTACTCAAGGAGATCAATCTCTTTCTATGCGCGGTGATAATAAACTAGAAGATAGAGTCGCGGAATAAACCCTTTTTGGATCTAGAGATCCAGATCTAATAACCTAAGCAAACAACGAGAACATGAGAAACCCCTTTGAATCACCCCATCAAACCCAACAAGCGAACTACTCACACATAGTAAACGAAATCATCAAAGCAATAATAAGTAGATCTAATAAAAGCAAATCGAAATATCAAAAGGGGTTCAGAGAAAACTTCTCTAATGAATACAGAAGCTAACACGTCTCCCCAACAAGCTAGAAGTACTGGAAAAGATAAAAGAAGGATAAAACTAAAGAAGATCTTCAAAGAGAAGAGGGCGGCGGCTCTAGATCTCGTGAGAGACGGCTAGGGTTTCGCTCTCTCCTTTCTTGCTTCCTCTCTGGCCTCCCTTGTGAAAGGAGGCGTGGATGTTGTATTTATAGGGTATTAAGGCGGCTCAAATTAGGGTTAGGGCTTCCTCCGTCAAAACTCGGCGTTTTGGATAAGTGACTCTCGGACTGGGCTGGCCGCATGGGCTCTCGGTGTGCGGTACAGGGGCTCCTGGCCGCATGGCTGGGTCTTCGTCGTGCGGTGAAGAGGCTCTCGGCCGCAGGCCCACGGCCTGCTTGCATGGCTGGACAGGGCTCTCTTCTTTTGGCCATATCTTCTGAACGGCAACTCCGAATTGGTTGATTCCACTTCGAGGTGAGTCTTGACTCTTTAAGCTTTCCAATGGCACCAAGAAATCCAAGTTTGGCTAAGGGGAAGATCTCCAACGGGTGCGATACATTTGACGGTCCAAAGCTGTCCGGAAAGTCCATTAAGCTCCTTTTAGGCCCATTTATCCTAATTTGCGTAAAAGCTACCTGAAACTCAAAATACTAGAAAACAAGCTCTAAAGTATCTCTCAGGTCTAGAATCCTTATAAAAACATAGATAAAACCATAGTCAAAATGGGTCAAAATACGATGTTATCAACTTCCCCAGACTTAGACTTTGCTTGTCCTCAAGCAAACAAGAGAGCTAAGCCCTAATAGGAAATCTCAAAATCGCGGGAACTACTCTAGCATCAGAAACCGTGAGCTAAACGATGCCCGGAGGATTCCTAATAACAGAGATTCAGGTTAGAACATTCTCACCATAGTCCCACAACTTTCTCGACTCTGATCCGTCGACTCCACACCTACAAAAGAACTCGGACTTCACGTCAATCAACTCTCTACATTCATTAAAATTGGCGTGGCCCTCTTACTCAAAGGATATCATTCAGGGTAGACGGCGCTTGGTATTGGGAGGCATTTAGTGTTTAGGGGTGGAGTTAAGAGTGTTTAGGGTTACCAGATGATTGCGAGAATGCAGGATATTATGCAAAACCGCAAGAGAGAATGGACCAGTGGATGTCCACGGTTTTCAACCCCTCTTCACTCAACAAATATAAAAAGGTAAAGATTTTTCTGTGGGTCTCTACCGCTCGTCTTTCTTCTTTTGAATGATTCCTTAGCATTCCTATTGGTCCTCTCTTCGTGCCCCTGAGACTCTAATAGTACCCGCTCCCTTTCTTTTCGTTTTTTTTTTTTTTTTTTTTTTTTTTTTTTTTTTTTTTTCGAATAGGCTTCCGTGAATTCCAAAGTATGCACGGTTGTAGCCGCACATCCCTCGGCTCACTTCCGCGGCTTCCGTAAAGTCCAAAGTGTGCCCGGTTGTAGCCGCACACCCCTTGGCTCACTTCTGCCTTCTCTATCCTTTCTTTCTTCTATTTTTTTTTTTTCGAAAAGGGGAAGAGGTCTACTAGTCTCAAGAGTTTACGTATAGTACCTTAGGTTTGTGGATCCAATAGGTTGCTTTATGCGTCTCTATCTCAGCTCTTTGCACCGACTCGCCGTTCTCTTTCTTCTTGATTGAAAACCGCGTCGTTCCTCTCTCTCCGGCGTTTTTGCACATAACTGCTAGAACAGGAAAGAAAAGAGATTGCATGAGGTCTGAAATAAGGTTAAGGTTAAGGGTGGAAACCACTAAAAATGAGTGGCCATTCAGGATCATCGAAAAAGATTGGTAAAAAGGTGATGTGATGTCCTGAATGTATCCGCTCGTTTCCCTGATCTAACACCTAGAATAAGAGAGAATTGAAGTCAGGTTAAAGTCCAAATAAAATAGAGTTAACGTCAGTTCCATCTGAATCTTCGTAGGATGAAATTTTCGGGGAGTGATCTGGCTGTGGTTTTCTGGGTATTGTCCGCTCTAAGTGAATCCTGCAAAAGTTGTCACTCAGAGAATGATTTAGAACACTGCAATGGTCGTAATCAATTTCAAAAGAAAATGATTAATCATCATTTGATAGAGTCAACATTCCCAACTCATTTTGACTAGCTAAATAAAAACAAAAACAAAAATAAAAGATAAAAACGACATCAAAATCAAAAGAAAGAAAATGACGTCAGTAACGGATGAACATCCTCCCCCATACTTAAATCACACTTTCCCCAGTGTGAAATAGTGGTGAAAGGATGGAACATACTCTATGGAATAAATAGTTGATAGGGTAATGGATAGTACTAAACCTCGTACTCTGATCGTGTGAAGTACATGACTAACCAGAGGTAGAATCGTCAGAATCGTCGTGTGACTCATCCAGTCCGGATCTGCGGAGAAGTCTCCTCATCCTAGCGAGCTCAAGTGCCTGAGCGGCGGTCTTATGCTCCAATGCTACTCTGCGGGCTCTCTCCTCCTCTAATGTGGTAGTCGTCTGCGGTCGTACATGATGCTGGGGACCTCGGTAGGCTCGTGCCTTCTTTCTCACGTAAGCGCCAATGGTGAGAGGCATGGTGTCTCCGGTCCTGAGGTTGAGGAACTCATCCTCCTGTGGTGTCCAGCTAGTGTGTCCGTCGCATAGTCTCGGAACAGTGGTAGAAGGTAGTAGGATCGTGCGGCTGATGTTCGGTGGAACTAGATACAAGTATCCGATGTGATCTGGATCGATGCTGGCTCCTCGAATGATCCTCATGGCGTTGAGGCTATAAAGGTCTATGTGCTGGTCTCGTGGCAAAGAAACTTTGTCGCTGAGGTCAACTCCTGCTGCTAGCATGATTGCGGTGATCGTCGTCCCATAAGTCGTAAAAGCGGCTTTATCGGTGCATGTGACGGCCTCGTGCTTGAACTTAACCAACCGTGAGGCTAGTAAGCAAGCAAAGCTAATCCAAACCGGTGTCTCAACGTACGGTAGCTGAAGGGTGGTGAGCTCGTCCGTGAGAACGTTGGTTTGGTTGTTCCTGGAGAACATGGTACTCGCGAGGATCCGGTGCACAATGCGAATAGCCGGGTGTAAAATCATGGACGACTTAGAACATTTCGCATCATAAACTCCATTTGCTATCCTAGGCCAAAAGCTTGTTCCTGTAAAAGAACCAAAATCAACTAAATCGCAAGAATCAAATCCCAAGCACGCATCCATCTCGGGGATGCTCAAAGAATAGCTCTTCTCGTCAATAACAAACTCTAAAACTCCGGTGCGTGGTAGTGGATGCTTGCATCGCGGGAAAGAGAGTGTAACGGTGCTAAGGAATTGTCGAGCTTCCTCCACATAGGCGGGAAAATCAATCTCGACGAATGTACGTAGGCGCAAAGCCTCAAGGTACCAACGGATATCATCTCCAATTCCTAAAGTGTCGAGAGCGTCATAGTTGATTCTTGGTGATGTGCGAATGGCGATCTTGTCAACTAACATCTTGTAGTCTCGGTTTGGGTCCATCTTTTGACCAATGTAAGTCCGTCCAAGCTCTCGGTTCTCCTCTACCGCCGTGAGTGTGTTGTTGCGCATGGATTCAAATACCGATCGCAATGGTACATTGTCCCGAAGCCACATGGTTGTGTTATCATCTTGAATAGCTTTGCCTTTCTCTTGTTTCTCGTGTGCTTGTCTATCGTTTGCCTTCTTGGTTCTCCATTCGTTTGGAGAATCGTCGTCTACTTCATGTATCATAATCGGTTTCTCCTTAGCTCGAGAACCATAATCGAGAGCCTGATGACTTCTTCGATTTCCGAGATTCCATGATACCTTTACCTTTTTATATTTGTTTCTGGGCTTGTTTCTGGGCCCGGTGGGTTTCTGTAAGGTCCAAAATTTGAAATCAGAGAGATTTCGAAAACTTATCTTGGAAGTCACGTAATTAGACAGTTTAGGTCTTTTTGGTTCGGTCCATGGACGGAATTGCTGACGGAATCGGAATTGACGGGTGGGAATCAGAAGTTGGGTCGGGTCTCTCGGGTCGGTACGGACCGCACGCTGAGCGTTCGACCGTGCGGTCGAGGGCGTGTGGACCGCATACGCGGGCCGTGGCCGTGCGGCCTGGCCTTCTCGGTCGCATTTTCCTTTTCTCGGTCTTTTCTTCTTCTCTTCCTTATCTTCGTGTTTTATCTCCTCTGATTGGCTCATGATAAGCACTTCCACTTGTCTTTTGATTTCTCCAATGATTCTCCAAGTATAGAATCGCATGGTTCGGACATTACTTCTTCTTAAGGCTCATTTGGACTCCTTTCGATTGGGTCCGTTGGTAAGGTCGTTTTTCTCCAGGATAGACACATTACCTGTGAATCTTGATTCTGTAAGTCATTCCCTGTTCTTTAAGCTCCATGTCTCGTCAACAAACTCTTTTGTAGGCACCATCGGACATCTTTGAAATTACTCCGTCAGTGAGTATTTCTTTTCCGATCAAAAGTCTTAGAATGCACACTTGTCCAGTGAATATTCAATCTTCGAGTCGTTTCTGAGCTTTTCGACTTCGCTGTCTAGGCATGGCTTGGTACGGTATGTTGTCGATGTTGTGATGGTCGTGCCGTCGGTCTTCACGTTCTTCTCGATCATTCCCTTCTTAATGATCAAATTTCTTGTGAATCTCCAATCTTGAGCCTCTCTCGCAACGGTCGGTTCTTGGATCGAAGGTGACTGACGATGACGAAGTTTTGCGCCTAAGGGAACATGGGTCGGTCCTGCCGCATCACGAGCTCTCGACCCTGCGGCTGACAGGCTGTCTGCCGCACACTCGGGTCGTGGGCATGCGGCCAGGGCTCGGCTGGTCGTGTTCGAGTCCTTTGGTCGCGGTTCAAGTCCTTGATTTGGTTTTTCTCTTTTTTAATTTTTTTGTGTTCTTCTGAAACTTAAGAAATGAAAAATATTAATAGAAAACGAAAACTAAAACGAAAAATAAAAACTTACCAAGTGGGTTGCCACCCACTAAGCGCTTTTGTTTAAAGTCGGTTAGCTCGACTTCGGTCTCTCTACTCAGTCTTCAGAAGAAGTTGCCGCGAGAGATGGATCTCCCGTAGCTTCCTTGGCTTGCAGCACTTTTGGCTCCTCTAACACTAACTTCCTCTCCTTATTTCCAAGTAGCTTGGCGTGGAGAAGGACTTGTTTCGTATGGTTCACCATTTCTGTGATCTGCTCCATTTTTCCTTCACGGTCTGGTGGAACAATGATCTTGCCCTTCCAAAATTTGGATTTCGGAGGCTGAGACTGAGCCTTAGACTTCTTGCTTTCGTCCGGATCAGCTGGCTTTTTTCCTTTATCAACTTCTCGGATTGAGAATTGATTTTTCTGCATTGGCTTCTCCTTAAACTTCTGCGAGTAGTGAGTCTTTATGTCAACGTGCTTGAAGGTTATTTTCCTGTCCGCATGGTCAAGCACGGCACCAACGGTAGCAAGAAAAGGTCTTCCTAGAATCAAAGGTCTCTCTGCCCTTTCATCCATTTTCAAGACATGAAAATCCGTAGGAACAATACAGTCCCCTACAACGAGTTGTAAGTTGTGGACCATCCCATCGGGAGTTTTCTGAGACGAATCTCCAAAGACTAGACTCATATTGGAATAAGAGAGGTTTCTCAATCCTACCTTCTCTGCAATACCTCTAGACATCACATTAACATTAGCACCAGAATCACAAAGAGAGTCAGGGAATTCGATGCCTGTTATTGAACAAGGGAACACAAAACGGCCGGGGTCTTCAGCTTTAGGAAGTCTTCTTAAAAGAGGATGACTTGGCTGACCTTCCACGACTTCACGAGTTCTGCGAACCACATCTTGGTGAGAGTCGAACAAGGGAACAATGTCCTTTGGACTGCTCTTCACGTCATAGTTGTGTGCTGAAATAGAGTTGCAGAATCCTTTCGGATTATCTTCGGCTCTTCCTGGTAAAACGCCTTGTTGTCTCCTAACTGCTTCAGCGGTTTGGGCGACTTGGACTTCAAGTTTCTTCACATGACTGGCTATGCCTTCTATCTTCACGTTTAGGTCTCGGTGTCCGAAATCAACTTTAGAGTTGATATCCTTAGCGAGTTTATCCTGCGAGTTCATTAGTTGTTGCAACATCATTTCGATCTTACTTTCTTGAGGTGCCGGCATTATGGCTGGCGCGGTTGGAAAAGGAGGTCTAGTGTTGTTGAACTGAGGTCTCGGCTGGAAGTTATTGCCACCGAAGTTGGCATTTTGAAAACCTCGATTCTGAAACGGCTTGTTTAGCGGAGGGTAAAACTGATCTTGGGGGCTCTCCACGTTAGGGTTCCTATAAGAAAGGTTAGAAGCATTTCTAAAATTATTGTTGAAGCCACTACCGTACCCGCGGTTTTGGTAGAAACCTTGGTTACCAATGTAGTTAACTTCTTCCTCTTGACCGTTTGATTGGTCGTAATCTTCAAAAGCTTCGTAGTTTCCTTGTGTGGTTTAACAAGCGTGGACGTCACGTTGCTGGTTACGGAGAAGATTATCCATCATCTTCCTAAGCTCGGCGATCTGCTTGGACTCAGAACTATTATTAGGACGCGTGGTCCTATCGAAATCAGTAGAGTTGTTGTCGTTAGAAACGGCAAGGTTCTCTATCAGCTGGCCGTGTCGAGTGAAAGCTGGTACTTTGGATGTAACCCTCTGTAGAATGTTGTAAGAAGATTACCATCCGGGAAGCCATGGTGAGGACAATCGCGTTCGTAGTCCTTAAATCGCTCCCATGCATCAAAGAATGATTCGACCGGTCCTTGCTGGAAACTCTGCATCTTGTTCCTTACCTGATTCAATCGTCCCTTCGTGTAGAATTTTGTCAAGAAAGCGTCCTTGCATCCTTCCCATGAAGTGATCGATCCGGGAGGCATTGACTTAAGCCATTTACTAGCCTTATCGGCTAGAGAAAACGGAAAAAGTTTTAGCTTCAAGAAATCATCGGTAACTCCATTAGCTCGTGTTGTACTGCATATCTCTTCGAAGGTATCAATGTGGTCCATAGGGTGCTCCGTAGATAACCCATGGAATTGATTATGCTTTACTAGGGAGATAATCTGAGGTTTAATCTCAAAGTCTCTCCTTTGTGGATGTTGAAGTCGGATAGCTGCACGATCCGGTGCATAGCGATTTGGCGCATCGTAATCGGCAATAGTACGGCCACGTCTAATTGGCGGAACATATGGTTGCTGCATGCCTGCATAACGAGGCTGCTGCTGCTGCTGGACGACATGTACGGGCTGAGGTAGAGGCAAGTTGCGATTGTCTCCACCGCCCAAAATATCATGTTGTTGCTGTTGCTGTTGTTGTTCGATCGGTTCGAAGTTCTGGCCACCGTCTCCTAGAGGAAGAGGGTTTCCTTGTTCGTCCCTATCGTCATGTTGCTGTTGTTGGTCGAAGTTTAGAGGTCCTTGATGATCTCTATCATCGGCCATGTCTCTTTGTCGTAAGGATCTTTTGATTTCTCGCACAAGTCTGTTGATGTCTTCAAGTGGAGGAATGGTTTCGGAGTTTTGGCTCCTAGTCATACACTGCAAAATGAAAACACAAACTTAGCGAGAACTTTTAAAGTGCGAAAATAAAAATGTCAAAGACGGGATCTCTTGTAGAATTCAAAGGCACAATCTGTCCCCGGCGGCAACGGCGCCAAAAACTTGATGGGCGTGGGTTTGATCCACACACTCACTAGGTTCCACCTAAACAAACTTAGGCTTTTAACCTTCAGCAAAACAAATAAAAAGGTCGCAAGTGCACAACCAATCTATTGTAGTACTTAGGGTATCGATCCACCCGAGGAAGTTGTGACTGGTTCAAACTCTAAACTAAAGATCCGGCAGAGACTAAGTATTGAAAGGGGGTTTTGGTTCCTAAGTGTCACTCCTAGGATTGTCCTAATTCTATTCTAAACCTAAAACTAGATAACTAAACTAACTAAAAGGAAAGCTAACTAAAACCTAAAACTACTAACTAGGGAAGCTATAACTAAACTAAGGAAACTAAAGAACGCTAAAGATCTAATCGCTATTACTAAACGGGTTACTATCAATATTAAAAGGCGTTGGGCGGTCAGGGGAACATCTCCAGGGTCTCACACTCTCAGGGTTTGCTAGGTATTGATCTTCTGATTTGGTCTATTTGACTCACTAACTCAAACACTAAATTGAACCCTCCTACGTTCGCTTACAGGTTCCTAAACTCCATAGACCCGACGGTGTCCTGGTCACTCTTTTGGTAAAGGCATGAAGTCAGCTTAAAGATCAGGTTCGATATGTCCTAGAAGTCTACACTAACCCCTGTGCCTTAGTACACACAGAGACTAGCTCGTTCAGTCTTCCTAGTGGGGTCCAATAACTACCAAAGGTCTTGTCAAATAATAGCTATCTAAGATATCGCTTGTACTCAAGGAGATCAATCTCTTTCTATGCCCGGTGATAATAAACTAGAAGATAGAGTCGCGGAATAAACCCTTTTTGGATCTAGAGATCCAGATCTAATAACCTAAGCAAACAACGAGAACATGAGAAACCCCTTTGAATCACCCCATCAAACCCAACAAACGAACTACTCACACATAGTAAACGAAATCATCAAAGCAATAATAAGTAGATCTAATAAAAGCAAATCGAAATATCAAAAGGGGTTCAGAGAAAACTTCTCTAATGAATACATAAGCTAACACGTCTCCCCAACAAGCTAGAAGTACTGGAAAAGATAAAAGAAGGATGAAACTAAAGAAGATCTTCAAAGAGAAGAGGGCGGCGGCTCTAGATCTCGTGAGAGACGGCTAGGGTTTCGCTCTCTCCTTTCTTGCTTCCTCTCTGGCCTCCCTTGTGAAAGGAGGCGTGGATGTTGTATTTAGAGGGTATTAAGGCGGCTCAAATTAGGGTTAGGGCTTCCTCCGTCAAAACTCGGCGTTTTGGATAAGTGACTCTCGGACTGGGCTGGCCGCATGGTCGGGCTCTCGGTGTGCGGTACAGGGGCTCCTGGCCGCATGGCCGGGTCTTCGTCGTGCGGTGAAGAGGCTCTCGGCCGCAGGCCCATGGCCTGCTTGCATGGCTGGACAGGGCTCTCTTCTTTTGGCCATATCTTCTGAACGGCAACTCCGAATTGGTTGATTCCACTTCGAGGTGAGTCTTGACTCTTTAAGCTTTCCAATGGCACCAAGAAATCCAAGTTTGGCTAAGGGGAAGATCTCCAACGGGTGCGATACATTTGACGGTCCAAAGCTGTCCGGAAAGTCCATTAAGCTCCTTTTAGGCCCATTTATCCTAATTTGCGTAAAAGCTACCTGAAACTCAAAATACTAGAAAACAAGCTCTAAAGTATCTCTCAGGTCTAGAATCCTTATAAAAACATAGATAAAACCATAGTCAAAATGGGTCAAAATACGATGTTATCAGCATCGATCAGTCTGCTCGATCAGTTTGGTCGATGCCTTGTGTTCTTCAAAGCTTGCACCTTTCTGCCTTGGGATCGATCTCAGGTCGATGCTGGTGCTCGATGCAGGGTCCTTTCTTCACCAATCAGCTACTTTTTGTACCTAAACAACTCCAAATGCAAGAATGTATGCAATGCTCATGCAATAACCTATTAATCATGCAAAGTGACTATAAATGACTAAAAATGGTATGAATAGGGGATGAAACAATGCTAAAGTGATGAGAAATCAATGCTTAAAACCTGTAAAATATAGACATATCAACTCCCCCAAACTTAGTCTTTGCTTGCCCTCAAGCAAACAAATCATAAGCAGGAAGAGAGGTTTGAAAGTGGGGTCTCAGAACCTAAAGTTTGCTAATTATCTAGTTAGAATCAAAGTCCAAGTTATTAGTTCTACAATGCAGAGCAAAAGAGTTCTAATTAAAAGCTTTAGACAAACTCATCACAACAAGAACTGATTCCAATCTTTCATCTCCACATGCATTCATATCAATCAATTCCTTTAACATTCATTAAGCAGGAACATGGATCTAGTTATGCAATGCTTACAAACTCATTTGGCTAGGTAAGAAAGGCTGGAGATAAAGATGATCTCCTTTAGAGTGGGTATAGCAATAATGATCAGGGTTCTCTCAAAAATCGGACTGAGCTTTAGAAGAAGGCTAAAGGTAAGCTCCAATAGATGCATACAGAAGTAAAACCTTGTCTACCCAAAGGTAACCCAACGATTTTAATCCTATCTTTCTAAGCCCAGATTATCCTAGATCTACCCTTTAGCTTCAGCTCATTTTGAGCACACCCATACACTCTTTGATCTAGTCTTAGGAGGAGTTTCTTCTTTCTCATACATCTAGCGGATTGGGGTTTTCTCTTAAACACTATGGTTCTCTTTTCTTCTTATTTCTTAAGACATCAAAGCTTTTTGCTATTCATTTCTTTTTCTCTTTTTTCTTTCTTTTCTTTTGCTCGGAACCATTTTTTTTTTATACTTTTCATTCCCCAAATCCTTTACTAGATACTTATACACATTTTCCCTCCTAAAGACTCTTTCTTTTCTTTCAGCATCAATCTTTTCTTTTCCTTTTCTACTATAATAAGCACAAATCCAATACCAAACCCAGCGATAAGATCCCACCTAGTCCTATCTAGTTCGAAAAATGCGAACTAGAACTACACAAGGTTCCATTCCTGTCGGCTCAGACCTAACACTTTCTACCAAGCTCAATCCATAAAAGGCCTAACACTCAGAAAAATCACAATTGGCTTGAAAGAAGGATAGGTTAAGGGTGTGGAGAAACTGTTCCAATGATGGGAATCAGCTACTTGGATCAACAAGAGTGGTAAAAAGGATAAGATGATCCAAATATGTATATGGTATCCATGAGTTTGCATGCAATGCACAACCAGATAATTGCAAGTCAAGATTAGGTTCTTATAAATAGGAAATGATGTCAAGTCACAACATGCTTCAATTAGGACCAGAATGTGATTCAAGAATTCCAAGTTTGTTTCAGCCTTATGTTTCAAACTAAATCACAATGCATCACAGATCTGACAACGAGGGCTTTGATTCTAGCCTAGCAAATTAAGCAAGCTAACAAGGTTAAATTCATCATAGTCCCCTATGCTGGGTGCAACAGACCTATATGAAACATTCTAGACTCAATCCTATATGCAAATGTAAACTACATGAACACTCTTTTTATAAAAAAATTTTTAAAATTTTTAAAATTTTTATGGATTTTCTATGCCTTAGATGAAATGCATGCAGACTCAAGGATGCAAAATTTGAAAATAAGAAAACAAAACACAATGTCAAATATATCCTGAACCCTCCCCCAAACTTAAATTACACAGTCCCTTGTGTAATAAAAATTTGAGAGAAGATTCAAGATAAAAACAGGAGATAACTAAAAAAAATGCAATGGTATATACAATGAAAAATGTTGGAGTGTTACCTCACGGCTGTGTGAAGAAGGAGCGTAGGCAGGTGGGGGCTCCTGACTCGAGTTGTTAAGTCGAGTTCTGTGGCTTGAGCGATCTGCATCGATCTAACTGGTCGATGGCGTTGATCGATTGACCTGGATCGACTTGTTTGGTCGATGCTGGTGATCGATCATGCGTGTTGTCCCAGCTGTGTCGTGTCCTCATTCTTTTCCCTTCCACCAAACCGCCTGAAAGACTAAAGAAATAACTCAAAAAGACCATAAACTAAAAGCAACAACTAAAAGGATAGACATGGGACTTCCTCCCAAGTGAGCTTGTTTTAAGTCTCTAAGCTTGACTTCCTGTTCCCTTTTAGGCATTGTCGGGTTCATAGAGTGGTACTGAGGACCCCTCTGGGATGGCATAGTCTGCTAGGTATCTCTTGACTCTTTGTCCATTCACTGTGAATTCATTACCATCCTTGCCAATTAGAGTGATGGCTCCATAGGGTAGAACCTCTCTGATACTAAATGGTCCGGACCACCTTGATTTGAGCTTTCCTGGGAACAGCTTGAGCCTTGAGTTGAAAAGAAGCACCTGATCTCCTACCTTAAAGTCTTTTGGCAGGATCCTTTTGTCATTGAATACCTTAGTCCTTTCCTTGTAAACTCTTGAACTCTCATAAGCATCAAGCCTTATCTCTTCTAATTCATGCAAGTCCATTGTCCTCTTTTCTTGAGCTGTCTTGATGTCTAAGTTCAGGAGTTTTGTTGCCCAGATGGCTTTGTACTCAATCTCCACTGGCAAATGGCAAGCTTTTCCATAGAGTAGCTGAAATGGAGTTCGCCCTATTGGTGTTTTAAATGCAGTCCTGTATGCCCAAAGAGTGTCATCGAGCTTGACAGCCCAATCTCTTCTAGAGATACCAACAACTTTTGCAAGAATTTCCTTGATCTGTTTGTTTGAGACCTCCACTTGGCCACTAGTCTGAGGGTGATAAGGTGTGGCCACCTTATGTTTAACTCCATGCTTTCTCAAAAGGTTCTCAAATAACTTGTTGATGAAGTGTGAGCCTCCATCACTGATCACTACCCTTGGCACACCAAACCTGGGAAAAATGGTGCTTTTTAACAACTTAATAACAGCTCGAGCATCATTTGTTGGGCAAGCCACAGCCTCAACCCATTTAGATACATAATCCACTGCAATCAGGATGTATCGATTCCCATAAGAGGGTAGGTTGAATGGTCCCATAAAGTCGATTCCCCAAACATCAAACACTTAAACTTCTAAGATTGGGTTCTAAGGCATCTCATTTCTTCTTGAGATATTGCCCATTCTTTGGCAGGCATCACACTTAGTGATGAAGCTTCGTGCATCCTTAAACAGGCTAGGCCACCATAGACCTGCTTGCAGAACTTTCTGGGCTGTCTTAAACGTGGCGAAATGCCCCCCATATGATGATCCATGACAGTGCTCGAGCACTCCATGCACCTCTCCTTCTGCTATGCACCTTCTAAACATACCATCAGAACCCCTCTTGTATAAGTAAGGCTCATCCCAAAAGTAGTGGTTAATGTCCCTGAAGAATTTCTTCTTGCTGTAACTATCTAGACCATGAGGCTTTTCTCCACAGCTTAAGTAATTAGCAAAATCTGCATACCAAGGAAGCTTCTCTTTCGACACCATGACTTCAACCAGATCTATTCTTGAGGGAACACTCTCTATGAAAGTGTGAACTGCCATCAGCTGCTCTTCAGGCATCGAGTCATCAATAGGGATTCCATCTTCTATCCGCATTCTGGATAGGTGATCTGCCACTCCATTCTCGATCCCCTTCTTGTCTTTAATCTCCAAATCAAACTCCTGAAGCAATAGAATCCATCTCAGCAGTCTTGGTTTCGCATCCTTCTTGGCTAAAAGATGTCGCAAGGCTGCATGATCCGTGTGGACCACCACTTTAGAGCCAACCAAGTAGGACCTGAATTTCTCAAATGCGAACACTATGGCAAGGAGCTCTTTCTCCGTTGTGGCATACTTCACTTGCGCCTCGTCGAGGGTCCTGCTCGCGTAATATATCACATGGAGCTTCTTGTCCTTTTTCTGACCAAGGACTGCACCAACCGCATAGTCGCTGGCGTCGCACATTATCTCAAATGGTAAATCCCAGTCAGGCGCTTGCACAATGGGAGCACTAACCAGTTCCCGCTTGATCTCTTCGAATGCCCTGAGACAGTCTTCTCCAAATTCAAATGCAACCTCTTTACACAAAAGTCTTGTGAGAGGTCGTGCAATTTTAGAAAAATCCTTGATGAATCTTCTATAGAAGCCTGCATGACCAAGAAAACTTCTGATGTCTTTCACATTAGATGAGGGTTGCAGCTGCATCATAACCTCAACCTTGGCTTTATTAACCTCAATGCCTCTCTCAGAAATTTTGTGCCCAAGGACAATCCCTTCTCTGACCATGAAGTGGCATTTTTCCCAATTCAGTACCAGGTTCGTCTCTTCGCACCTAGTGAGTACCCTGCACAAATTAGAGAGACAAGATGCAAACGAGTCCCCATAGACAGAGAAGTCATCCATGAAGACTTCGACTGCATCCTCTATTAGATCTGAGAAGATCGACATCATGCACCTCTGAAATGTTGCAGGTGCATTACATAATCCAAATGGCATCCTTCGATATGCGAAGGTACCATAAGGACATGTAAATGTCGTCTTCTCCTGGTCATTGGGGTGAATAGGTATTTGAAAGAATCCAGAATATCCATCAAGAAAACAGTAGAACGAATGATTAGCAAGTCTCTCCAGCATCTGATCGATAAAAGGCAGTGGAAAATGATCTTTCCTAGATGCAGCATTCAATTTTCTGTAATCTATGCACATCCTATGGCCAGTGATTGTCCTAGTCGGGATTAACTCATCATTGTCATTTTTCACTACAGTTATGCCTCCCTTTTTAGGAACACAATGCACAGGTGAAACCCAATTACTATCAGAAATGGGGTAGATAATTCCAGCATCTAGCAACTTAAGAATCTCTTTCTTAACTACCTCTTTCAAATTTGGATTCAATCTTCTCTGAGGTTCAATGCTAGAATATGACTCTTGTTCAAGATGGATCCTATGCATGCATAGACTAGGAGAGATCCCTTTTATGTCATCTAACGAATACCCGATAGCCTTTCTAAATTTCTTGAGTTCAGTTAGCAACAAATGCAATTCATCATTATTGAGCTCATCATTAAATATCACAGGGTATGTAGAGTTAGGACCTAAGAAAGCATACCTTAGCCCTTTGGGTAGAGGTTTCAGTTCTAGCTTGGGAGCTCTTAGTTCGGACCAGTCGTCTGACGCAGAGGTACCTGCATCGACCTGTTTGGTCGATGCTGTTGGTCGATCCTGCTCTTGAGTCCCATTTTCTGCGCAATCGCTTTCCACTGCTTTAACCTCTACTGTCGACTGCATTAAGTTCTCAAAGTCCACTGGTTCGTCTTCCTCTTTGTGAGAGTCCAAAATCCTCTGATAAACCTTAGTCTCTGGGTGCAAATATCCTTCCTCGCTGTTCTTTGTTAGAGCACTTTGGAGATGATCCTGTTCGTTGAGTTCTTCTAGAAGTTCATCTACCAATTCATCCATTCTCTCTATCCAAAACAGCTGGCCTTCTATGGTGGGTTTCTTCATGACATTATTAATGTTAAAACTCATCTTGAGATCCTTGCCAAGATTCAACTCTATCTGACCTTTCTTGCAATCTATGATTGCTCCAGCTGTTGCTAAAAATGGTCTTCCCAAAAGCAGGGGGTCTCTGGGTCCTTCATCCATCTCAAGCACAACAAAATCAGTGGGGATCTCCACATTTCCCACTTTAACTGGCATGTCCTCCAAAACTCCATTAGCATATCTTACTGACTTATCAGCTAGGATCATGGCGAGATTGCAAGGTCCAAACTTAGTGAATCCTAACTTTTTAGCTAAAGACAGTGGCATCAGGCTGGTTGAGGCTCCCAGATCACACAAACAGTTGTCAAAAGCAAACTGGCCTAGCGAGCATGGTAAAGTGAAGGCTCCTGGGTCCCTTAGCTTTTCTATTATGTCCTTTCTCTGTATAAACGCGCTGAACTCATGAGTTAACATCATCATGCCCTGAGTTTCCCTGATCCTGTCATTAACCAGATCCTTCAAAAACTTGTGAGACTGAGGTATCAAAGCAATGGCATCTACCAAAGGCATCTTCAGCTCGAGTTCATCCATCTGTTTATTGAATAGAGCCTTGTACTTCTCTACCAGCTTCTTCTTGAATCTTCCAGGGAATGGAAGCTTAGGCTTGTAGGGTGGTGGAATGAACTCTGGCTTCTTCTGCTCAGGAACTGTAGGTCTTGCAGCAGGAGGTGGCTTGGATCGACCTGTTGGTCGATGCTGTTGATCGATCCTGTCGTCTTGTGTGGGTTGTTCGGCCGGAAGTTCGTTTTCACAGAAAGCCTCCCCATCTTGTTCCTCACTATCCTCAGTGATGTCAGTTGGTCCTGTTCTGGGAGCAAGCTGCGTACCACTGCGAAGCGTGATAGATTTAGCTTGGTGAAACTCGTTGGGTTGGTGGATTGCTTTACCAGTAAGTTTGCCTTGAAACTTTTCAGAAGAGGATGAAGCATTAGTGCTTTCTAGGTACTTGACTTTAGAGGTCAGTGCCTCAACTTTGAGATTCAAATCTTGGAAATTATTATGTACGTCAGAAAACTGCCTAGCCATGTCTTTAGCACCATCTGCATGTCCTTGAAGGAGTTGCTGGAACATACTTGCAAAATCTGGAAGCTGTGCCCGAGATGGAAAACTCGTGGGTACAGCCGGTTGCTGCTGAGGAACGAAAGGCTTATTTGGCTGGTACGGTTGTTGATTTTGGTTAGGCATGTAATTGTTGTAACCACGATTATAACCCGCTTGGTTCTGCATGTAGCACACTTCGGCAGATTGATCGATCTCCCCATCTTGGACCTGAACCTGCTCAGCTTCACAAACAAAGTTGGGTTGCTTGTGCTATGCCAACAACAACTTATCCAACTTGTCATTGAGAGCTTTCATCGCCTTCCTGTGTTTATCATCAGAATTGGTGGTGCTTCTCACAGCTCTATCAGAATCCTCACTGTAGTTTCCATCAGATTGTGCCAAGTTCTCCACAAACTCCCAGCCATCGTCTACATCTTTATTCAAAAAGTTGCCGTTACTAGCAGTATCCAGCATCAGTCGGAACTGAGGCAATACTCCTCGATAAAGTGTACTGAAAAGAGAGTCATTGGAGAAGCCATGGTGTGGGCACTTGCTGGTGTAGCTCTTGAATCTTTCCCAGGCCTCACAAAAGGTCTCACCAGTCTTCTGAGTAAAGCTGGATATCTCATTTCGAAGCTTAGCTGTTCGAGAATTGGAGAAAAACTTAGCAAGAAACACTTTCTTGCAATCGTCCCAAGAAGTAACAGAGCCTGGAGGTAGAGCTTTCTCCCACTGCCGTGCCTTATCACCAAGAGAGAACGGGAATAGTCGCAGCTTGAGAGCGTCATCACTTACTCTGTTGATCTTTGTTAGGCTACAGAGCCTATCAAAGTCATCGAGATGATCAAGAGGGTCCTCCATAGGCAAACCATGGAACATGTTGTTCTGAATCATGTTGATCATACTGCTCTTGATCTCAAAATTGTTGTTTGGGATTGCAGGAGGCACAATTCCCTGACGGTAGGCGTGAGTACTGGTGTATCACCAGCCCCAATGTTGCGTTGCTGTCTTGGCAGATTGCCATTAGCACCTGGTGGAGGTTGATCAATTTGGTTTTCCATATCAATGCAGGTGTTGAGCTGGATCGATGTACTAGATCGATGTGTTTGATCGATCCTGGCCTAAGTACCTGAAGTGGACAGAAACAGCAATCAAACAAGTCAGCAAGCGAAAAAAAGTAAATAAGAACTTGATCTCAAGCAATCTGAAATCCTGAATGCAACAAAATCACCCAAATGGCAACGACGCCAAATTGAAACAGATGTTTTTAACAGAAGAGACAACTGACGTTGCACTTAAACTGACGTTGCAGCACAAAGGGTGTCAATCCATAATGAGTGAGTTATTGACCAATCAGGATGCAATCAAATTTACTTAATTCAAGCAAAGTAGTAACAGTTTGGTATCTAGCAACCTAATGTGAATCAAAAGAGAAAAGCAGAAATAAAAACTAACAAGAACTAGCAGAAGCTAAAGCAGATCGATCAAACAAGCAAATAACAATCAGATAAAGAAATAGAGCTCTTGAGAATGGGAATAATTGGTCAGAGAATCCTCCTAAATCAACTAAGTTGTTTAACAAAAACTCACAGAGAGCTAATCCCTAGACAACAGGTTCGAATACAGATCAATCCACTCTTGTGGTAGAGATCCTCAAGCAGAACTACCTCCAAACCTAGATCTCTCTAGAGAAGCATAGCAAAGCAGGCATTATGATTCAACCTATTAAAGCCAATAAACACTCTAAGCAACCAATCTCTTGGGTTAGACATGTAAATCTCTGGAAAAAGTTGGTTCAAGCATTTCATCAAACACCTTTCGGGCAGGAAATACCTAGGGTCTAATTTCAATTGATCAGAGAGAAACTAGCATTAAGAACACTCACCTAGAAGGGATCTAAACAGATCTAAGCTTAAACACCCTAGCAGATCAAGGATTCATCACTTTCCTAACCCATCCTCAAGAACCCTAAGCAGACTACTCACAAATCATCATAAAATGCAAAAACCCAGAAATGAAAATAAATTGCATAATCATAAAGCTAAAGATCAGATTAAGAGAACTGTGAATGTAGAAAATGCAAAATCAAAATATATTAAGAGAGATCTGGATTACAAAGTGTCTGATTTTGAGAGTTCTAGAGAGAAAAGAGAGAGAGAGATTAGGGATAAGAGAAAAGTTTAAGGATAAGATATTATTTGATAATTGTCTCAGCACAACAGCTGTATTTATACTACTTTAGGCAAAGTCAAAACCCTAATTCACTAAAAAACAAAAGTCAAAGGCGGCTAGGCTTGGCATCGATCAGGTTGGTCGATCAGGGTGGTCGATGCCGCGTGATCTTCAAAGCTTGCACCTTTTTGCCTAGGCATCGATCAGTCTGCTCGATCAGTTTGGTCGATGCCTTGTGTTCTTCAAAGCTTGCACCTTTCTGCCTTGGGATCGATCTCAGGTCGATGCTGGTGCTCGATGCAGGGTCCTTTCTTCACCAATCAGCTACTTTTTGTACCTAAACAACTCCAAATGCAAGAATGTATGCAATGCTCATGCAATAACCTACTAATCATGTAAAGTGACTATAAATGACTAAAAATGGTATGAACAGGGGATGAAACAATGCTAAAGTGATGAAAAATCAATGCTAAAAACCTGTAAAATATAACCTACTAATCATGCAAAGTGACTGTATGTAGATGACATACTTATTCTCGTACTGTATGTAGATGACATACTTATTCTCGGAAACGACATTCCGTTGCTTCAGTCCGTCAAGGCTTGGCTCGGAAGTTGTTTTTCCATGAAAGACATGGGTGAAGCCGCGTACATTCTTGGAATAAGAATCTATAGAGATAGAGTGAACAGGCTAATTGGATTGTGTCAAGATACTTATATCGATAAGGTCTTACACAGATTCAATATGCATGATTCCAAGAAAGGCTTCACGCCAATGTTGTATGGCGTTACTCTCAGCAAGAAGCAGTGTCCTTCGACACAAGCTGAGCGGGAGCGGATGGATAGGATTCCTTATGCTTCGGTTGTGGGATCTATCATGTATGCCATGCTCTGTACTCGTCCAGATGTTGCTTGTGCTTTGAGCATGACGAGTAGATACCAATCTGATCCAGGTGAGAGTCACTGGACAGCTGTCAAGAATATCCTCAAGTATTTGAGAAATACTAAGGATAAATTCTTGATCTATGGAGGAAGTGATGAGCTGGTTGTGAGTGGATTCACTGATGCGAGTTTTCAGACTGATAAAGACGATTTCCGGTCTCAGTCCGGATATGTCTTTTGTCTGAATAGCGGTGCGGTCAGTTGGAAGAGTTCCAAGCAAAGCACCGTAGCGGATTCCACTACAGAGGCTGAATACATTGCTGCTTCTAAAGCATCGAAGGAGGCTGTTTGGATCAAAAAGTTCATGACTGAACTTGGTGTGATTCCTAGCATCTCGGAGCCAGTGGCGTTGTTGTGTGACAACAATGGAGCCATTGCTCAGACAAAGGAACCCAGATCACACCAGAAGTCCAAACACATTGAGAGGCGGTATCACTTGATCCGCGATATCATTGATAGAGGAGACGTGAAGATCAGCAGAGTTCCAACGGATGAGAATGTCGCTGATCCTCTGACCAAGCCACTCCCGAGGCCTAAGCATGAGAGTCATACGGCTGCTATAGGCATTAGGGATATTAAGATGAGATCTTAATTTTAGTGGGAGTTGTCTTATTTTAGTTATTCTATGGTATTCATGTAGACGTATTTTGATTTTGATTAATGAAATTTGATTTCAGCATTATTCAAATGTGTCTTTAAATAAAAGTCCCATAATAATTTATGTTATTTAATAGGTCATCAAGTTGAGGACTTGATCATGAGACCCTATAAGAAATAAATGACATAAATTAATTTTGTCCCTAGTCAAGGTTGTCAAAGTGGGACACTGACAACCGCGTGAGACTAGATTGTGAGTTGACTGATGACTAAGTTTCATGGAGTCATTAATAAGAGTATTAAAGTCAATCACATAGATATATGTTAGAGAACATATGATCGGACATGACCCGCTAATGAGAACTCTACAGGATAATAAAGTGTCATGAGAGGTTCTCATTGCGACTATAGAGTATAGTCCTTAGACCTGAGTTCATCATGATTTCTTACATATGAATTGGTCCGCTTTGACTTTGTCAAACGTCAGCCGTAAAAGGTGACTATAAAGGCATTGATTGGGTGTATCATGAAGTGTGTGAAGGAACAGGGATGGAACAAGATGGAATTTGTTCCTCCTGTAAAACGGGAGATAAATATCTCAGGGCCCATCAGAGATTTGATACTGAGATATGTGTGGCCGCACTCGAACGAACTGAATGTCAGTCATTTGTCTTATCAGTATAAATCAGAGTTCGATGAACGTGATATTGGCTTAATAAGGATGACACGGTTCTTGCCTTATGCCATATCGAGATATAGAGACGAAGGGATTATCGGAATAGATGATTCCAGTACAAGTGGGAGATTGTTGGGAATGTCCTGAAATCATTCATGTACTAACTCTTGACATAGTTGTTTGTCGAGATCAGACATTCATCTGATACTAGGTGGTCATGACGTTTTGCTAGAAGCCGCTCATGACCTGTGAGTTATGAACTCATTACTAGTGTCATTTGAACCTACAGGGTCACACACCTAAGCAAACAGGATGCACTTAAGCGAGGAACGTGTTATGAGGGAAGGTGTCGATCGATACCAACAAAGGTAGTATCGATCGATACCATATGCAGACCAAAATAGAGATTTCGGCCCAATGACTTAATTTGTTCCGGCTCGGCCCGGGAACAATTAGGTCTTGTCACGTGCCTATATATATGATATGTGGCACGAGTTTTGATAGAACCCTAGTCGCTCTCTCTCCTGCAAACACAGGTTTCCTCTGCAAGATCTGATTCCAGGCACTAGCATCCCTGCAGATTGCTGTTCGTGTGAGTGTGGACTACAGTAGAGGCGCAGCACGTGAGGCGCTTCCAGATCTCTGATTACCTGACTCTATTCCGCTGCAATCTCCAGGTATCATCGAGATCTCTATGATTCATGGTTTACAAACCTTAGATCCTAGGCTTTATGAATTGTCTATAGGTTGATTAATAGAGATTAATCCGGTAAAAACCTGTAGAAATTCCTTCATTAATGACAATGGAGAGATGAAGGTTCAGAATCAAGTGGTTGTGCCTATTGCTATAGGGAAGTATGAAGATAAGATCTTGTGTGATGTGTTACCAATAGAAGCTGGACACATTCTTCTTGGGAGACCATGACAATCAGATAGAAAGGTTATTCATGATGGTTTCACTAATCGCCATATATTTGAGTTTAAGGGAAGAAAGACTACTCTGGTTCCTATGACCCCACATGAAGTCTATCTAGATCAACTGCATCTGAAAAAGAAGAAATAGCAAGCTGCCAAGCAACCAAATTTCTTTGCTAAGTCTGGTGAGGTTAAGAAAGCTTTATCATGTGAAAAACTAATGCTCTTATTTGTTTTTAAGGAAGCTCTTACGAGCTTAACTGACCTTACACTGGTGCTTCCGAGTGAGATGAAATCTCTTTTGCAGGAATATGAGGACGTGTTTTCTGAAGATAATCCAAAAGGGCTACCACCAATTCGTGGCATTGAACATCAAATTGATTTTGTACTCGGAGCTTCACTTCCAAACCGTCCAGCATATAGAACCAATCCTGTAGAGACAAAGGAACTACAAAGGCAAGTGGATGAGCTTATGGAGAAAGGACACATTAGAGAAAGCATGAGTCTTTGTGCTGTTCCAGTTTTGCTTGTGCCTAAGAAAGATGGCAGTTGGCGCATGTGCGTAGATTGTAGAGCCATCAACAACATAACAGTGAAGTATCGACACCCTATTCCTAGATTAGATGATATGCTTGATGAATTGCATGGTTCTAGCATATTTTCTAAGATTGATCTTAAAAGTGGATATCATCAGATTAGGATGAAAGAGGGAGATGAATGGAAAACTGCATTTAAAACGAAACATGGTCTATATGAGTGGTTAGTAGTCATGCCATTTGGATTAACTAATGCACCTAGTACATTCATGAGGTTGATGAATCATGTTCTGAGAGCATTCATAGGAATATTTGTTGTGGTTTACTTTGATGACATCTTAATTTACAGCAAAAGTTTAGCAGAGCATATAGAGCATTTATAATCTGTTTTGAATGTTCTTAGAAAGGAAAATCTTTATGCCAACCTGAAGAAGTGCACCTTTTGCACAGATAATCTTGTGTTTTTAGGCTTTGTTGTGAGTGCAGACGGAGTTAAGGTTGACGAGGAAAAGGTTAAGGCAATTAAAGAGTGGCCAAGTCCAAAGACTGTTGGAGAAGTAAGGAGTTTTCATGGCCTTGCTGGATTCTATAGGCGATTTGTTAAGGATTTCAGTACCATTGCTGCACCACTCACAGAAGTTATCAAGAAGGAAGTGGGATTCAAATGGGAGCAAGCACAAGAAGAAGCTTTTCAATCTCTTAAGGATAAACTTACTAATGCGCCTGTTTTGATTTTGCCTGACTTTCTTAAAACGTTTGAAATTGAGTGTGATGCCTCAGGTATAGGTATTGGAGCTGTGATAATGCAAGATAAGAAGCCTATTGCGTTTTTCAGTGAAAAACTTGGAGGAGCTACGCTAAACTATCCAACATATGACAAGGAGTTGTACGCCTTGGTCCGAGCTCTCCAAACATGGCAACACTACTTATGGCCTAAAGAATTTGTCATCCATACTGATCATGAGTCACTAAAGCACTTAAAGGGGCAACAGAAACTTAACAAGAGACATGCTAGGTGGGTTGAGTTCATTGAAACATTTCCTTATGTCATCAACTACAAAAAAGGTAAAGATAATGTAGTTGTCGATGCATTATCCCGAAGGTACACCCTAGTCTCAGCTCTTGATGTTAAGCTTCTAGGATTTGAACAAATAAAAGAACTTTATGCGACTGATCATGACTTTCAAGAGATTTACAAAGCTTGTGAGAAGTTTGCTTATGGTCGTTATTGTAGACAAGACGGGTTTCTCTTTTATGAGAACCGTTTGTGTGTTCCTAACTGCTCTCTTCGAGATTTGTTTGTTAGAGAAGCTCATGGAGGGGGACTAATGGGACACTTTGGCATTGCTAAGACTATGGAATTGATGAAGGACCATTTCCACTGGCTACACATGAAACGTGATGTTGAAAGAATTTGTGGGAGATGTACTACTTGTAAGCAAGCCAAATCTAAAGTTCAACCCAACGGTTTGTATACTCCTTTGCCCATTCCTACTCACCCTTGGACTGATATCTCAATGGATTTTGTGGTAGGATTGCCTAGAACTAAGGCTGGAAAAGATTCAATATTTGTTGTGGTTGATAGGTTTTCGAAAATGGCTCATTTTATTGCTTGTCATAAAACTGATGATGCATTGAATATAGCCAACTTGTTCTTTAAGGAGATTGTTCGTTTGCATGGGATGCCTAAGTCCATTGTTTCTGATAGAGATACTAAGTTTCTTAGCTACTTTTGGAGAACTTTGTGGTCCAAGCTAGGAACTAAGCTTTTATTCTCTACTACATGTCATCCGCAAACTGATGGTCAAACAGAGGTGGTTAATAGAACCTTAGGAACTCTCTTGCGTGCATTAATAAAAAAGAATCTGAAAACTTGGGAAGAATGCTTGCCTCACGTTGAATTTGCATACAATCATGCCATGCATTCTGCTTCTAAGTTTTCTCATTTTCAAATTGTTTATGGGTTCAATCCCATCTCACCTTTGGATCTAATACCTTTACCTTTGAGTGTAAGAGTTAGTCTTGATGGGAAAAAGAAAGCTGAGCTGGTTCAACAGTTTCATGAAAAAGCAAGAAAAAACATAGAGGAAAAGACTAAGCTCTACGCCAATCAAGCTAACAAAGGGAGACGTAAACTGGTTTTTGAAGCTGGCGATGAAGTTTGGATTCACCAAAGAAAGGAGCGCTTTCCCAATGAAAGAGAGTCTAAGCTCATGCCTAGAATTGATGGTCCATTCAAGATAATCAAATGAATCAGCGACAATGCCTACCAACTCGACCTGCGAGGTAAGTATAAAGTGAGTTCTACCTTTAATGTTTCTGACTTGGTGCCTTATAATGCAGATGAAGCGGATTTGAGGTCAAATCCTTTTCAAAAGGGAGGGGATGATGCGATCATGGACAACACTAAGGAAATGGAACATGAACCTGAGCTTGAACCTGATAGAGCTAAGCTTGTAGCTGAGGAGGAGCTTGTAGCCGAGGATGTTCTTGTTGCACCAACTGGTCCTATGACTCGATCCAGAGCCAAGATGTTCAATAAAGCCATTGGAGGTCTGCTTAACAACATTCAGAAGCAGTCATACCACTTTGAGGAGTTTGGAAGAGAGCTAATCAAATCACCCTGATTTTGATTCAAGCTGAATTCAACAATGGGTGAGTGATTTGATTGTACTCTTTTTCCCTTGTCAAGTTTTGTCCCACTGGGTTTTCTTGGCAAGGTTTTTAATGAGGCAATTGAATCACTCCGTAATTGCCCATTGGTTGAATTCTGGATTTATAAGCTTTTATAAGGTTTTATAAGGCTTTATTTTTATAAGGTTTTATAAGGCTTTATAGGGTTTTATAAGGAGGCGTATAAATTTTATAAGAGTTTTACAAGGTGACGAAGCGAGCCATTTTATTCTCAGATTTTCATTAATTTGGAAGGGGAAGGGTCTAGTTTTCAAAATTCAAACTTATCATTTGATTTTCTGTCCTTTTCGAGAAGGCTTTGTGTTTTGTGCCTTTCTCTTCTCTTTTCTCTTTATAAACCCTATTGTAATCTCTTTGAGAACTTATCTATCTTTTTATCAAAAACTCTTTTAAGAATAGATCATCTTGTTGGTGTGTATATCCAGCAAAACCCTTGATCTCTTTGGTGCGTATATCCAAAGGAATCAAGTCGACTTATCAAAAGGCCATTCCGCATCCTTTTGTGGCGTCATTCAATCCATCATTCGATATCGTGAAGCACGCTTCTGTGATATCTATCATTCAACCATCATCCATCTCAACTTTAGAGTGTTGATCTAGGGAGGATCATATCACAAAGCTAATACTAATGTCAGCAACTATGATAATGTCCAAGGAGAACATCTGAACTTGAGGTCCTACCGACACAGAGAAGATGCGTTTAGAACACCTATTCAATATGTGTGGAAGGAAAAAGTCCAGAAATCTCAACAAGAGGAAGTAGCTGAACCTGCCAAAATCCACGATGAAATCCGGCCCCTCGAGAGAAACCTAGCAATCATGGATTATCCTCAGGCCTCTAGTGGAGCACTGCTCGAGGAGGATGAAGAGACACTAAACGCTACCATCAGATACATCAATCATTCGGATCCGACGGAAAGCCTTGATATACCTCATATTTTACCCACTTCACCTGTGTTTTATGACTCGTTTTTAGAGTCTTTCTAGTGTTTTTGTAGTGTTTTACTATGATTACAGGTTAATTGACGTTTGGAGCTTACTTGGAGCAAAAGGATCAAAAAGGGATCAATTTGGAGTTTTTTATGAAGTTTGAAGATCAATGCAGATTTGCAGCCTTCTCTGTGCAGAATCACGAGGTGTGTCGATCGACACAGCTTACTCGTGTCGATCGACAGGATACCTGAAAGCAGAACTGTTCGAGATTGAAGGAATTTCTACAGGTTTTTACCGGATTAATCTCTATTAATCAACCTACAGAATTCCTGAAGCCTAGGATCTAGGGTTTGTAAACAATGAATCATTAGATCTCAGATATACCTGGAGATTGCAGCGGAATAGGGTCAGGTATTCAGAGATCTGGAAGCGCCTCACGTGCTGCTCCTCTACTGTAGTCCACACTCACACGAACATGAATCTGCAGGGATGCTAGTGCCTGGAATCAGATCTTGCAGAGGAAACCTGTGTTTTCTGGAGAGGAGGCGACTAAGTCTTGCATTAATCTCGTGCTACATATCCTATATATTGGCACGAGACAAGACCTAATTATTCACGGGCCGAGCCTGAACAAATTAAGTCATTGGGCCAAAATCTCTATTTCGGTCCGCGCCTGGTATCGATCGATACTGCCTAAAGTGGTATCGATCGACACCTTCCCTCAATACACGTTCCTTGCTTAAGTGCATCCTGTTCGCTTAGGTGTGTGACCCTGTAGGATCAAATGATACTAGCAATGAGTTCATAACTCACATGTCATGAGCGGCTTCTAGCAAAGCGTCATGATTACCTAGTATCAGATGAATGTCTGATCTCGACAAACAACTATGTCTAGAGTAAGTACAGGGATGATTTCAGGACATTCCCAACAATCTCCCACTTGTACTGGAATCTTCTATTCCCATAATCCCTTCGTCTCTATATCTCGATATGGCATAAGGCAAGAACCATGTCACCCTTATTCAACCAATATCATATTCATCGAACTCTGATTTATACTGATAAGACAAACGACTGACATTCACCTCGTTTGAGCGCGGCCACGCATTTCTCAGTATCAAATCTCCGATGGGCCCTGAGATATTTATCTCCTGTTATATAGGAGGGACAAATTCCATCTTGTTCCATCCCTGTTCCTACACACACTTCATGATACACCCAATCAATGCCTTTATAGTCACCTGTTATGGTTGACGTTTGACACAGTCAAAGCGGACCAATTCATATGCAAGAAATCATGATGAACTCAGGTCTAAGGACTATACTCTATAGTCGTAATGAGAACCTCTCATGACACTTATATAACTATCCTGTAGAGTTCTCATTAGCGAGTCATGTCCGATCTTGTGTTCTCTAACACATATCTATGTGATTGACTTTAATACTCTTATTAATGACTCCATGAAACTTAGTCATCAGTCAACTCACATACCAGTCTCACGCGGTTGTCAGTGTCCCACTTTAACAACCTTTACCAGGAACAAATATAATCTATGTCATTTATCACTTATAGGGTTCCATGATCAAGTCCTCAACTTGATGACCTATAAAATGCCATAAATTACTTTGGGACTATTATTCAATTATCTTATAATCAAATAATATATGAAACAATTTCATCATGACATAACCAAAGTATGTCTACATGAACATTATAACATAACTCAAACCATTACAACTCCCACTAGAATCAAGATCATATCTTAATATCTCAAATACCTACAGCAAAAGGGTGAAACTCATGCTTAGGTCGTGGGAGAGGCTGCGGTGCTCTGCTTGGAACTCTTTCCAGCAAACCGTAGGCTGCGGTGCTCTGCTTGGAACACATTCCAACAAAATGCACCGCTATATGGACATAAGACATAACCAGTTTCCGACCGGAAATTGTCTTTGTCCGTCTAACCAATCTCAACAGAGACCATTACTTCCTCAGTTCACCAAGCTCCAATTCTTAGTATTCCTCAAATACTTGAGAATATTCTTGGTAACTGTCCAGTGACTTTCACATGGATCATATTGGTATCTACTCGTCATGCTTAACACTTTAAGCAACATCTGGACGAGTTCAGGTCATGGCATTTATGATAGGTTCCACTGCATACGCCTGAGAATCCTACTCAAACATTCTTGCTCAGCCAGTGTCTAAGGACACTGCGTCTTGCCAAGATTAATGCCATGAGACACTGGTATGAAGCCTTTCTTGAAATCACGCATAATGAATCTGTCCAAGACCTCATCACCATGAGCATCTTGACACGATCCAATTAGCTCATTCAACCTATCTCTATAGATTCTTATTCCAAGAATTCACGCGGCTTCTCCCATGTCTTTTATTGAAAAATAACTTCCGAGCCAAGTCTCAAAAGACTAAAACAACGGAACGTCATTTCCGAGAAGAAGTATGTCATCTACATACATTACGAGAAATGCAACTACGCTCCCACTAGTCTTCTTGTAAACACACGGTTCCTTTTCGTTCCTGATGAAGTCAAACTCTTTTGACCAATTCATCAAAACGATTATTTCAACTCCGTGATGCTTGCTTCAATCCATACATGGATCAATGAAGCTTGCATTCCTTCCCAACGTTATTTGGATCAGTGAAACTCTCAGGTTGTGTCACGTACACATCCTTTTCCAGAATTTCTATAAGGAAAACTGTTTTCACATCCATCTGCCAAATTTCATCACCATGATAAACGGCAGTTGCTAGGAGAATCCGAATGGTTTTAAGCATAGTGACTGGGGAGTAGGTCTCTTCATAGTCATACCATGAATTTTCTTGAGACCTTCAGTGTCCAACCTTGCTTTGAATATCTGGATATTCCCATCTCGGATCTAGCGGCTCCAAGCCACTTTTCGGAGTCCGGGTCCAACATTGCTTCTTCAAAATTCGCAGCCTCGTCACTGTCAATGATCAACAAGTCATGACAATCGGTCATGAGAAATCCCTATTTCTCGGAATCGTGACTTATCCTTCCGGATCTGCAAACTTTAGGCACCACAGGTATAGGTTCTACAACTCTTTGTAGATCCATTTACTGCTTTACCTCTTCGGTGAAAGCCTAGTATCGATCGATACTACTTTAGTGTCGATCGATACCATCCTGTGATTCTCGAACGTTTTCGAGTTCTACTTTACTCCCACTGTTCTTCTTGGAAAGACAATCTTTCACAAGAAAACATAGTTATTAGCAACAAACATTTTGTTCTCAGAATGGTTGTAGAAGTAGTAAGCCTTGGTTTCCTTAAGACAACCAACGAATTAACATTATTGGATTTGGGTGTGAGCTTATCTTATCGTAAACATTTTACATAGGCCTCACAACCCAAAATTTCAGTAAAGACAGTCTTGGAACATTTCCAATCCACATCTCATGTGTTGTCTTTATAACTGATTCTGATGGAACCTTTTAGTGTAAACGTGGACGTTTCTAGAGCGTTTCCCAAAAGGGATGATGGAAGATATGTGTGACTCATCATTAATCGAACCACATCCAATAAGGTTCAATTCTTCCTCTCGGAACCTCCATTCCATTGGGGCGTTCCAGAAGGAGTGAGCTGTGAAACTATTTCACACTCTCTCAGATGATCACTTAACACTTGGCTTAAGTATTCTCCTCCGCAATCCAATCGAAAAGCTCTAATACTTTTGCCAATTTGATTCTGTACTTCATTTTGGAATTCCTTGAACCTTTCAAAGGATTCCTATTTGTGTCTCATCATATGTACATATTCATACCTACTGATCTTATCAGCGAAGGTAATGAAGTACTGAAAGTTTTTCTCTAGCACTTGTACTCATCGGGCTGCATACATCTCTATGTATAAGGCCCAATAAGTTACAGGCCCTTTCATTTGATTTGTCAAAAGGGGCCCTTAGTTATTTAGCCCAATAAGCAGGATTCACATTTCTCACATGATTCACAATCAAACGAGCCCAAAGCCCATCACTATGGAGCTTCTGAATCCGCTGTAGCCCAAACAACAATGCCAGAGAACCGATTTGTGTTTATGTTATAAACAGGCATAGATTGGTTTAAGATATAAAACCCATTCTCTAATGGGGTGCTACCATAGAACATTTCATTAAGATCAACATAACAACATTTGTCTTTAATCAAAATGAATATCATTCATATCCTTACAAGAAAATGAAATGACGCTTCTGCTCATAGCAGGTACATAGTAGCAATTATTCTATTCTAAAGCCAAGCCTGAAGGCGACTATAAATGGAAATTTCCTACGGCCAATGCAGCAACTCTTGCTTCATTTCCGACGTGTAATTCCACTCGTCCCTTCTCCAACGTTCTACTGTTGCTTAGTGCCTGCATATTTGTACAAATATCAGCACCACAACCGGTATCTCATACCTACGAGGTAGAACTTGAAGTAGTAACATTTACTTCCATAACACAAATACCTTGAGAAGAAGTCCCGTACATCTTCTCAATCTCTTGTGCATCTTCCAAGAATCTCTTGCAGTTTCTCTTCCAATGTCCAAGCTCCTTACAGTACTGGCACTTCTCAACATCGGTTAGGCTAGATTTGGGCTTACAAGAAGACACAGGCTTGTCCTGATTCACAATCTGGACGGCCTTGCCTCTACCCTTGTCCTTTCCAGGTTTCTCAAATCTTTTGCCATTTTTGATGTCATGCTCAGCTGTCTTGAGCATACTATGCAGCTCAGTCAACGTCTTCGTCAACTTGTTCATGTTATAGTTCACAACAAACTGATCATAGCTTGACGGCAGTGACTGCAGAATGATGTCAGTAGCCAACTCTTGGCTAAAGGGACAATCCAGTCTCCTCAGGTTATCTATATAACCCATCATCTTTATGATATGAGGACTTACTAGTGAATCCTTTGGTAGCTTGCATTCAACTAGAGATTTAACCGTCTGGTATCTCTCAGCTCGAACCTGCTCCTGAAACATCGCTTTCAGGCTAGTGATCATCTCGATGGGCGACGCCACATTCTCATATTGCTTCTGCAAGTCCGAGTCCATGGTAGCCAACATCAGACAACGCACATCGACCACATCATAGTAATGCTTATTCCAAGCATCATATACTGCATGTGATTTGGACCTTAGTTTCTCGGGGAGAACTTTCTCAAGGACATAATCCTTTCTCTCCTGCTTGAGAACAATTCTCAAGTTCCGATACCAATCAAGGAAGTTGGATCCATTTAGCTTGTCCTTCTCAAGGACGGATCGCAACGAGAAAGAGTTCTGATGAGGGGTTTTAGACATAACTAGAAATCAAAATAAAATGGTTTAGTTATGATGTTCAGGAAATGAGAAATCTTAACAATTAAGAAAACTCGCATTATATTCAAAACAATGTTTCCTCAAATGAATATAATGATCCAAGACCCATACTTCACCAAAACTTGAGTGGGCCACTGGCCGTCACCCAAATCTTAGCTATCTAGGTAAGCAACACTTTGCTAATCATATCCAATATGACTCTTGGTTGTGGATAAGACATCTTATGTCTTGTCCACCTGATGTCTATGGGCCCAGAACTTCTGATAGCCCACTCAAGTAAACCAATCTCTCAATCAAGTAACGATTGATGCCATGCACTGCAAGCCCATCAACACAATTATGTACTGCCTTACTCATGTAACCGGGATACCTTACACTGCAAGCCTATCACACGGTGAAACGAGTCTTGACAGCTGACAAGATCGGGAAGACATCCGAAACACTTGATATTTAGTTGAGGAACAGAACTTTTAATCTTGACACATATCATATATGTACTCAAGAAGGCTTAGATTTTATCAAAACAATTAATCTTTATTAAGTTTTAATTAATCTAAGAAATGGGTGAAATTCTGTTTGGCTATGACTTCTGCAGTGCACCGATGCTAGCATCGATCGACACTCATCTGTGCAACCAAAACAATTTCGATAATTGGTTAGTGTTGATCGATACTACCTCGTTAGTATCGATCGATGCTCAACCAACCAAATCGATTTGCGATAACCAGTCAATCCAATTGATCTGGATCGATAACCGGTCAATCAAATTGAACCGTATCGATAACCAGTTAGTATCGGTTGATACTACATTAGTATCGGTCGATACCAACCAAAACGCAATAAACCGCAATCAGCCGGTTTAAATCGATTTCGACCAAGCATGATAACCGATTCAATCCAATTGAACCGATTAACCATTCGCAAGGCCAGTATCGATCGATACAACCATTGTATCGATCGACACCATTGGGTTTCGGAAACTTCGATCTTTGGATCGAAACCTAAATTTTCATTAAAGTTTCCTTGTGGTATCGATTGACACCATCATATGGTATCGATCGATACCCTGGGCGAAACCCTCGACTTCAGTTTTCAACAAAACGATTTTTGACAGAAAACCTTTTTATCTAACGTGCATCCTAAACATCACATGTATCAAAATTGAATTCTCTAATTCATTAGCATGCTAGATTGATTCATCAGTTAAACCTTAAGGCTCTGATACCACTGAAGGAATTTCTACAGGTTTTTACCGGATTAATCTCTATTAATCAACCTACAGAATTCCTGAAGCCTAGGATCTAGGGTTTGTAAACAATGAATCATTAGATCTCAGATATACCTGGAGATTGCAGCGGAATAGGGTCAGGTATTCAGAGATCTGGAAGCGCCTCACGTGCTGCGCCTCTACTGTAGTCCACACTCACACGAACAGGAATCTGCATGGATGCTAGTGCCTGGAATTAGATCTTGCAGAGGAAACCTGTGTTTTCTGGAGAGGAGGCGACTAAGTCTTGCATTAATCTCGTGTTACATATCCTATATATTCGCACGAGACAAGACCTAATTATTCACGGGCCGAGCCTGAACAAATTAAGTCATTGGGCCAAAATCTCTATTTCGGTCCGCGCCTGGTATCGATCGATACTGCCTAAAGTGGTATCGATCGACACCTTCCCTCAATACACGTTCCTTGCTTAAGTGCATCCTGTTCGCTTAGGTGTGTGACCCTGTAGGATCAAATGATACTAGCAATGAGTTCATAACTCACATGTCATGAGCGGCTTCTAGCAAAGCGTCATGATTACCTAGTATCAGATGAATGTCTGATCTCGACAAACAACTATGTCTAGAGTAAGTACAGGGATGATTTCAGGACATTCCCAACAGAGATTTCACGCCCAATTCGATTCCTACTCAAGTTTGGATTCCTAAGACCAACTTAATCAAGCCCTAGACGTCCAGAGACTTGTATATATAGTGTTTTTCGTCCTTGTAATTAGACATCCAAGTTTTCTTACCCTAAGTTTACTTAAGACTTTTAGAGAGAGATATTGAGAGTTGTGTTTTAGGTTTTGAGAAGAGAGCTTTGGGGAGATCTTTCTGTTCTTCATCAGTCCTGATTGTGAACCCCTATTATTTCTATCCTCTAATCTTATTATGATTTCTCTTATCTTTTGTGTTTTTACTTTGATTATATCTGAGTAATTCACTTGTTAGATTTAGGGTTTCTCACAAGGGTTTGATGGTTTGATTGAATGGATTGATTAGTTAAGGATTGTTTACTTTGCTGTTCTTCATCTTAAGATTGTGCTTAATGCTTATTCTAGATTCGCGACCTGGAATTTGAACTTAGGTTGTTAGTCACTGTGGGAGTGGGATTGATAACTTGAACCTATCTTAGATGAGCAACACTCCTATTCACAAATGAATTTGGTTTAGGGTCTTGTGAACATATCAAACCTGATTTTAATGCAAACTTAGATTCTATAGAATTCACAAAGGGATTTGGGATTCTGTTTCTAGGTTTAGAAGCTTTCACAGTGGGAGTTGGTTAGCTTTACATTCATGTTTGAGTTCTAGAACATTGTTTGCTTTATCCTGACTAATCATACATTTATCATTCCTCATTTCCTGAGAATACCCTAGATCTAACGCTTTCTCTGATTGTTTACAACTTCTCTGATTTTATTTCTGCTAATTGCTTTCCTGTTTCTTTTACTTTACATCTTTTTGGTTTAGCATAATCTGATAACTAAAAGCCTATTGTGTAACTAAGTCCCTGTGGAAACGATCCCTAAGTACTATAGTGATCTCTTAATTTGAGAGAGTAGCTCAGGGTAAATTTGAGCATATCAAATTTTGGCGCCGTTGCCGGGGACTTTTGTCTACCATTAGGTCTCAGTTTAGGATTTTGTCTAAACTTTTTATTTTCAGTTTAACTACATTTGTTTTTCTTTCTTTTTCTTGTGTGTTTCAGGGAGAAAGAACAAGTAATCAGCTGAGATGGAGGATCCTATCGCTCCAATTCTTCAAGCTGATGGAACCTACAGAAACACGGCAGGCCAAGTTTGTGATGAACACGGCCAGATTATACCACCAGTTGATCCGCGAGCACTAGCCGCAGTCGGAGGCAATCTGCCTCCAAACCCGCAGCATGTCGATCGACAGGCACTACCCCGTGTCGATCGACACAATGGCCGAGAACAACCAGTAGGCGCTGGTAATGCTGATAATGCTCGGACACTTGCAGAGTACAATCGTCAAGACCTCTTCTATGCCAACCGGTCCGCCATTCGACTTCCTACCATTCAGAGGAATGACTTTGAGTTGAAGCCAGCCTTCTACTCTCTTGTCGGACAACACCCATTCTCTAGACTATCGAATGAGCATCCGATGGACCACATTGAGAATTTTGAAGACCTTGCAAGTAGCGTCAAGGCTAATGGAGTCTCTATGGACTACCTGCACTGCAAGCTTTTCCCACATTCACTTAGTGGAGAAGCCTCTGCTTGGTTGAAGAACCTAGAGCCTGGTTCTTTAACTACCTGGGAAGAGACGAAGAACGCATTTTTGTGCAACTTTTATGATCATGCGCGTTCTGAAGAGCTGAGGAAGAAGATTTCTACGTTCTCCCAGGGACCGGCTGAAGCTTTCAAAGCTGCTTGGGTGCGCTTTAGATCTTATCAAAAGGATTGTCCGCACCATGGCTTTAGCACTGTCCAACTCTTGGGCATCTTCTATCGAGGAGTTGATTGGAAACACCAAATGGCTCTTGACGCAGCAAGTAATGGCAACTTCAACACTCGATACCCCGATGAAGCTTTGCAATTGATCGAGAACTTGTCGCAAGCCAACAGCACCAAGAATGCTGACCTTGAGCGAAAGAAGCTAGCAGGGGATGACAATGGAAAGGAAATTGCTGCAGTGAATGCAAAGATTGACACTATTACCAACTTTCTAATGGGCAAGAAGTCGGTCAACTTTGCTGATCAAGTGGAGACCATTGGGCTGGAGCAACAAGTCGGTGAGGAACACGTTAACTATGTTAATGGTGCAGGTTTTCAGGGTCAACGATTCAGAAATCAGCAGGGAGACGGAGGATACAACAACACTAGCTATACAAGGAACTATGGTAACTCTTCTTACCAAGCTCCTCCGCCTCAAAATGACGAGAGCACCAAAGCCATGTTTGAGCAGTTGCTAAACGGTCAACAAACTCTCACCGTCACTCTCAATGGCAAGATTGATAACATCTACACCGACTTGAACGATAAGATCGAGACTCTCACCATTCATGTCAAGAAGCTCGATGTTCAAGCTGCTCAGACTGTTGAGACTATAAAACGCCAAGAGAGTTCCCTTCCAGGAAGAACCGCTCCAAATCAGCAACATTGCAATGCCATTTCGTCTCCTGACAAGGACAACGCACAGATAGAAGCCATGTTTACAAAGCTTTTGGATGGTCAACAACAACTCACGAAGAACATCAATCGCAAGATTGATGAGGTATATTCTACTCTGAATGAGAAGATTGAAAGAGTACACAGCCTTGTCCAAGAACTTGATGCTCAGGTTTCTCGAAATGCTAAATTTGTGCAAATCCTGACTGAATCTGCGACCTACAAATCGCAGTGTCGATCGACAACACCTATATGTGTCGATCGACAGGCATCAGGAAAACAACCTGAAGACAGAAGCCAACCTTCTGTTGATCTATCGTCCACCACGACGAGTGTCGATCAACACAATCCTGCCCCTGTCGATCGACACGATCCGAGAGCACAGCTGCCTTACGTTGTGATTCCACCATCCGTCAAATCCAACAATTATGCTCCTAAGGTACCTTATCCTAGACCCCAAAGATCAAAGCAAGAGATTGAAGATCAGAAGTGTAAAGCTATGCTTGATAAGATCAAGACCGAGATTCCACATGATGACACCGATGACACTTCATCTACAATGAAGCGTTGGGTTAGGCGAATGGTCTTAAATGGTCTAACTCCTGAGGAAGGAGCTTTGCTTACATGCGACACTAGTGTGGTTTTCTCAGTTAAGCCACCTAAGAAGACAAAGGGGAAGAAAGCGAAGGGGATTGTGTCTGGACAGTCTAGCGCGGTAATTCAGAGAAGTCTTCCAAAGAAGTTACCTGATCCAGGACGTTTTGTACTCGATTGCTTTATCTCTGCAGAGAGGTTTTCACATTCTCTTTGTGATCTTGGTTCGAGTATTAATTTGATGCCTCTCTCCGTTGCTTTAAGACTCGGGATGACTGCTTTCACGCCATGCACTACTTCCATTCTCTTCGCCGATCGATCCCAACGATTTCCCGAAGGGGGTTTAGAGGATGTTCCTGTGAGAATTGGTGGATATGTAATTCCTACAGACTTTGTGGTGTTGACATATGCTATAGAGGCTAAGGATCCTCTAATCCTTCGAAGACCCTTCTTAGCTACAGCTGGTGCTAAGGTAGATGTGAAGAAAGGGACAATGCAGCTTGATTTGGGTGATGTGGTCATGGATTTTGACATGGACAAGCTTAGGAAGGCACCCACCATTGATGGTATGGCTTTCTCTGTAGTGACCGCCGACGACATTACTGCTGCGTATGTCGACAAGTTGAGTTCTAGTGAGCAAGCTTCTATGCCGGAGGATTTGAATGAGATACATTGCCGAAAATGTTCCGATGTTGAGATTGCAGAAATGGTGTGTCGATCGACACACGTACCTCGTGTCGATCGACACACCCGACGAGTTGAACCAAATTTACCTGAAAAGGCTGTTTCACAGGATGTTCTCAAAGATGCAAGTCTGAGGTCTGTTCCACAACAAAGAGCTCCTCATCTTCTACTCCCCACACCTCAAGAAAAGCTAAGGTACGCACATTCTAATCCTTCACCTCCTAGAAACATCAATAAGAATTTGAAAGGTTCAAAAACTGTTTCGCACTTATCCAAGCCACGAGATTCTCGTAGAGGGCTTGTTTCTTCTTTTGATGATGTTTCAGGAAAACGAAGTATCCCACCCTTAGCTATGTCCCACCCTGCTGCTATTCCTCCATTCTTTGGTAGATCTCCTGCACCTAATGCTTATAAACCACCATGGATGAGGAGACATCTTTCTCAGAGGCATTCATTGCCACCATCTGATCCACCAGATCTCTGAGCCCCGACACAGTCAAACTAATGACTGAAAAGAAGCGCTTAGTGGGAGGCAACCCACCGGTTTGGTTTTCTTATTATCTACTTATTTTAATCTTTGGTTTTGATTTTTCACTAACTTGGTTTGGATTATTGACGGAACTAATGCTTATCTATTCAGGATTATGGTTTTGCTTTGATGTTTGATTGTCTTTCCACAGCTTACAGCAGGAAATTCATGTGTGAAAACTTCAACAAAACACCAACAATCTTGCAGAAATTTTGCCTCAGCTCTGTCTGATCACGGACAGTCTGTCGATCGACACACTCCATTCCTGTCGCTCGACAGCCCACGGGGTAACTGGTTCTAACTTAGCAAAAATTCCTCAATTTTCAATCCAGGTTATTTTTGGTTTTCTTTCCGATCCTAAGACTTTTTACCACTGGGGACAGTGTTACTTAAGTCTGGGGGAGGAAAATACTGACGTATTTTTCTTTATTTTGGTTTTTGATTTTCTTTTACTAACCCATCTGAGTCTTTTTCTCTTTTGTTTTATTGAGTCAAAATTTTGTTGAAAACTATGATCCTTTTTCTTTTGTGTTTTGCCTGGTTGATTAATGCTACAGATAAAGACTGATTCCGACTAATGAAAAATCCAAAGATTGAGCAGTGAACCAGAGACAAATAAATTCCCATCAAGATTCATTAAAGCCGGAGCCAATTTCTGAGCTCTTCCTTTTACCTCATCAATGTGGTTAGTGTTTCTAAGAACTTGACTCTTTGTTCATACCTGATAGCTTACATTGAAAACAATGGTACCCCTTTCCCCTAGTCTAGAAAAAAAAAAAAGATTTGTTATTGCTTATAAAAGACGAGATGATTTCCTGCGAGCTAGAGGGTAGATGCGAATCGATGATCCTATTACTCTGCTCTTGTCTGGAATGATCACGCAGGGTTGTTAGAAGAGTAGGTAAATTATTATCGATGATCTCATTATTTCACCCTGAGGTTTCTAAAAAAAAAAAAAAGAATACATGAGTGTGCAAAGGAATAAGTCTGGGGGAGAGTAAGGTTATTCTGCGTTGGATATGTTGAGTTTTGATGGTAGAGTACAGTGAATGAGTCTAGAAGGTTCTGGTACACTGGTTACATTGATTGAGACCCGGTGATGAAGGCTTTCTTGATGAATGTGTGGAGATGTTTTGGGCGTTTCTTGGTTTCATTGTGATTTCAGCGGAGAAGTACATGGTGGTTCGTTTTAGACTTGTCTGTTAGGCATATGGATTTGGTTCGAATGACTAAGGCAAGGAATTAAAGGCAAAGGTGAGTTTTCGTGTTTTCAAACCTCTTTCCACAGGTTTAGTTTCTGTTTTGCTTGAGGGCAAGCAAAAGCTAAGTCTGGGGGAGTTGATATACCTCATATTTTACCCACTTCACCTGTGTTTTATGACTCGTTTTTAGAGTCTTTCTAGTGTTTTTGTAGTGTTTTACTATGATTACAGGTTAATTGACGTTTGGAGCTTACTTGGAGCAAAAGGATCAAAAAGGGATCAATTTGGAGTTTTTTATGAAGTTTGAAGATCAATGCAGATTTGCAGCCTTCTCTGTGCAGAATCACGAGGTGTGTCGATCGACACAGCTTACTCGTGTCGATCGACAGGATACCTGAAAGCAGAACTGTTCGAGATTTCAAGCCCAATTCGATTCCTACTCAAGTTTGGATTCCTAAGACCAACTTAATCAAGCCCTAGACGTCCAGAGACTTGTATATATAATGTTTTTCGTCCTTGTAATTAGACATCCAAGTTTTCTTACCCTAAGTTTACTTGAGACTTTTAGAGAGAGATATTGAGAGTTGTGTTTTAGGTTTTGAGAAGAGAGCTTTGGGGAGATCTTTCTGTTCTTCATCAGTCCTGATTGTGAACCCCTGTTATTTCTATCCTCTAATCTTATTATGATTTCTCTTATCTTTTGTGTTTTTACTTTGATTATGTCTGAGTAATTCACTTGTTAGATTTAGGGTTTCTCACAAGGGTTTGATGGTTTGATTGAATGGATTGATTAGTTAAGTATTGTTTACTTTGCTGTTCTTCATCTTAAGATTGTGCTTAATGCTTATTCTAGATTCGCGATCTGGAATTTGAACTTAGGTTGTTAGTCACTGCGGGAGTGGGATTGATAACTTGAACCTATCTTAGATGAGCAACACTCCTATTCACAAAGGAATTTGGTTTAGGGTCTTGTGAACATATCAAACCTGATTTTAATGCAAACTTAGATTCTTTAGAATTCACAAAGGGATTTGGGATTCTGTTTCTAGGTTTAGAAGCTTTCACAGCGGGAGTTGGTTAGCTTTACATTCATGTTTGAGTTCTAGAACATTGTTTGCTTTATCCTGACTAATCATACATTTATCATTCCTGATTTCCTGAGAATACCCTAGATCTAACGCTTTCTCTGATTGTTTACAACTTCTCTGATTTTATTTCTGCTAATTGCTTTCCTGTTTCTTTTACTTTACATCTTTTTGGTTTAGCATAATCTGATAACTAAAAGCCTATTGTGTAACTAAGTCCCTGTGGAAACGATCCCTAAGTACTATAGTGATCCCTTAATTTGAGAGAGTAGCTCAGGGTAAATTTGAGCATATCAAGCCTCGCTCGCCGTTATAGAGTTGCCCAGGCAGATAAAAGAAATCTGGCTAACAGAGACCTCATCCCTCAAATTAGCTTTCCCAATCACCAATCCCCTCTGCTGGAAGATGAAGTTGTGGAAGACTTGGAAGATCTCACTACTCAATATGTTAACTGTGCCAATCCAATTGAGGGTGCAGCCAGACAACAACGAGTATTGCTAGGCGAAGAAAACCACCTGATCCAGGAAACGACCTCAGCTATTATCAAAGCAGCACTAAATCAAACAGGACAACAATCAGGCCAGTATCTAAAGAGCTCGAGGAAAGAAATCGGAGCTTCCATCATCGATGAACAAGAGCAATCTCCACAGATACAAGCAAGGAACGATGAAGATGATTTGGGCCCACTGTCAGGCCTATCTCGGAAAAGGGGAAGGCCACAAAGTCATCTTAAACTAAGATCAAACCCAACACTGTTACCAAAGGCCTCATCAAAGAAAAGAAACGCTTGTAGACTCCAAAACACTCCTCGAAGACTTCCATCTTTCGAATGGAATCAATAGAGTATCAAGAAAAACTGAGCACCGCTCTCCACTTAGGACTGCCACACCAAATACATCCCGAACAAGTGGAACAAGGGATCGGCAACAGGAATAGGCAACCGCAGCAACTTCTAACCAAGCACCTGAACAGAGCAATCCTGCAAACCCGGGTAATCTAACTGAAGAAACAACGGGGCAGCGCAACCAGACCAGATTGCAGGGTTTTTGGCTCCCAACCAACCCTGCTCCTTAGCCATTTGCAGCTGGAATTGCTGTGGCATTAAACCAACCACAACAATCCAGCGAATCCGGGAGCTAAAGAGGAAGTACTCCCCTGAAATTTTCTTCCTCAGTGAAACAAAAAATCCAGATGACGTGGTGACAAAGGAATTAGAATCTCTCCAATACCAGAGTATCAAAATCGTCTCACCACACTCCCTGAGGGGTGGTGGCCTGGCTCTACTTTTGACAGAGGAGGTAAAATTGGAAGTTCTAAAGGAATCCCAACATTTCATTGATACTCAAATTACATACAAAGAGAAGAAGTTCTTTGCAACTTTTATTTATGGGGAACCAGACAAAGACAAAAGGAAACCAGTTTGGGACACAATCACAGAGATAGCAGCACAACGAGCAGGTCCTTGGTTCCAAATCAGCGATTTCAACGAAATTCTTTGCTTGGAGGAAAAATCAGGAGGTCCACAGAGGTCAGAAGGTTCCTTCACTAACTTCATGAATTTTGTAGTAGAGAATGACCTTTACGATCTTCGCAACTTGGGTAATCCACTTTCATGGAGAGGTCAAAGAAACTCTCACCTAGTTTTCTGTCGCCTAGATAGAGCTCTAGCAAATGGAAAATGGTCTGATATGTTTCCAACTAGCCAAATTGAGTATTTGAAGTTTGAAGGATCCGATCACCGTCCCATCATGGCATATTTCGCAGCTCGGAAAAAGAAAGAAAGAAGATTGTTTTGCTATGATCGAAGCCTCCGAAAAAACCCTGAGATATTTAATTTGGTTAAAAAAGCCTAGGACAACAAAGGTAACTCCATAGTTGCTGATCACATCGTTAGATGCAGGAAATCTATCCAAAAGTGGCATAGGAAACATAATCAGAACAATCAAAAGGCGATAGAGGAGAAAAAGGAAAAACTTGACCAGGCCCTATCCGACACTGCACCAGATCTAGCTCTTATACAGACACTCACACAATCACTAAGAGAAACTTATGAGGTAGAGGAGAACTATTAGAGACAAAGGAGCCGACAACTTTAGCTAGCACTCGCGGATCGAAACTCATTATACTTCCACGCGACCACAAGAGGAAGAAGAGCTCTTAACCGGTTCTCTGTGATTGAAAACGAGGATGGCACTGTCTTTTTCGTGGAGGAACACATCATTGCAGTCATCTCGGAATACTTCTCAAAAATCTACAGCTCCCAACCAAAGGAACCCTCGGGGATCATACAAAAAGCAGTAAAGTGTATAGTAACAGTGATGAGTCCCATATTTACTGTTTTCTATCTAGGATTTAGGTTTGTATATTGAGTCTTTCTATAATTATAAGATAGGATAGATATGTTTTTGCTTCACTTTATATATTTCCAGGGTTTTTAGCATTTATTTCAAAAGGAAGAGTTTTGGATCATCTTGGATGCAAATATACATTGAAAGATGCAGAGTCCAACAGATCCGTCAGAAGTATGACCTCAGACGAAGACCTTCCCACCGTTGGATCGTTCTGATATTTTGATACACGATAGCTAAGGATGTTAGCTGTCATTTCCAAGTTGTTTGAAGGAAATCTAACGGTGCGATCAAGAGTAATGGCAGATTTACTGAAGATATGTCAGCCTGTCGACCAAGCTGACGCGGACGAGAGTCGGGACCGACCGGTTCAGCCCATGGATCGATCGGTCCTGTGAAGATTGAAGCCCAAGTCCAAGAAGAATGAGGAGACCGATCGATCAGGCCCATAGATCGATCGGTCCTCTTTGCCGACTCTCCAAGTTTTTCCATTTTTCTTCTTTCCTTTTCTTGCTCGTCCTTGCTCCTATAAAAGGAGGGCTCGACCTTGTAACAAAAGCATGTTTTAGAGCAGTAGCTCTTCCCTAGTTTTGTAAATAAAAAGATCTCACATCTCAATAAACTTTTGTAGCTTTCTTTCTAGGTTTAGATTCTTTAATAAAGATGTTTTCCTCTATGTTCATCTTTGTTCTTGATTCTATGTCTGAGTAGTTAGCTTATTAAGTTTAGGGTTTCTGAAGGGATGTGACCGATTGTTAGGTTGTTACTTTGGGAATTTATCTTTATGGTTCTTCATCTATTATTGTTCTTAATGTTAGAATTTGACTGATCACCATGTTCTAGATTCTAGGTTGATTCATCGTTGCATCAAAAGTGCTGTTAGTCGCCTGACATACTTAGGTGAGCAAAGTGATCCTCATCCAACGATGGTTGAAGTTGGGGCACTTTGTGAACATATCAATCTTGCTTGTTAATGCTTGCTTTACTTTGTTAGAATCAAACGATAGTTTAGTTTCTGATTTTGTATTGTTTAGTTAGGTATTTATGCGATAGCGACTTGCCTATACTTCAGTGAATTGAGTTCAAGAACGGATCTTAAATATTCCCACTTTATTATTTTGTCACATCTTGGAAGAATACCCTATGCCTAATGTTTCTATCCTATTAATTAATTATCGTTTATTTTCTGTTTAACCTATAAAAACCAATATTTATTTCTGTCTTAGCTATATTCTAATCCCACAACTTGTAGTGCACGTTTTGGTCTCTGTGGATTCGACCCTTTAATGCTACAACTGACATAAGGTCTTGATCCGGTAGTTTGCATTATAGGTTTATTATTTGACCTGAGATCAAATAGAAGAGATGAATTGATCACTGCTACAAATCCCAACAGCGGAAGAGATTAAGAGTGCGTGTTTCTCTATTCACGGTGATAAAGCCCCAGGTCCACATGACTTCACAGCTTGCTTCGTCCAATCGAACTGGAAAAGGAAATTGTTGCTGAGATCAGGAACTTCTTTGTCACTGGGAACCTTCCTACAGAGGTAAACAAGACGCATATCAGGCTGATTCCGAAGATCCAGAATCCTCAAAAAGTCAAAGACTATAGACCCATCCCCTTATGCAGCGTCTACTACAAAATATACTCAAAGCTACTCACAAGGAGACTTCAACCAATCCTCAATTCATTGATCTCAGAAAATCAGACAGCTTTTGTTCTGGGAAGAGCCATCTCCGACAACGTCTTGATTACTCATGAGCTCCTCCATACCCTACAGAAATCACAAGCAACAAAAAGATGCTTAATGGCAATTAAAACTGATATGACTAAAGCCTATGATCGGCTTGAATGAGATTTTATCCAAAAAGTTCTACATCAGATAGGTTTTGATAAAAGATGGATTCGCTGGGTGATGCAGAGTGTTACAACTGTAACTTACTCCTTTCTTATCAATGGCAAACCGAGGGGATATATCACACCTCAAAGCGGCATTCGTCAAGGTGATCCGCTGTCCCCTTTCCTCTTCATTATCTGTAGCAGCGTGCTCTCTGGTCTCTGTCAAATCGCACAGGATGAAGGAAAGCTAAGAGGCTTCCAAATATAAAGATCAGGACATGTGGTTAATCACCTCTTTTTGCCGATGATACTATGCTCTTTGCGCGAACAGAATATGAAGAAGCGTCTGGCCAACTCATCAACAAAGACAAATCTTCAATAACCTTCTCACCAAAAACAAGTCAAGACATTAGAAACAGAGTGAAGCATCAGCTTGGCATCACAAAAGAAGGAGGAACCGGAAAATATCTCGGGCTACCTGAACTTTTCGGCAGGAAAAAGAGAGACCTATTTGAGTAAATAGTAGCACGGATAAAGCAGAAAGCAACAAGCTGGTCATCGAGTAGATTATCAGCAGCTAAGAAGTTGACTATGCTCAAATCTATCTTAACAGCAATTCCCTCGTACTCGATGTCATGCTTTCTACTCCCGATAGGATTATGCAAGCGAATTCAATCAGCGTTGGCTCGATTCTTCTGGGACAGCAAGCAGGAAAAGAAAGGAATGGCATGGGTCTCATGGAATTCACTAACTCAACCAAAAGATAAGGGAGGACTCAGAATAAGAGAGATACAAAGTTTCAATGATGCCCTTCTTGCCAAGCTTAGTTGGCGTCTCATCAACAATCCAGCTAGCCTCTTATCTAAAATGCTCCTTGCTAAATACTGCCGGAACAGGCCTTTCATGGGGGTTAATCCTAAACCCTCTTCTTCTCATGGATGGAAAGGTCTATTGGCTGGTCGTGACTTGTTAAAGAAAGGTTTTAGAATTACAATTGGAAATGGACAAACAACGCATGTCTGGCGAGACCCCTGGACAGCTATGATCTCCCCTGGTATAACCACAGGACCAGCTCCGCTTCAACAAGCTAATTTGATGGTTGCTGATCTCATAGACGCAAACACCAAAGAATGGAATGTCAAGCAACTCCAAGATCTCTTCCCAGCAATCTGGACAGACATTATGCAACTACGTCCGAGTAAATCGAACTTTCCTTACAAGCCAATATGGTTATATTCCAAAGATGGTAACTATTCTACATGATCCGGCTACTACAAAGCGGTGGACACCCGGTCTGGCGATCATGAAGTGGATTCATCTCAGGTCTTTGCTTGGAAGAAAGAAATCTGGAATTTGAAATGCTCTCCAAAGATCCACATGCTCCTTTGGCGAGCAGCAATAGGCACACTACTGGTTGGAACAAATCTGCTCAGAAGGAAGGTCACTACTACGGCTAATTGCTTAAGATGTGGAGAAGAGGAATTAGAATTGCACCTTCTTTTCCACTGCCAGTTTGCACGAGAGGTATGGCAAAAAGCTCACCTACAAGCTCCTCTTAATGTAGCCTCCATCACAGAATTGAGAGCCGGGATCTCCTTATGTAATTCGCTACAAAAATCTCCATCATCAACATCGAACAGAGTCGCTACCGCTCCTTGGCTCATCTGGTCACTGTGGTCAAGCCGAAACAAGCTTGTATTTGATAAACGCACCATATCTGAAGAGGAAACTATCTGTCTAGCAATCACAGCAGAAGACGAGTGGAAGAAGGCACAATTGACACAAAAGACTGATACGGATAGGACACCGAATGCTTCAACAAACAACACCATCCGATAAAGTATATTCCATGGAGAAACTTCAATAGGTACCCTCATTGTTCAAACAGATGCAGCATGGGTAGAACACAACAAAAACGCCGGGTTGGGCTGGGTTTGTCTGAATAGCAATCATGAAGTTAAAGCTCGAAGCTGCAAACCGGTTGCTTTCGTCAAAGGTCCGAGTGAAGCTGAAGCCCTGTGCATTTATGAGGCCCTCTTATCTCTTCAAATCCAACAAGATACCAAGATCATCATTGAATCAGATGCAAAAAACGTCATCACGGCCATCGTCTCAAAACAGTCACCACTCAACTTGAAAGGAGTAATTGAAGACATCCTCAACATTGCCAAAAACTTTTGCTCATTGTCTTTTAGATTTATCCCAAGATCTGAAAATCTTATTGCTGATGATCTTGCAAAAACAGCCGCTAGGTCGATGACCTCAGGCCTTATCACTTCTATGTAATCCTCTGCTTTCTTTAATGAAAATAAACTTTCGAGGACCAAAAAAAAAAAAAAACATTGGAAGTGATAATATATGATTGGTACATATGCAAATAATATAAAAACAACACAAGCAAATATCTTATAGAATTTTTTTTGTATGATTAGTCAAAAAAATTTTCAAACTTTTTATAATAATTCTCGGCCACCTGAAAAAATAAATTCTCTTTTCGAGAATCGGCCACTAAACATGAAAGTCTAAAGAGTAAAATTGGAGTATCCATTACATTTACGTTATCTAATACCTAAAGAAGTTCTATTTTGGTTTACATATAGTTTTGTATATTTAATAATGTGAAAAACGTTTTTGATTAGCTTGCTCTAGATATGTATTAGTCTAATTATTGGATTTTATTATGTGTATTCAGTTAAAAAAATTTGGATACCATCGTTTAATATAAAACAAAAGAGTAACTTTTAATTAAAATGATCAACACCTACGGCAAATACGCTGAATGATTAAGACTCAATAGCTTTCTACAGTTGTAAATTAGCATAAATCCTTACACAAAAAAAAAGAAAAAAACATTGATCTTCTAAACTCCATGCAAAAAAAGAAACTGAAAAAAAAAATCAATTGTTGTTGGATATGGGATTCGCCCCAACAGATTACTCTGTTGATATCCACAAAATACCAAAGCCCAATTACGACCTCGGCCCGTTGAAAGAGATGAAGGCCCAATAATATCAGGTCCATTAGAAGTTCCGCCGACAAAGGGTAGAAGAGGAATTTCGTCCGCCGGGATGATGTGAAGGAACCTAGTATTCTCTACTATAAATAGGAAATGATGTATGATGGGACAAAGGTGATTTTTTGGGGATTAGAGCTCTCACAAGAATTGTAATCCAAGTTTCATCAATACTAAATCATTTCCTTTGCAACATTGTTTTCTTTGCCGACCTAAATTATCTTTGTGAACTTAAGTATTTCCGGACTGAACCTTGGTATCAACAGTTGGCGCGCCAGGAAGGGGGAATCTTTTGTCCAGATGTACCATACTTCCAAAGACGACTCTGGTTCGAAGAAAACTTACCTTCTCCGACTCAATGGCTGACGACTTGAATGACGGAGTTCAGATTGTTGCAGACACGCCGGACCAGATCCAGGCACGCAATCAGGAAAATGCCGCCCGCCCAACGCTCAGTCAAGTGCCGAGCACGCAGAAAACAGGGCAAGATCCGGCTCTGTCCGCCGACGAGAGGCCAGACACTGCGAACACTGTGTTGGCGGAACTCCTTCAGGGCATCTCAGGCATCACAAACCGACTCGACAGTCAGGAAGCTCGGACGAATGAGCGTCTTGATGCTTTGACCGAAGCGTATGCTGCACTTCGTAAGCCAAAAGGGAAGGCAGTCGAAACCACGGCTGAGGTCCGTAACCCGCGACAACAGATTCAGGTCGGCGAAGATTCGACCGTTGAGCCAGACCAAGATAGCCTTCCGGACCTGGACGCAAACGTTGACAATCAAGAAGATATGAACAAACTGGTCAAGGAACTGCGCTCCTCGATCAAAGAAATGTCTTCAAAAGTACATCGGGCAACAAGCTCGGCTCCCGAGTTGGATGTGATGATTGAAGAAACACAGAAAACTCCTTTTACAACTCAGATCAGTAGTATCAGGGTGAAGTATGACGGAAAGGTTAAGTTGCCTCCCTACGACGGCAAAACCGATCCTCGAAAGTTCCTGACTGCCTTCGGAATCGACACTCAGCGTGCGCACTTCGCTCCAGAACAGGCTGAGGCCAGTAAATGTCAACTTTTCACAGAGCACCTCAGTGGACCCGCTCTTAGTTGGTTCTCCGAGCTACCCGAGAATTCTATCAGTAACTTCCGTGATCTTTCCACTGCTTTTTTGAAACACTACTCGATATACATTTCGTGCGACACGATAAGTGCCGATCTGTACACTATGAAACAAGGTGCGAAAGAGCCCCTTAGGGAATTCATTGACAAGTTCAAGGACGTCGTCTCTCGAATTACGGTACCGGATGAAGCCGCAATAACAGTTTTGCGTAATGCTTTGTGGTACAAGTCACGGCTCAAGGATGATCTCCATCTTAACCGCCCAGCCACACTCGAGGACGCTCTACACCGAGCGGCAAGTTATATCGAAATGGAAGAAGAAAGGGCGGCATACGTAAAGACACACAACTTGTCAAAATCCTCGAACAAAAAAAATCTTCGAACAAAGAAAAGGATGAAGAGCCTCAGGAGCCGCGGCAACATTTCGATAAGGAATACAAAGCTGAGAAAAACAAGCGCGACACATCATACTTTGTCTGAAACAAGTCCGGTCCCTCTCGAAAGGACGGACAGCACTCGTCGTCTTCTCCCCCAGTCACTCCTCAACCTGAGGATGACAGAGACCCAAATCTTTATTGCACCTTTCATGGACGGATGGGTCATGATACCAAAACTTACCGGCACCTGATGAGCATCATGTTCGGTCAGTACGAACGGGGGGAAATCGATGTCTCGAGGTTCAAAAGTCCCGGACAGAAGAGCGGCAACACTTACAGAAAACCAGCAAACCAGCAAAGGAACAGCAGCGGTGATCGGCACCAAGCAAATGATTCTACAGGAAGTCCGAGCAGACCGCATTCTGGAACCGAGTCCCCGAAGAGGGACCGAGCTCCGGGCTCAAACGATCAAGTTGCCCCGAGCCCAAAGCGCAGAATTAATATGATCAGGGGTGGATCGTCAGTTTGCCGGGACTCGATGAACTCCACAAAGCGGAGCCGAACCCCCGATTCTGGCGATCAGATTGCCCCGAGCCCAAAGCACAGGATTAACATGATCATGGGCGGGCTAACAGCTTACCAGGATTCAGTACGTTCAATTCGCGACTACGCAAGAAACACAACCGTCGCGTTAGGATGGTCCGATCCAAATTCAGAGCCTCTGAAGGCTCCAGAAATCACCTTCACAAATGAAGATCTAGCCGGCCTAGATGTTCCCCACAATGACTCTCTCGTTGTGGAGCTCGCAATCGGTGATAACAAAGTTGCTCGCGTGCTCGTCGATACCGGCAGCTCGGTAAACGTTATTTTCCGAGATGTTCTAACGAAGATGGAAATCCGCCCTCAGGAAGTCAAACCCTCGATTTGTCCTTTGACGGGGTTCGATGGAAACTCAATGATGACCTTGGGAACGATAAAACTCCCGATTTGCATCGGCGGGAGCTCTTCAATGCATAAATTCGTCGTGGTAGATAAACCGGCCATCTACAATGCCATTCTCGACACCCCATGGATCCATCAAATGCAAGCGATCCTGTCAAGTTACCATCAATGCGTGAAAATGTCGGTCAACGGGAGTATCTACACCCTTAGGGGAAATCAACAGACGGCGCATAATTGCTTTTTGATTGAATGTAAGCTTCGAAAAGCCGAAAATTTATAGCAATTACAGGAAGACGCACGGGCTAGTCGATCCATAGAACTAAAGCCCGGCAAAATCAAGGAGCTGACAACCTTGGTTAATATAGACGACACAGATCTAGAGCAATGTGTACGAATCGGTGTTGACCTCGAAGAACCAATGAGAGAACAACTGGTTAGCTTCTTGCGTCAAAATGCTACAACCTTCGCCTGGTCCATAGAGGATATGGTCGGCATCAGTCCAAACGTCATAAGTCACGAGCTCAACGTCGATCCAACTTTCAAACCCGTGAAACAAAAACAGAGAAAGCTCGGCCCAGAGCGGTCAAAAGCGGTCAATGACGAAGTGACGAAACTCCTAAAGGCCGGCTCGATTACTGAAGTCAAATACCCCGAATGGTTAGCAAACCCGGTGGTAGTAAAAAAGAAAAACGGGAGCTGGAGAACATGCGTGGATTTTACCGATCTTAATTAGGCTTGTCCAAAAGACAGTTTTCCACTACCACATATCGATCAACTGGTTGATTCTACAGCTGGAAACGAAAGGATCTCTTTAATGGACGCCTATTCCGGGTATAACCAAATCTGTATGCATAAAGACGACCGCGAGAAGACGTCTTTCATTACCGACCGGGGAATATACTGCTACAAGGTCATGCCATTCGGGCTAAAAAATGCCGGGGCGACCTACCAGCGCTTGGTCAATCGAATTTTCGCCGACCAACTGGGTCGCACAATGGAAGTATATATCGACAATATGCTGGTTAAGTCTCCAAAGGCTGCTGATCACGTTTCACATCTGGAACAATGCTTCGACGTTCTTAACAAGTATAATATGAAGCTGAATACGACAAAGTGCACCTTTGCGGTAACATCAGGCGAATTCCTGGGCTATATAATTACCCAGCGCGGCATCGAAGCCAACCCAAAGCAAATCTCGGCGATATTGGATCTACCTTCTCCTCAAAATATGAGAGAGGTACGAAACACGACGATCAATTTGCTACTCTCAGTCGCTTTAATTCACAATCAATTGACAAGTGTTTGCCTTGTAAACAGGTTCAACGCCTAACGGGTCGGATCGCCGCCCTCAATCGATTTATCTCGCGGTCAACCGACAGATGCTTGCCATTCTTCCAGGTACGACACCCGACTGATCGAATTGCCGCTCTTAGTTGGCTTATCTCGCGATCAATTAACAAACGATTGTTAAACTCCAGCTCCTAAAAGCAAATAAAAAGTACAAATGGTCAGAAAAATGCGAGGCGGCTTTTCAAGAACTCAAGAAGTACTTGTCGACCGCACCCGTACTCTCAAAGCCGGACCACGGCGAGACCCTGTATCTATATATCGCGGTCTCAGGTTCGCTCTTTACAAAATTCAAATAAAAAAAATCGTCCACAATATGCCCTCAAAGCCAGAGCTCGGCAGAAGACTCGTAATACTTTCATTTGTGATCTCAGGATCAGCAGTAAGCGGAGTTTTGGTAAAAGAAGACCGCGGAGAACAAAAACCCGTATTCTATGTCAGCAAAACTCTCGAGGGATCCGAACTTCGTTACCCAACAATAGAGAAGATAGCTTTCGCTGTTGTCATCTCAGCTCGAAAACTCCGGCCTTACTTTCAGTCGCACGCAATCATCGTTGATATGCTCAAATTTACCCTGAGCTACTCTCTCAAATTAAGAGATTACTGTAGTACTTAGGGATCGTTTCCACAGGGACTTAGTTACACAATAGGCTTTAGGTCTCAGATTATGCTAAACCAAATAAAAGTAAAAGAAAGAACACAATTGCAGAATATTAAAACGAGGTTGTAAACAAGTAGAAGAAAGCGTTAGATCCAGGGAATTCTCAGGAAATCAGGAATGACAAATGTATGATTAGTCAGGATAAATCAATCAATGTTCTAGAACTCAAACACGAATGTAAAACTAACCAACTCCCGCTGTGAAAGCTTCTAAACCAAGAAACAGAATCCCAAATCCCTTTGTGAATTCTAAGAATCTAAGTTTGCATTAAAATCAAGTTCAATATGTTCACAAGACCCTAAACCAAATTCCTTTGTGAATAGGAGTGTTGCTAATCAGAGATAGGTTCAAGCTATCAATCCTACTTCCGCAGAGACTAACAACCTAAGTTCAAATTCAAGGTGATCAATCAAGAATAAGCAGTAAGAACAATCTCAGATTAAGAACAATAAGATAGATAATTCCTTAACTAATCAATTCATTCAATCAAACCATCAATCCTTTGTGAGAAACCATAAATCTAACTAGTGAATTACTCAGACATAATCAAAGCAATAACACAAGAGATAGAAAACGAAATCATCATTAAGATTAAGAGTAAGAAATAACAGGGGTTCACAATCAGGACTTGAAGAATCAGGAATAGAAAGATCTCCCCAAAGCTCTCTTCTCAAAACTTAGAACAAAGTAGATATCTCTAGCTAAAGCTTAACAAAGTCTGGATATCTCTTTTAAAACTCGAAAAACACTATATATACAAGTCTTTGGACGTCTAGGGCTTGATTAAGGCGGTCTAAGGAATTTCAAATAGACTTGGAATCGATTTGGGCTTCAAACTCGAGCAGCTTCTGTTTTCAGGTCTCCTGTCGATCGACACAACTAATGCCTGTCGATCGACACGCATCGTATTTCTGGACAGAGAAAGCTGCAAATCCGCATTGATCTTCATTTCTTCATAAAAGCTCCAAATTGATCCCTTTTTGATCCTTTTGCTCCGAGTAAGCTCCAAACGTCAATTAACCTGTAAACATACTAAAACACTACAAAAACACTAGAAAGACTCTAAAAACGAGTCCTAAAACACAGGTGAAGTGGGTAAAATATGAGGTATATCAATCGTTCTCACAAATCAACCCCTCAGGCAGATCCTACATAGCCCGGGACAGTCCGGACGAATGGCCAAATGGACCGTGGAGCTCAGCGAATATGATATTGAATATCATAACCAAACCACCAATAAATCTCAGGTGCTGGCCGACTTCCTCGTTGAGCTTCCCGCCGACCTATCGAACAAATGCGAAAGTGAGAGGTGGACATTGCACGTTGACGGCGCCTCATCACAGCACAGTTCAGGTATTGGCATCCGTTTGACTTCGCCGACAGGGGAGATATTGGAACAGTCTTTTCGACTCGCTTTCAGTGCTTCTAACAACGAGGCTGAGTATGAAGCCCTGATCGCTGGTTTACGTCTGGCAATAAAGCTCAAAGTCAAAGATCTCCAAACGCTATGCGATTCTCAGCTTGTCGTACAACAATACCATGGCCAATATGAAGCAAAGAATCAGCGAATGAACGCCTATCTCAGACTCGTCAAACTCCTGACCGATCGCTTCGATTCTTTTTCTCTTGAGAAAATCCCCAGAAGCGCCAATGCACCTGCGGATGCATTGGCCATCTTGGCTTCAACATCAGATCCAGATTTACGCTGAGAAATTCCCGTTGAAAGCATCGCTGTCCCCAGTATCTCAGAAAAAGGTCTTGAATGCTTTGCCATCCTGGACGGCCTCCAAAACGACGAGCATCCTCCCGATGTCGTCTTACCCGATTGGTGAGTTGAAGTCCTCGAATACATAAAAAACGGCGTTGTGCCACCCGACAAATGGGAAGCACGGCGTCTAAAGGCAAAGGCCGCGATGTATGTCGTCCTCGACGACCACCTTTACAAGCGCAGCGCTACTTGATCGTAGGTCAAATAATAAACCTAAATATGCAAACTACCGGATCAAATACGGTAATCAGCTGTAGCACTTTATGGTCGAATCCACAGGGACCGATAAGTTACACTACGAATTTATGGGATTAAAGTTAAGCTAAGACAAAATAAAATAAGAGTTTGGTTTTCTAACAACCTAACGAGAAAAAGCAAACAATAGTAAAGAAATATTAGGCATAGGGAAACCATCCGGGATGTGACAAAACAATTAAATTGATTAACAGGAAATATTAAGATATGTTCTAGAACTCAATTCACAATGGTAAGGTAAGTCGCTCTCGCGCAAATACCTACTTAGCAATATTTAGAGAATGCTTTACGCTAGGTTTCCCTAAGTAAAACTAGCATTAATAACAAGATCGATATGTTCACAAGATATCAAAACAAAAGCTTTTCGCTTGCCAAGCTATGAAACCTTGCTCCCCTAGTGTTGATTCCAGCGACTAAACATTACTTTCGTACCTAGTTTAATCACCTAAGATCTTAGAAAAAGTTAGCTACTCAAGCCCTAAGCATTAAGAACAACAATAGGAAAAGAACTATAAATTAAATTCCCAAACTAACAACCTAATAATCAATCACATCCCTTCAGAGAAACCCTAGCCTAATAAGGAAACTACTTAAACATAAAAACTAAAAAGAAAGCTATAAAATAAAACTATAAAAATATTAATAAAACTGGGAGAGAGCTACAGCTCTCAAAAGAGAGAGTCACTGCTCTGAAAAGGGTGTGTTTGATACAATGGGCGAGCCCAACAAAAGGAAACAAAAGAAATGGAAAGTCTTGGAGAGGAGGCAAAAGAGGCGGTGGACCGGTCGATCCATGGACCGGATCGATCGGTCCTTCATCTTCATGTGCTTGGGCCGAAATTCTTCATAGGATCGATCGATCCAAGTGTGGATCGGTCGATCCGAACTCTCGTCCGCGTCGGCTTCGTCAGCAGGTTGACATGTCTTCAGTAAATCGGCCATAACTCTTGATTGCACCGTTGGATTTCCTTCAAACCACTTGGAGATGAAAGCTAACTCCCTTAGCTATCTTGTGTCAAAATATTAGCAAGCTCCCACGGTGGGAAGGTCTTCTTCTGAGGCCATACTTCTGACAAGTCTGCTGGACTCTGCATCTTTCAATGTATATTTGCATCCAAATTGGTCCAAAACTCTTCCTTTTCCAATATTTGCTTCTCAGACCTGAAATACACTAAGTAAAGCATATAGTCCTATATTCTATCTAATATAAGTTAATTGACTCAATATACAAACCTAAATCCTACATAGAAAACGGTAAATTTGGGACTCATCAATTCCCCCAGACTTGAATCTTTGCTTGTGCTCAAGCAAGAATGATCTGAAATCTTAAAGGGAAAGGTTTGAAAATAGGAACTTACAACTTCTCGAGAATCTCCGTACATCTTCCGTGAATCCATCATTCAAGGGATTGAGCTTACAACATGTATTAACCATGGGCTTAGCAACTCTCCGTACTAGTGTCCCGAGATCTCAAGGAAGCTCGAAAATCTCCATTGTTGACTCCCTACATTCATTCTTTACAAGCGTGCGGTCTCAACGAGGGAGTATCGATCAAAGATCGCGTAGACGCTTACCTTCTTCTAGCTTCCAAGACATTCTTCTTATGGTTCTTTTCCTCCTCTTCTCTTTTTCTTCATGAGATCGATTTCTCCCTACTTTTCTAGGGTATCATTCTATTTTTTCTATCGATCTCTTTTCTCTTTTTCTTCTTTAGCCCGGGGTTGGTTTTCATGAGTCCGAAGTATGCAAGGGGGTAACCACACATCCCTCGGCCCACTTCTTTGTTTACCACATCCCTTTTCTTTTCTTTTATTCTCTCTTTTTTTTTCTTATTCAGGAGAAGAGATAGGGGAACCATACTTTTTTAGAAGTTATGCGCGTCTCGGAAAGCTTGAGTCAGAGGTCGCGTTCGATGTATACCAAGCCCCAAGTTGAGAAGATTAAGTCCAAATTAGCGTCTTGTCATGGGTGGAGTCAACGCCAGGTCAATCGGATTTCCAAGAGATAGGGACTTCTGGTGAGTTGTTCGACTAATGGCATTCCAATCTTCGGCTCTTCAAAAAGATAGTCATGACGGATAGCAGAAGATATTAGTACGAACACACGATTCACAAAAGAAGTTCCAAGTTCCAACCATTTTGACTCAATAAAACGACTCAAATAAAAATAAAAATGTTAGTGCAAATGGTCACATTTCTCCCCCAGACTTACTTCACGCCGTCCGGGTGTGTAAGATAAAACCAAAGGAAGAATTGATACCGACAACTAAAGATAGTGATAATATACATATAATAAAATCAAAAGCTAAGAAAAGGATAAAAAAAAAACCAGTGATTAAACGTTTGGTGTGTCTGGACAACGTGACATGAGTCCCAATACTGCTAGGAGCAGGGGATCGATCGGTATTCGCGAGGGACCGGTCGGTCTGGATCTTCTATGGTCTCGGACTTGTCAATCTCCAGGGGATCGATCGATCTGTCGACAGGATCGATCGGTCTCCAGTGTTGGGAACAAAAAGTTTCGCATCCTCTGCGTTTAGTACCTGTTCCTGAAAACACTCAACACCGGACGTGATTTCACCGTAAGAAAATCCTAAAAACAAAATCAAAAATAAAGAAAAACAAAAGAGAAGGAGAAAGTATGTACAAACTCAGTGGGTTGCCTCCCATAAGCGCTTGTTTAAAGTCGGTAGCTTGACTTTGGTTTCAGGCGGCAAGTGTGGCAAGAATGAGAGCCCGCCGTAAAACAAGCTCTCTCCTGTTGCGAATGCGGAAGTTCGGCAGAAAGCTAGACTCCGAGCTCGTGTGGTGATGTGTGGAAAGCCAAGTATGAGAGCGAAGAGACGAGTTTAGAGAGAACTCCTCATCATCTTCAGCTCGGACAGGAGACACTTCAGCTAATGCATCGTCCTCCGGCTCTGTCTCATGTATCCGTGCTACTGGTGGCGGTGGTGGTGGTGGTGGTGGTGCAACGTAGCAGAGCCATGACGCAATCTGAGTTAGCAGGAAGTTGTTCATCTAGGTCGTATTATAGACCTATCGCTCAAACTCTGAGTTCGGCTCCTCCGGTGGCTCCATGGCGACGTAATCGCTCATATCGAAGTGAAATGGAAGCAACTGAGAGGAGGAGTAGTGTTGAAACGGTGGTGGCGCGGAAGCAGAAGGTTGAGAAAGGCCAGCCTCATCATGATGGTCGGTACGTGCTACTCTACAGATGCCACTAGTCCTCGGCATAATGGGTCTCTCGTAAAGCGCCCCAGTAGGCGGATTAAAGCGAATGCTCCCTGGTGTAGCGAGAGATGTGAACTCAGAGCGGGGCAGGCGAATGTACTTGTAAAGCCCATCATGACCCTGGAAACGGTAGACTAGTGAATGGCGGAGATGGATCTTGCTAGCGTACAAGTGCACCCGGTCAATGAATCGCGCCTTATGCTCCGGTGGGGGATGCGCGATGGTGAAGTGACAATGGGTGATGATGGGAGTCACCAGGCTACCAATTAGGATCACCTTCTTCGAGACCGAAGCTTGTTGTTATGCACCAAAATGAACTCCTGAACATCATTGAGAATGTCCATCGCGACCAAGATATCGGTTTGTACAAACCGAGTAGGCTCGAACTTGTAGGCTTGTAGCGCAACGGTGTAATCTCGATCCTTGCTTTTCCACTCTCGCTCTCCGGTAGCTGATTCCTTTTCGCTGCGTCGTCTAGGAGCCATTGTCCTGGGTTGGGATCAATCGATCCCGGGTGTAGACCGGTCGGTCGTGTCAGCTGGATCTTCTCGGATCGCTAGTCTCTCTTCCTGACCTTCTCGGATCGCTTCTTAGAAGAATGAGTGTCTCCATCCAGGACTTCGTTGACATCATTCTCATCACCAAGGTCTTCTACTGGCATGACATGATGCGCTCGATCATACTCCAGACAATGATTTCTATTGCTAGCCGCCAAATTGTTGATCAGAGTATTAGCTTATGCTGCCGTGTTAGTCGAGAAATCACCTCAATATGATCCAATGGACTCTCCGAAGGCAATCCATAAAACAAGTTCTCTGCCACCAAGTGAATGATTAGGTGATTAAACTAGGTACGAAAGTAATGTTTAGTCGCTGGAATCAACACTAGGGGAGCAAGATTTCATAGCTTGGCAAGCGCAAAGCTCTTGCTTTGATATCTTGTGAACATATCGATCTTGTTATTAATGCTAGTTTTACTTAGGGAAGCCTAGCGTAAAGCGTTCTCTAAATATTGCTAAGTAGGTATTTGTGCGAGAGCGACTTACCTTACCATTGTGAATTCAGTTCTAGAACGTATCTTAATATTTCCTATTAATTGATTTAATTGTTTTGTCACATCCTGCATGGTCTCCCTATGCCTAATACCTCTTTAATTATTGTTTGCTTATTTTATTTTATCGTTAGGTTGTTAGAAAACAAACTCTTGATTATTTTGTCTTAGCTTAATTTAATCTATTGATTTAAAGTGTATCTTTGGTCTCTGTGGATTCGACCCTAAAGTACTACTATGATTACCGTTTTGATCCGGTATAGTGTATGATAGGTTTTTATTTGTTTATCCGTGATGATCAAATTGGCGCCGTTGCCGGGGACCAATTGATACCTTTAGAAATTTAGAATTGAATTTAGTCTAAGATTTTTATTTTTCGCATTATACTAATTATTTTATTTTTGTTTCTATTTTCAGGTGCATGCAATTGAGAAGCCACAAGACTACCGATTTAATTGCACTCTCTAACGAAGAACTAGGCCGTTTGGAACGAAGAAGGAAAGCCAACTCCGAACCAGCTGAGATGAATCCTCAAGATGTGCAACCAGAAGGACCTAATCCACCTGTTCTTCCCGCTACTGAAGGAGGGAACAACAACCGGTGCAAGTTTGTGGAGGAGAAGAAGATGCAGAATTGGAAGAGCTTAACTACGTTGGAGGTTACCGTGGTTTCAACCCCAACTACCGGAACCATCCTAACCTCTCCTATCGAAGCAACAATGTGGAGAATCCACAAGACATGGTGTATCCTCCACGCCAACAAGCGAAGCCATCGGGATTCACTAACTACCCGCCTAAGCCAGCTGCTCCTCAAGAGAACAAACTGGAGACGATGATGCACTCTCAATGCTAAGATTGACGGGATATATGGCGATCTTAATGGGAAATTCACTTCTTTGGCGACAAAGGTTGATTCATTAGACAAAAGGGTTTCATCCATGGCCTCCAGCTCCAAAGGAAAAGAAGCTTGCAATGCTGTCATGACTCATTATGGAGTCAATGCGAGTTTCAAGACCGGTGCATTTGGTGGTATCTCGAGTTTTCAGAAGCCAGGACCGACCGATCTCCTGCCCAGATCGACCGATCCTCCTGTTGGTTTCACTATGTTGACCCGAGAGGTCAGATCGACCGATCCTACCTCAGATCGATCGATCCGTGCGGCTGTTCCAGGCGTTTCCGATTCGTTTTCAAGGGAGAATGATGCACACTTCCTTGCTAAAGCTGATGTACTTCTCTACAAACCTCAGAGTCCTTACCCATCGATGCCTAAGGCCAAAATCGATGAGAAGAAGTACAACCGATTCAAGGAGATTATTGGTGAATTGATGAAAGAAGCTACGTTTTCCGAAGCTTTAGGAGATCTCCCATTCCTAAAGAAGATCTGCAAGGATGTCATTGATGGTACTGAAGATGTTGCAGAAGTTGACGCTTACCTAGCAAAGAGGAAGGAGGCTAGAAATCCAATGCTCGTCAAAGTGGAGAAACTTGAAGATCCGGGCAAGTTTGTGGTGTCATGTTCAATTGATGGAGAAGTCTTTACTAATTCCCTGTGTGATTCGGGATCAAGCGTGAATGTCATGTCCATGGCGACCGTCCGTAGACTTGATCTCCAAGGGATGGAGACTTCTAAATGCTCTTTGAAGTTTGCCAACGCCTCTACAACTACTCCTCAAGGCTTTATTGGCGATGTGGAGGTGCGTATAGGCAACCACCTAGTGCCCACCGATTTCCATGTGGTGGAAATGAGTGGAGGCTCGGAAACCCCTTTGATTTTGGGACGTGCGTTTTTGACCACGGTTGGAGCCGTATTTGACCTTGAAGAACCCAAGATGACCTTCACAAAGGTTGACAAGAATGTAGCCTACCATCCGGTGCGCGAAGCAAATCGTTTGGGATCCAACTTTGCCGATGTGTTCGTGGTGATGAAGAGAACGCCTCGTATCCGCGCTAATCGCTAGTGGCCTTTCCCTCCGCATAATGCTCGAGTTCCCAAGAGAAATTGCAATTGCAACCCTCCATGCTTTGATCCGACCGAGAACCACGAGGAGATGGGGGATGAGATTCATCCCCATGATCTCAACATGTTCGAGATGCGAGTGAGGATGGTGCCGAGAGATTATAGTTTCGAGGAGGCTTGGTGCAACTATCCGTGTCTACACAAGTGCTTTTGGAGGAGTAGAGAGCCCTTCTATGCCATCAAAGCACACTTCTATAGAGCCCGAGAGAGAAACGCGGAGAGGAGGTGTCTTCCCAAGATGGAAGATCCCGGTTGCTTCGTGATTCCATGCGCTATTAATGGTACCTCAGTGTACAATTGCCTTTGTGATTCGGGAGCCGGGACAAGTGTGATTCCTACCGCCATCGCTTCTCGATGTGGAATCATCAATTGCTATCCATCAACTACGAACCTCTACATGGCCGACGAGTCCGTGGTAGTACCAAGAGGAGAGCTTCGCGATGAGATTGTGCGGATTGGCAATGTGGATGTACTCACGGATTTCAAAGTTGTAGATGTGCCCGGAAAGCGTCAACAAGTCATTTTCGGGAGAGCCTTCTTGAACACAGTCGGAGCTATCATTGATACTCCCAATCGCCGAGTGTGCTTCACCAATGTCGATAAGGAAGTCTTCTATCATCTCATGCCAAGAAAGAACGCGCTTCGACCCATTCGTATCGAAGAGGCACCTCGGAGTGTGAGCATCTCAGGAGAACGAGTGGAGATTCCAAGGACTCGTTCACAAGCCTAGCAGAAGGAAAGTCAAGCTATAGACTTAAAATAAGCGCTTCCGGGAGGCAACCCGATGTTTTTGTACTAACTATTATGTTTTGAGCTTTTGGTTTTTGTTTCTTTTGATTTTTAAAGTTTACATTATTTATATTTGAGGATTTAATCAGCGATCAAGAAGAACAACACCCTGCTGACAAAGATTGCTTCTTGGCTTTGCTGCGTTGCACCGCCACCACCACCGCCTCCATGCGTCCTTACTCCTGTGCACAAGTCTGACCATGCGGACGATGCCTTCGCCGGCGTATCTGTTGTTCGCGTCGCTGATGATGAGGAGGATTCTCCTACTTGGCTATCGTCCCCGAGCCATGAGACTTCCGAGACTAATGTGCAGGACGATTTCCGCGAGCGCAACAGGCGCGGCCTGGGACAATGGGAATCTCCCCCATCTCCTTAGACCCCTCTCTGCTGGTTATATCCTCTGTACTATATTTTTAGTTTCCTTTTAAACTTATGCATTTGGATTTGTGTTACTAACGGTAGGATCGACCGATCTCCCTTCGGGATCGATCGATCCGTTCGCGTTTTCTGACATTGTTTTTCTTATGAGTTGCATTTTTTTTTTTGATTTTTCTTACACACCGGGACGGTGTGAAGTAAGTCTGGGGGGATATTGTGACTATTGTGCTAACATTTTTATTTTTATTTGTGTCGTTTTATTGAGTCAAAATGGTTTGGAACTTGGAACTTCTTTTGTGAATCGTGTGTTCGTACTAATATCTTATGCTATCCGTCATTACTATCTTTTTGAAGAGCCGAAGATTGGAACGCCATTAGCCGAACAACTCACCAGAAGTCCCTATCTCTTGGAAATCCGATTGACGTGGCGTTAACTCCACCCTTGATAAGACGTTAATTGGACTTAATCTTCTCAACTTGGGGCTTGGTATACATCGAACGCGACCTCTGACTCAAGCTCTCCAAGACGCGCATAACTTCGAAAAAGTATGGATTCCCCTCTCTTCTCCTGAAAAAGAAAAAGAGAAAAAGAAAAGAAAAGGGATGTGGTAAACAAAGAAGTGGGCCGAGGGATGTGTGGTTACCCCTTGCATACTTCGGACTCATGAAAACCAACCCCGGGCTAAAGAAAAAGAGATCGATAGAAAAAATAAAATGATACCCTAGAAAAGTAGGGAGAAATCGATCTCATGAAGCTAGAAGAAGGTAAGCGTCTACGCGATCTTTGATCGATACTCCCTCGTTGAGACCGCACGCTTGTAAAGAATGAATGTAGGGAGTCAACAAAGAAGATTTTGGAGCTTCCTTGAGATCCCGGGACATCAGTACGGAGAGTTGCTAAGCCAATGGTTAGTACATGTTGTAAGCTCGATCCTTTGAGTGATGGATTCGCGGAAGAAGTACGGAGATTCTCGAGAAGTTGTAAGTTCCCGTTTTCAAACCTTTCCCTTTAAGATTTCGGATTGTTCTTGCTTGAGGAAAAGCAAAGATTCAAGTCTGGGGAATTGATGAGTCTTATTTTTATCGTTTTTAGTCTATGTTTTAGGATTGTATTTTGAGTCAACTAACCTATATTAGATAGATATTAGGACTATTTGCTTTACTTAGTGATTTACAGGTCTAAAGAGAGAATATTGGAAAAGAAAGGATTTTGGATCAAATAAGAGTGCAAATGGGCTAAGCATGAAGAAGTCGACCAATCGTGAAGAAATGAAGAAGGATCGACCGATCCACACCAAGGATCGATCGATCCATGAAGAATTGCGACCCACGGTTGAAGAGGCGGCAGAACCGACCAACCAGACCCATGGACCGTTCGATCCAATCAAAGGCCTTGGCCCAAGACGAAAAGACGGTGGGATCGACCGATCCACACCGAGGATCGATCGATCCCTGCTTGCCGACTCTCCAAGGATTTCCATTTTTCTTCTTTCCATTTTCTCTTCTCTTTTCCTTTTGCAGCCTCTCTCTTCTCGCCTCTTGTAATCACACACAATTCATTCTCTCCCTTTTAGAGTTTGTAAGAGATTCACATCTCAATACACTCTTAGTTTTATTTTAAAGATGTTTCTTTTTAGTTTCATCTTTGTTTTTATTTTTATGCTTGAGTAGTTTCCTTATTAGGCTAGAGTTTCTCTGAAGGGATGTGATTAATTATTAGGTTGTTAGTTTGGGAATTTAATTTATAGTTCTTTTCCTATTGTTGTTCTTAATGCTTAGGGCTTGAGTAGCTAACTTGTTCTAAGATCTTAGGTGATTAAACTAGGTACGAAAGTAATGTTTAGTCGCTGGAATCAACACTAGGGGAGCAAGATTTCATAGCTTGGCAAGCGCAAAGCTCTTGCTTTGATATCTTGTGAACATATCGATCTTGTTATTAATGCTAGTTTTACTTAGGGAAGCCTAGCGTAAAGCGTTCTCTAAATATTGCTAAGTAGGTATTTGTGCGAGAGCGACTTACCTTACCATTGTAAATTGAGTTCTAGAACGTATCTTAATATTTCCTATTAATTGATTTAATTGTTTTGTCACATCCTGGATGGTCTCCCTATGCCTAATACCTCTTTAATTATTGTTTGCTTATTTTATTTTATCGTTAGGTTGTTAGAAAACAAACTCTTGATTATTTTGTTTTAGCTTAATTTAATCTATTGATTTAAAGTGTATCTTTGGTCTCTGTGGATTCGACCCTAAAGTACTACTATGATTACCGTTTTGATCCGGTATAGTGTATGATAGGTTTTTATTTGTTTATCCGTGATGATCAGGGTTGCGTTGTAGAAGATATTCTCATCGATGTTAGAGAAGGCGAGATCCTCTTTGTAGGTAGATCGATAACTACACCCACTGTTACAAGGACTGGTCTCCCAAAAATCAAAGGCATAACAGAACCTTTGGTCATCTCAACGACATGAAAATCGGTGGGAACCAAGCAACTTCCAATGCAAACATCTCTCTGCAATCGCCTTAGACATGAGGTTCACGCTAGATCCAGAATCACAGAGAGAATCTCCAAAATCCACTCCTAAGATGGAGCATGGTACAACAAACATCCTTGGATCGTCTAGCTTTGACACCTTAGTGAGTTTCGGGGTGGGAGTATCCCTTCGTTCCGCTAAGAATGCACTAATCTCTTCAAAGTCTTCTTTTCCAGCAACAATATCACGAAGAATCTTTCGGATGAATGGTATATGTTCCAAAGCTTCTGAGAACGTAAATGCATCGGGTATCTTGCTTATTACCTCCTTGAAGCGATCATACGTCTTAGCATCGAGTTACGTCTTAAAGATACGCGGATAAGGATCCTTCGGCTTGTAAGGAACCACATTAACTCTAGCAACAACATGCACGCCGACAGGTCTGAAACTCCTGATTTCGCAGTGCGGACCGATCGATCTGAAGGAAAATCGGTCGGTCTTGACCCTCTGGTCAGTGGGGCATCGTCATACAGCGGATTGATCGGTCTAGGGGTTAGATCAATCGGTCCTTCGTCTTTGTCGATCAGGACTTGTTGGGTTGCCGTAGTATGAAGCTTCGCCTTGGCTCCAGCATGAGCCATAATTGCGGACAAGTCAGAGAAAAGCGCATCGCCTCCAATCTCAACCTTGGAATTGGCAACAGGTGAAGGGATCGATCGATCTATAGGATGGACCGATCGATCTGTAGTACAGATCGGGACTAATCGCTGGATGTGTCGGATCGATCGATCGTTGTGCTGGATCGATCGATCCTGAGTTTCTTCGAAGGCTTGTACATCTTTAATCTCACTTTGAATCGTGATTGCATTGCAGAACTATGAAACCTTGCTCCCCTAGTGTTGATTCCAGCGACTAAACATTACTTTCGTACCTAGTTTAATCACCTAGGATCTTAGAACAAGTTAGCTACTCAAGCCCTAAGCATTAAGAACAACAATAGGAAAAGAACTATAAATTAAATTCCCAAACTAACAACATAATAATCAATCACATCCCTTCAGAGAAACCCTAGCGTAATAAGGAAACTACTTAAACATAAAAACTAAAAAGAAAGCTATAAAATAAAACTATAAAAACTATTAATAAAACTGGGAGAGAGCTACAGCTCTCAAAAGAGAGACCCACTGCTCTGAAAAGGGTGTGTTTGATACAATGGGCGAGCCCCCTTTATATAGTAAAAGGAGAGGGCAACAAAAGGAAACAAAAGAAATGGAAAGTCTTGCAGAGAAGGCAAAAGAGGCGGTGGACCGGTCGATCCATGGACCGGATCGATCGGTCCTTAATCTTCATGGGCTTGGGCCGAAATTCTTCATAGGATCGATCGATCCAAGTGTGGATCGGTCGATCCCAACTCTCGTCTGCGTCGGCTTCGTCAGCAGGTTGACATGTCTTCAGTAAATCGGCCATAACTCTTGATTGCACCGTTGGATTTCCTTCAAACCACTTGGAGATGAAAGCTAACTCCCTTAGCTATCGTGTGTCAAAATCCTAGCAAGATCCCACGGTGGGAAGTTCTTCTTCTGAGGCCATACTTCTTACGGGTCTGCTGGACTCTGCATCTTTCAATGTATATTTGCATCCAAATTGATCCAAAACTCTTCCTTTTCCAATATTTGCTTCTCAGACCTGAAATACACTAAGTAAAGCATATAGTCCTATATTCTATCTAATATAAGTTAATTGACTCAATATACAAACCTAAATCCTACATAGAAAACGGTAAATTTGGGACTCATCACTACCGGCACACTCCTGAGCTGTCTAAGGAAAGATGAAGCCGAGCTAGCAATGTACAACACCCACAAAGGAGGTGGTGGTAATCATTTAGGCGGCAAAGAATTGGCACTAAAAATAAGGCGGCATGGACAGTACTGGCCAAATATGGATAAGGACTGTGAAAAATTCGTTGCAAAGTGCGAGCCTTGTCAACGCCATGCCCACATCATCACCAACCCTACTGAGCTCCTACAAACCGCCACGGCTCCGTACCCCTTCATGCGATGGGCTATGGATATCGTCGGCCCGCTGCCTCGGTCTCGTCAGAAACGTTACATTCTGGTTATGACTGACTACTTCACTAAATGGGTCGAAGCTGAGGCATACGTCAAAGTTGAAGCCGAACATGTCCGACAGTTCGTCTGGAAAAACGTCATCTGCAGACACGGACTTCCATATGACATAGTCACGGACAACGGCAGTCAGTTCACTTCGCATCTGTTTGAAGATTTTTACGCAAAATGGCGTATCCGCCTAAGTAAATCAACTTCGCGTCATCCCCAAGGAAATGGGCAGGCCGAGGCAACAAACAAAACAATCGTGGACGGCCTCAAGAAACGCCTCACAGATAAAAAGGGGTTATGGGCTGACGAGCTTGACGGGGTCCTATGGTCTCATCGCACCACCCCACGCCAGGCCACCAACCAGACTCCCTTCTCTTTGGCTCACGGGGTTGAAGCTATGTCCCCGGCCGAGGCCGCTGTTGGAAGCCTGCGTCTCACCTTCATGGTCCAAGACTCGGCCCTGAATTATTCTACAATGTGCGACCGACTCGACACACTTGAAGAGAGGCGAGACGACGCGTTGCTCCGCATTCAAAACTACCAACAAGCTACATCTCGGTATTATAACAAAAGCGTTAAGCCGCGAGACTTTTAGGAAGGCGACCTAGTCCTTCGCAAGGTCTACGAAAACACTGCCGAGGAAAACGCTGGGAAGCTCGGTGCAAAATGGGAAGGGCCATATCATGTATCTAAGGTCGTCAAGCCTGGAGTCTACAAGCTACTCACGGAAAAGGGCGAGCCTGTCCCGCGTTCGTGGAATTCTCTGAATCTAAAGATTTACCACTCCGACTGAAGAACCATCGTAGAATAGCAATGTAAATATAAAAAAAAGAAGGGTAAACAGCCCACTAGTATGTAATGAGAACTACGACTGGCTTGATCCCTCTGATCTGGGGTACGTAGGCAACCTGACAAGGGTGCAGCTATATCTTATATTGAATTCTAAAGTTTTATTTTCCAAACCAAGTTCAGGGTCGGCAACCCATCGTTCTCAAGAACACATTCTAACTAACTAACTAACTTAGCAAACACACAAAACTCGCCTCCTTGGCCAGGTGCGTGAACTTAAGAAGCGTGCTCCACGCGAAGCACGGACTGCCCAAAGATTTGCCAAAGGCACCTTAGTAGTCGAATCCGGGCCCAGTTCCCGCATTGACTTTCAGATTGGCGGTCACAAATAAGCTGGCACCAGTACCGCATAACCGTTCGACTAAAGTACCAGGATAAGCCGGGCACCAGCGAACGCAATAGCGTCACCCGCGCCTAAAAACAACTATGAAATACCCAAAGTATAGCTACCCTAAGCTCGGCAGTACAAATAAGTCGATCCCATAATCGCCAAACTCTGACTTAGAACGCCAAAGCAACCAAAACATACAGCGAACCTAAGCTCGGTAGTACAAATAAGTCGATCCCAGAATCGCAAAGCTCCAGCCTAAAATGCCACAGTAACAATGATAAAAAGCAAGCCTAAGCTCGGCAGTCTAAATAAGCCGATCCCAAAATCGCAAAACATCGACGTCGAAGGTTAAAACAAAACCAAGAAACATTTCATAATTAACCAAATAAACGCATAGGTTTAAGCTCGGCCCAGCGAGCACCAAAAAGAGATTAAGGTTCAAACAACTTCAAAAATAAAGTCTCCAGAGACAACATGGGAAGCCGATCTAATTAATTACAAAATTTTTTATACTTGCGCCAACAAGGGAAAGTTTAGCAACCGCCACGGTTCCCACGCCCGGCTCCGTGCCATGTCTGCTTAGCCCGACACCATTCCACCATCGCCTCTGGCATCGGGTGAATGAGAGAAAGCTCGAACCGCTCCCAGTCGACCGGATCAGCCTCTAGACGGCGCATTCCCATCTCCATCTTCTACACCTGTTCCATTAGCTCGGCATGCCGGCGAGCGTAAGCGCGGTGCTGCTCCACCAGCTGGCGCCAAATAAAATTTTTTAGATCAAGACATAGACCGAAAAACTATCAACAAGGGTACTCACCGCATCGTGTAGACGGCAAATTGCCTCGGATTGGCCCGGCAGAGTAGTAACCGCGTCCAGAGGGAACTGAACGTCCCTCGGCACGAAGTGGCGCGGTCTCGACCTGAAAACCGGAGAAGACTGAGCCACGGGAGGCATCTCCCAAGGGCAATACATGCCTGCTCCTTCAACGTATTCATCTCTGATGCTCGGTGCGGGACGAAGTCCTGGCGTTCTCTGGGGGATCGCCGTAGATAGAGCCAAAGCCCTAGAAGCCGGAGTTACAGGCGCGGTCCGAGGTGCCGGCCTCCTGGACCGAGATGGTCCGGCTTGGCCCTCAGGAGCTGAAAACCCGGCCTTATATGATCTCCCAGTGCGCGGCGACCTAGAACGAGTGCGAACAAATAGGGCGTCATCGCTTGACGACGGAGAGATACTGAGCATTTTGTCGGACGAACTCTCCGACGGCTGAGAAAGCGGCGACCTAGAGTTACGCTCCGGCCCCGAAGGGACAGATCCTCGCGACGGAGGGGAGGAATCACCAGAAAAACTCATCGGGATTCTTAAACCGAAGCGAGAGAGGAAAGCAGAGAGAGAAAAGAAAAAATGAGAAGTGAGGAAAGTGACATCCCCCAAGTCTCTATTTAAAGAGGAGAAACGGATGTGATGTTTCGGCCCAACCAAGGCGACCCTTCACTTGCTCTCTCTCTCTCTCTCTCTCTCTCTCTCTCTCTCTCTCTCTCTCTCTCTCTCTCTCTTACGCGAAATGAATGCTCTTCACCACTCACACAACCTAGAGCTAATAATTACATTTATGTTCCCAAGAAATAGCGCCGAAACGTTACGAAAGAAGCAGCTAGTCAGTTGTCCGCCATAATTATGAAAGAGAAAAAAGCGGCGAAAATTCTCATATAAAAAAAAAGCAGAGAGGATAATAACGAAATTAATCCAATGGTCATTATTACAACAACGGCAACCGTGCCGCTCCAAAGAAAAGAGTTCATATTTTATTTCTTAAAAGAGGGGCAGGCGAAAAGATAAGACAAAGGTCGGCCGCGTTTACCCCTTAACCCTCCGAACTACGAGAGGAAGAGCCGTTGCTCTGCGGGCTTTCCTCCTGGTCCTCAGCAATCAGAGAAAGTGGAAGCACAGTCCCGACATTCCCGCCAACCTCACGATCGCTTTCCTCATCCAAAGCCTCCTTAGCCTCACCAATGATAGGACGGTTTCCCTCGTCAGCGTTATTTGGACGGCATCAGAATCAGAAGGCTCGAAAACCGGCACCCTAAAGCTTTCCGGTAAAACAGCAACATGAGAATTACCAAGCTCCTCACGATACTTTTTCTCGTCAAGTTGGATAGTCGCTAAGTCGGCCTCGGTAACCTTACCGCCCTGTTTCAGGAATAGATCCGCACACCTCAAGCCTCCTACAACCTGATTATACATCAGTTCGGGAGCACGCCGGGCCTTCGTAGCATTGAGGTAGCACGTAAATCCGTCGCGTAGTCGAAGGAGCGCGACCTTGAGCTCCTCACAAGCCTTCTGAGCAGCCTCTTCTTTCCCAGCTAAAGCCTCGTCAAGGTCGACTTGCAAACGATCCCTCTGATCAGTCATAACCTTTAGCTGTTCAGAAAGGCCGACATTCTCTTTCTGGGCCATCACCCATCCGGCTTGCTGTCTCCGGGCCTCCGCAAGATACGCATCCCATTCCTGTGCAAGCACCTCAATCTTTTCCTCGGCCTTCTGGCCCCAACTCTCATACGACGAGACCATGGCATTCAAGCGACCAAAAGCCTACAAAAAACAGAAGTCAGGCCGAGTCACGACCCACGTTAAAAAAAAAAAAAAAATTGTATATAATATATATATATATATATATATATATACCCGGCATTGCTCACGAGCCCACAGCCGGAAATGACTGGCACTGATCGCAGGTCAAATAATAAACCTAAATATGCAAACTACCGGATCAAATACGGTAATCAGTTGTAGCACTTTAGGGTCGAATCCACATGGACCGAATAGTTACACTACGAATTTATGGGATTAAAGTTAAGCTAAGACAAAAATAATAATAGTTTTGTTATTCTAACAACCTAACGAGAAACAAAGCAAATAAATAATAAAAGAATATTAGGCATAGGGAAACCATCCAGGATGTGACAAAACAATTAAATCAATTAGTAGAGAATATTAAAATACGTTCTAGAACTCAATTCACAATTAATAAGACATCTCGCTCTCGCGCAAACACCTACTTAGTAATACTATATTAGAAAACCGCTCTCGCGCGTTCCCTAGAGTAATACTAGCATTAAGAATAGGATTGATATGTTCACAAGATGTCATGGCCCGGGCTTTTGCCTCAAGCCATAAAACCTTGCTCGACTAGTGTTGATTCCAGCGACTAAACACTATTTTCGTACCTAGTTTAATCACACAAGATCTTAGAACAAGTTAGCTACTCAAGCCCTAAGCATTAAGTATAACAATAGAAGAAGAACGATAAAGTAAATTCCCAAATCTAACAACCTAATAATCGGTCACATCCCTTCAGAGAAACCCTAGCCTAATAAAGAAACTACTTAAGCATAGAAACAAGAACAAAGATGAACACAAAAGGAAACATCTTTATTAAAGAATCTAAACCTAAAAAGAAAGCTATAAAAAGGAAACTAAAATATTTATAAAACTGGGGGAGAGCTACAGCTCTCAAAAGAGAGAGCCACTGCTCTGAAAAGATGTGTTTGATACAATGGGTAAACATGGGCCGCAATTCTTCATGGGATCGATCGATCCTAAGTGTGGACCGGTCGATCCCACTCTCTGCCACGTCAGCTTGGTCGGCAGGTTGACATGTCTTCAGTAAATCGGCCATAACTCTTGATTGCACCGTTGGATTTCCTTCAAACCACTTGGAGATGAAAGCTAACTCCCTTAGCTATCTTGTGTCAAAATCTTAGCAAGATCCAACGGTGGGAAGGTATTCGTCTGAGGCCATACTTCTGACGGATCTTCTGGACTCTGCATCTCTTAATGTATATTTGCATCCAAATTGATCCAAAACTCTTCCTTTTCCAATATTTGCTTCTCAGACCTGAAATACACTAAGTGAAGCATATAGTCCTATATTCTATCTAATATAAGTTAGTTGACTCAAATAACAATCCTAAATCCTATATAGAAAACGGTAATTTTGGGACTCATCAGGCACCCTTAAGATCCTCAACCTCGACTCCACCCAGAGGACCCCCAATCGCGCGAAGAATATCCCCGCATGCCGACGGATCCTTGGTAAGAGGAACTTTGCTTGGATAAAGGAGTTGCAGAGCATACGGACCAAGGGACTGGGAGGATGCGTCGACATCGAGCTCCCTCGGAATAGGGTCACCGGTTTCCTCCCTTTCAGGAGAAGCCGATCCGTCGGCTTGTACCGAATCATCTCCTTCCGCGAGAGACAAAACAGGAGGGTCGGAGCGCGGTCGGGGTACCTTAAGAGAGGCTTTCTTCGATCCTTTGGAGACAGACGAGGGACGAGCTTGAGTCGAGGACGGATCCCTAATCACAAGGGCCTGGGAAACAGGCTCCAAGGTCCCCTCCGAGTTCTTCTTCTGCTTCTTCTGTTTGCTCGACTCATCAGCAGACCCACCAGATCTCTTGCGGCCGAGCTCTTCCGCATAGTTCGACATATCATCGATCTCCACTAGATGCATTTTGCGGGCTACAAAAGACAAAAAAGAAAACTAAGTACCAGGCATTCAAGAAAGAAATCAAAAGTATGCCGAACAAACCTGATTTCTTCCTCTGAACAACGGACGGCTTGTTGTTTCGCCTTTTCTGCGGAACTGTATCCCAGGAGACAGCGCCCTCCGCTCGAATACGGTCAAACCGATCCCTAAAGTCGGGAAGAAAGGTCGTCCACCTTACAATTGGAACTAGAAGCAAAGAGAAAGAAAGGAAAATAAGTATACAAGGCATACCCAAGGAGAACAAATTGCAGACCAAAAGACACGCCTACTTAAAAATCTACCGTAATCTAATGTCCAGCGAGTAAAACAACGAACTGAAGGATCCTCTACCGAACCTCCATCCACTTTAACTAAGAAAAAACTACGGTTCCAGTCCCTAGTCTTTCTGTCGAACCCAGTAGCAAGCGGATATTTGCGAACAACACTAGTATAAAATATGCCGGGCTGATCCTTTTGCGCTTTAAAACTCACAAGCTCTTCGAGAAGACGCGCGGTGACTCTAACCCCACATCGATCGGCCAGAATCTTTAGACCGGAAACATTGCGGATAGAGCCAACATAAAGCTGGGAAATAGCTACCTCCCGACGCCTGCAGAAAGATTGTAGAAAGCGCGGAACTGGAAAACGGACCCCACACTCCCTAAAGTATGACTCATAAAGGCAAATACATCCGGCCGGAGCACGCCAAGGCCGATCTATCGGGCGCAGCAAGTAGTAGCTAACATCAAGAGGAGGATTAAGGAAGTGCATCATATATGATAATGACTCCTCTGACGACCATGAGGGGCCGAAATCATGAAATCCGTGGCTCGTCCCAGGCTCGTCACAACGGTCATTCGTTGACCTATCCAAACCGGAACTAGACTCTCTCCTCCCGAGAGATTCCTTGGTCGAATTGGAAGGAGCAGTGGCCGACCTTCCCCGAGAAAGGGAAGCCACGCCAGAACCAGAAGTCGGAAGATTAACCGAATTATCGCTCTCGGCACCGTCTTTAAGAATACGACGACGCTTAATTAAAGGTCTATTATCAGGGGACACCCTCTCTGAATCAGAATCTACCGGGTTTAGGTCGGCGGTACGTACCGATGTAGACATGGGGACTGGCTAAAAAGAATGAAACGCCTAGCTAAGAAAAACAAGTAGAAGGCCAGCAAATCGAAAAGTAGAGAGAGAAAGTACCTGATTCTAATCGGAGTTTCTGAAAGCGCTAGAGAGAAGTTAACAAAGAAAAATGAGGACACCCAAGATTTATAGGCGACACCGCCACCCTGAACCAAAGGAGTTTCCTCGATACAATCGCCGAGCCCGAAAACCCTAGGATCTCCCACGACGGGATTCAAGCCCATTCGAAGACCCACCATGGACTGAAAAAGGGGGGGGGCTACTGTTGGATATGGGCTTCGCCTCAACAGATTACTCTGTTGATATCCACAAAATACCAAAGCCCAATTACGACCTCGGCCCGTTGAAAGAGATGAAGGCCCAATAATATGAGGTCCATTAGAAGTTCCGCCGACAAAGGGTAGAAGAAGAATTTCGTCTGCCGGGATGATGTGAAGGAACCTAGTGATGTATGATGGGACAAATGTGATTTTTTGGGGATTAGAGCTCTCACAAGAATTGTAATCCAAGTTTCATCAATACTAAATCATTTCCTTTGCAACATTGTTTTCTTTGCCGACCTAAATTATCTTTGTGAACTTAAGTATTTCCGGACTGAACCTTGGTATCAACAATTGTTTTTCTTTCCTATTCGTATTTTGGTAGGCTTTAACTATCTATATATCACACATGTTATAATTTAGAAATAATATATTACTAAAATTATGGACTATTTAATATAATTTTATAGTTTTTATCCCATTCAATATATTTTCAGATAAAAATAAGAGAAAATCATATATTTAAAAATGTATAAAAACATAATTAAAACTTAATTAATTTTAAACATACACGAGTGATCTATTTATTTATTGGATCGATCGGTCCAATAAATTTTTTTTAACAAACCGAAATCTATGCTAAACCAGGGTGCAATTTAATTTGGACCAACCCTAACCGGATTTTGTTTAGGCAAAAAGAGCGCGCTCTCTCTCCTCCGTCTTCTTCTTCTTCACCGATTTTTTCTTCTTATTCTCTAAGGAGGAACTCATCTTCCTATGTCCCTTGCTCCACCCATTCACTCAATTCTCAACGTTTTCCGGTGACTTTTGGTTCCATTCCCCTCTTTTTTTTCCTCTTTCCCGATCTGTGAAGGTACGAGTTCGATTTCCTCAATTTTCAGAATTAATTACTTGTAGAAAATCGCCCAGTGCCGTCTTATCTTTGAAGTTTCATGTTATTAAAGATTTATTAGATATATGTTTAATACCTTCGAAATTGTTTGTGTGTTTTAGTGTTTGATTTACAAGTTTCAAATTTCATTCGTAGTTACTTGTTGAAACAGATACAAAAAACAGATACAAAAAAACTAAGTTTTTAAGTAAAATTATATGTAACGTTTTATAGAGTTTACTGTATTTAGATTTGCAATTGGTGGATTAAGCATCACATAAGTATTGCCATTGAAATTGCAGTGAAAGACTAGCCGTTGTTAGTAGTTTTTTGAGTAATAACAAAAAGTGTGTTGCATTTTTAATAATGATTAGGTTTGACTTCACTTGACTTGACTTGACTTGAATCTATAGAGTATGTTTGTGACAGTGTGGGCTGGATTGAATAATTTGTTTGTTCTTTCCAGGAGTGATAATGGACGGAGAGAATAGAGATCTTGAGGTGAGGTCGGATTGCAGGATGGTAGCTAAAGCTTTGACTAGGAAAGGAACTTCTCTGGGGAAGATGGCTAAATGCTCAAAAGACCATGAACCTGTGATTGAGACTTACCAGGAAGCTCTTGCAGAGCATCATAATCCAGACACGTTGAAAAGACTGGACGAGGCAGAGCGAGCAAAGAAAGCCTTGGAGCAGCAAAAGTATTTTGGTGATCCCAGTATTGGCGTTGAGGAAGGTATTTGCTTTGCAATTATATCTTGTTTATGTGAGGAAAGAATCACGTAGATACCAGTAAGTCAGGAGGTTGAGGTAACATTCTGCTGTCTTTCTGAATTCTGATGCAGGTAATGAGTTTTTCCAGGAGCAGAAGTATGCTGATGCTCTGAGTAGTTATCTTAAGGTGGACAAAATCCCTGTGATGGCTTTCAGACCATCCCTTGAAGCTAAACTTAGGGAATTGCTGCATAATATTTGCTTACATGAGATTAAGCTTTGCTCTGATGCTGCAAAAGAATTTGTTAAGTTATTAAAGGGAGAAACTGGCGGCGACTTGTTGCGTCTTTATTCTCAGAGCTCACCCGACTTTGCTGAGCTTCTGGAGGCATGGAAGCTTCATCATGGAAAACAAGGACTTTCCTATATATTCTCGCTTATCCAGACGATTTTGAGTCATCCAGAGGGAAAATGTAGATCAGCTGATATTGGAAGAGCTGTTGACCAGTTTGGTAGGTTACTTATCGATAAAAAACTGGATGACATTTACAAAGCATTATTAAACAGCAAAGAGGGGAAACAACAGAGTGCTGCACTTTCACTGTTGGCTTTTATCGTTAGACGTGGTCCAGGCATGGCATCACAAATGGCTAGGAAATTTGATTTTCAGGGTTTCGCAAGAAAGCATAAACCAAGGAGGGCTTTTGTTGAATTTGCAATATCATTCCTTGAAGTTGGGAAGCCTTTATTGTTAGAGGAAATCTTAAAACAGAGGCAACTCTATTCTGAACTCCTACAAGGCCTTGGGGAAGACGATGAAGACAATGTGGCTTCTGTCTTGTCTACGTTGAAGGACAAGATCCTTGTTGAAGAATCATCCCTTGGTCCTAAGCTTATGAGTGCTCTCTTTGGAGACAATACACTAAAGCAGCTAGTCATCATTTCAGAAAGAGAGTATGGCGGGATTGTGAATGAGTTAGCCTATGATGTTCTTGTTCAAGTTTGTACAAACCCCTCCAATGGATTGATGCCAGATGCAGAGAGGAAAGGCGATATAAAACGATTACTAACGCTCATGAAGAGATTGAAAGCAACAGAAATTGGTTATCACAGGGATTTGCTAATAGCCATTGTTAGGGGTCGACCGTTTTTGGCTTCTGCTTTCTTGGATGAATTTCCATACAACGTGGAAGATTTTGCATCACCATCCTGGTTAGTCTTTTTCAGTGAGTGTATCTATCTTTATTTTTTAGTATTGCCTGCACTGTCAGATTTTTGCTTTTATTTTTCATTCTTTCTGCATAGTAACTTAAGTCATTTCAGGGTTTCTTCAATTTCCCTTGCAGCAGATTTGGTAGCGTCAGTAAGAACAAACTATCGTGCTACACCTTTGGGTGGTTCAGAGGTCCATACTATCATGAAATGCATATGCCCTCGACCAGTTAGCCGGTCGTTGATCACTAGAGGGATGCTCCATTATGTTTTCCTTGTGAAACATGGGACTTTGAGATTTCTCTGGGAGACGCTGAGGCTGTGGGATTCTTTTGTTACTGCTTGGAAACTTTACTCGTCTCGTAGCTGCTCTGTTGACCAAATTCAGGCTTCTATTGTAGAATATTGTATTTTTTAACTGAATTTGCATTGTGATATTGTTGTATCAGGTCATAACTGATGCACTCGCCTCCAGAAACGATACAGAGTGGTCGCAAAGATCTGCCCTCGAAGGGCTAATGGAAATATCATCTCGTTTATACACACTTTTGGGTGGTGGATTGGTATCGATGCAAGAAAATGGTACCTCGGTTGATTTGATTTTGCAGATACTATCTGCTACTCTAAAGATATCACAAAAACGAAAAAAGTACCAGCCACATTTCACCATCACAATCGAGGGGATATTCCAACTCTTTGAGGCTGCTGATAATTGCGATTCTCCTCAAGTCGAAGCTAGTGCAGAGCGTAGGCTTGATACTATATTAATGAGCACACCGCCAGTTGAGATTATATGCATGGTATCTCTCTTCCCCTCTCTCTCTCTTTCTTTGACCATTGAGCATACATCCAATTTTTTTTTTAAAAGTATAATAAGTTTTTGTATCATACAATATCTTTTCAGGACGTGGACAGGCTGAGAAGGTTTCTTTTGTGGGGATCATCCTCAGCTTTGAAGAGTGACCTTAAAAAGGGATCTAAGGCTGGTGAGTCTCATCAAGATACTAAAACACACACTGAAGAGAGTATGGTAGCAAAGTTTCTACGGTGGCTGTTGGCTTCGGTGATTCTTGGGAAGCTTTACTCTGAAGCTAATGATTCGGACCAGATAGTCTTGAGTGAAACAAAGCCAGAAACTTTGCCAACATTGTTAGAATACTTCAAGAAAAGGAATCTCAAAGGCAGCGTTACAAATTCGGAGCATATAATAGGGGAAGTAATCGTGTATCTCCAAAAGCATCTTCTGTGTACAAACTACAGGGTTCTTCTTCCCTCTGTTGTATTTGCACTTTCTCTCATGGTTCTTCGCAATGGCCTCGAGACTACAAGTAAGTTGGGGTTTCCAGATTTCTTGGCCTTGATTGAGAATTGAATTCTTTTATTAAGTAAGTTTAGAATCAAGCTTGCTGCGTTACTTTTCAGTTGGTTAGAGATCGTTAGAATGATATCTGCTGAAACTATAGAATTAGACAGGTTTGTTTTTAGGTTTGAAGCTGCATGTATCTGCCAATCAACATCTACAATCTGAAAGCTTAAATTTATATCTGTTTTTCTGCGTAGGTACCGAGTCAGAAGGTAGTTACAAGGTCGTCAAATCTTTGTGTTCTAGAATTAGTAGTCCTCCTGAGGCTATTCCGGTCTGGAGATGGTAAACGATTTAATATATATTGTGTTTGGTCATCATTCCAAAGCTTTGCATTGTTTGCCAATCCAAACCTTGACATGAACCCTTCTCCATAGGTCATATTATCAGGCATGGAAGGATCTTTCATCGCAACGCCCCACAGATCCGAAAAAGATTGATGAACTCTATGCGTGCCAAGAGCTTTTGCTGATATTCTCTGATATGCTTGGAGAAACGCCACGGGAATCTCAACAGGTGTTGTTGCTTCGTGAAAGTTTTGACATGTCCAGTGTATTTGAATGGGAAAGAGGTTTATTTGAGACCTATTAGTCATTGTATTTGTATCACCTAAATCAATCTTTGACACCATAGGATACTCATGACAAAACTAGAAAAGCTTTCATCGATACTAATAAAAACCATCATGATTTATTAAGGATTCTTTTATTACAACTTCAGTTTTCTAAGACTGTCTTACAAATTCATAGTAAGGACAGAGTCTCAATAGTGTATACATATTGTCCATAGACAGCTCTGATACCAAAATGATGTAGGCACAGAATCACTCCATGAACCTGTCTTCAAATGGTGATCAAAGACATCAATAAAGCTTGTGCGGAAGATGGACTGAAGGTGGAGATGGTGGTGAAGTTGATTGCGATTTGTACCTGACGCAAAGTGACACTTTTTATGATTTTTTATAGTTTAAAAATGAAGAACAGAAAGTAGATAAAATAATAACAAAGATTCAAAAGGATAGAGTGGATGGTTTATGGGATGGATCGGTGGTGTGATGGAATGGCCGGATAGCGATGGAATGATGGATAAGGATTGACTCTCTCAATCAATGGACGAACAGAAGGTCTTGAATCACACAAGGCTTCTCTTGGACTTAGTGAATCACACACAAAGAACTTTGTCAAAAACAGAAAACGATTTCTTTTATTTCAATGATCAAGGGTAATTTACATTGAGCTATGAGCTGAGCTTATATAGGCTCGTCTCTGGAACTTCTACAACAGTCTAAAGACTTAAAAAGGAAACAAAATATACGAAAATTAAGCAAAAGAATTATTAGTTTGGCTCCTTGAAGACTTTCTAGCCGTTGGAGCCAGATTTGTAGCCTTTGAGAGTATCTTCTTGTATCTTGATGTATCTTGGTCTTGTATCCACGAAATTGTAGCCTCCGGACCAACGAAATAATAAGATGAAAGAAATGTGAATTATGTTTTTTTCATTTCATATTTAGAATTATAAGATGTAATACAGACTGACAACCACCACCTTCTGTGACACTAAAATCGATTTATCGAGGTCACTTTAGAGATAGTTGTTCGTCTTGTCGAACCATCATTAATTTTGATTAGCATTTGTCTATCTTGAATGTTGGATTCTGGCTTTTCATCTTCCTCTTCTTCCTCCTGTTGCTTCTCATTTCCACCACCGGAGGCGGTAGACGCAAGACCTGCCGTCCCTCTTCATCTACCTATAGCCACCTGTCCCTTGTCGACCAAACAAACTCATCCTCTGTTGTTCTTGAGGAAGAAGAAGACGACGATGTACCTCCACGAGTCCTTGCTCTTTACCCGCAGCGACCTATGATGTTCAACACGACGCTTTATCACGTTGTTTTCGGGCTCGCCGCAGTTTCCGTTCTATGGGAGATGAGGAAAGAGTACCTAAAGTCATGGTGGCGACCAAGTAAGATATGTGGCGTTGTCTGGATCGACAAGAGAGTCCAAACATACCGAAACGAACCCCTTCCTGAAATCAGAATCTCTCAGGACACCTCACGTTTCAGATACTTGCACATACCCCTTTAAGTGTTTAAAAAGAAACCCCATTCTAATCAAAAAATCATATTTTAGGTACACGCATCCGGTTGGGGATAGATATGTGGTGAGGATATCTCGAGTAGTGATGGTGACACTACGGCTAGGGAAAGAAGGAGTACGATAGTTCGTGATGGGGGACAATGACACGGTGTTTTTGGTGGACAATGTGGTCAACGTCCTTTCAAAGTACGACCACACTCAGTTCTACTATGTTGGTAGCTCCTCGGAGGCTCACGTTCAGAACATCTTCTTCTCATACTCAATGGCATTTGGAGGCGATGGGTTCGCCATTAGCTACCCTCTAGCCCTCAAGCTCTCGATGATGCATGACTGTTGCATCCACCGCTACCCTGGTCTATACGGCATCGATGATCGCATCCAAACTTGTATGACCGAGCTCGGTGTACCCCTCACCAAAGAGACTCGCTCTCACCAGGTTCCTTATTCTACTTTTCCTTTATTAAGATTTGTTTCATTTGGATCAAAATGATTTATGTGAATTGAATACTTCTAGTTTTGATAGTTTCTTTTAAGTCACTGAAAATGGGAAATGGTTTCTATGTAAGCAGTATGATGTTTATGGGGACTTATTGGGGCTGTTAGGTGCACCCGGTGGCTCCTCTGGTGTTGCTGCACCACATCCACGTGGTGTTCCCGATATTCCCGAAGATGAAGCGGTCACGTGGTTTCAGGCACTTGATGTCGTCAACAGTTCTTGATTCAGCTAGGAAATTCCTGCAATCCATCTGCTACGACCAAAACCGGTTCTGGTCCATCTCGTTCATTTCCCATTTCAGTGTCATTTTCATTTGAGAGACTTTATTCTTCTCATATAAAAAGGCATCCTTATTTCGAAATTCTAAACTCATGTAGGTCTAAAAAGTTTAAAAACACTTATAACGTTTCGCAAACATGTTGCGTCCCACCAACAAAGGTTCTTGCAAATCTGTAAAACACTTGTTTAGCGTTGTTGGAGTCAAATACAAAAAGTTCACATGCATACGATTGAGTATAGGACCTAAAAACGAATCCTTATTTTGAAACTCTAAACTCGTGTAGGTCTAAAAAGTTCAAAATACACTTCTAACGTTTCGCAAACATGTTGCGTCTCACCAACAAAAGTTTTTGCAAAACTATAAAACACTTGTTTTGCGTTGTTGGAGTCAAATAAAAAAAGTTCACATGGATACGATTGAAAATAGGACCTAAAAAGGCATCCTGATTTCGAAACTCTAAATTTGTGTAGATCTAAAAAGTTCAAAATACACTTCCAAAGTTTCATAAACATGTTGCGTCACACCAACAAAAGTTTTTATGAAACTATAGAACACTTGTTTAGCGTTGTTGGAGTCAAATACAAAAAGTTCACATGCATACGATCGAGTATAGGACCTAAAAAGGCATCCTTATTTTGAAACTCTAAACTCGTGTAGGTCTAACAAGTTTAACATACACTTCTAACGTTTCGCAAACATGTTGCGTCCCACCAACAAAGGTTTTTGCAAAACTATAAAAGACTTGTTTAGCATTGTTGGAGTCAAATACAAAAAGTTCACATGCATACGATTGAGTATAGGACCTAAAAAAGAATCCTTATTTTGAAACTCTAAACTCGTGTAGGTTTAAAAAGTTGAAAATACACTTCTAACGTTTCGCAAACATGTTGCATTCCACCAAAAAAAGATTTTGCAAAACTATATAACACTTGTTTAGCGTTGTTGGAGTCAAATACAAAAAGTTCACATGCATACGATTAAGTATAAGACCTAAAAAGGCATCCTTATTTCAAAATTCTAAACTCGTGTAGGTCTAAAAAGTTTAAAAACACTTCTAACATTTTGCAAACATGTTGCGTGCCACCAACAAAAGTTTTTGCAAAACTGTAAAACACTTGTTTAGCGTTGTTGGAGTCAAATACAAAAAGTTCACATGCATACGATTGAGTATAAGACCTAAAAAGGCATTCTTATTTCGAAACTCTAAACTCGTGTAGGTCTAAAAAGTTCAAAATACACTTCTAACATTTCGCAAACATGTTGCATCCCACCAACAAAAGTTTTTACTAAACTATAAAACACTTGTTGAGCGTTCTTGGAAACAAATACAAAAAGTTGACATGTATATGATAGAGTATAGGACCTAAAAAGGCATCCTTATTTTGAAATTCTATACTCGTGTAAGTCTAAAAAGTTTAAAATACACTTCTAAAGTTTTCCAAACATGTTGCATCCTACCAACAAAAGTTTTTGCAAAACTATAAAACACTTGTTTAGCGTTGTTGGAGTCAAATACAAAACGTTCACATGCATACGATTAAGTATAGGACCTAAAATGCATCCCTATTTCGAAACTCTAAACTCGTGTAGGTCTAAAAAGTTGAAAATACACTTCTAACGTTTCGCAAACATGTTGCATCCCACCAACAAAAGTTTTTGCAAAACTATAAAACACTAGTTTATCGTTGTTGGAGTCAAATACAAAAAGCACATGCATACGATTGAGTATATGACCTAAAAAGGCATCCTTATTTCGAAACTCTAAACTCGTGTAGGTCTAAAAAGTTAAAATACAAATCTAACGTTTCGCAAACATGTTGCATCCCACCAAAAAAAGTTTTTGCAAAACTATAAAACATTAGTTTAGCGTTGTTGGAGTCAAATACAAAAAGTTCACATGCATACGATTGAGTATAAGACGTAAAAAGGCATCCTTATTTCGAAATTCTAAACTCATGTAGGTCTAAAAAGATTAAAAACACTTCTAACGTTTCTCAAACCTGTTGCGTCCCACCAACAAAGGTTCTTGCAAAACTGTAAAACACTTGTTTAGCGTTGTTGGAGTCAAATACAAAAAGTTCACATGCATACGATTGAGTATAGGACCTAAAAACGAATCCTTATTTTGAAACTCTAAACTCGTGTAGGTCTAAAAAGTTTAAAATACACTTCTAACGTTTCGCAAACATGTTGCGTCTCACTAACAAAAGTTTTTGCAAAACTATAAAACACTTGTTTTGCGTTGTTGGAGTCAAATAAAAAAAGTTCACATGGATACGATTGAAAATAGGACCTAAAAAGGCATCCTGATTTCGAAACTCTAAATTCGTGTAGATCTAAAAAGTTCAAAATACACTTCTAAAGTTTCCTAAACATGTTGCGTCACACCAACAAAAGTTTTTATGAAACTACAAAACACTTGTTTAGCGTTGTTGGAGTCAAATACAAAAAGTTCACATGCATACGATCGACTATAGGACCTAAAAAGGCATCCTTATTTTGAAACTCTAAACTCGTGTAGGTCTAACAAGTTTAACATACACTTCTAACGTTTCGCAAACATGTTGCGTCCCACCAACAAAGGTTTTTGCAAAACTATAAAACACTTGTTTAGCATTGTTGGAGTTAAATACAAAAAGTTCACATGCATACGATTGAGTATAGGACCTAAAAAAGAATCCTTATTTCGAAACTCTAAACTCGTGTAGGTTTAAAAAGTTGAAAATACACTTCTAACGTTTCGCAAACATGTTGCATCCCACCAAAAAAAGATTTTGCAAAACTATAAAACACTTGTTTAGCGTTGTTGGAGTCAAATACAAAAAGTTCACATGCATACGATTAAGAATAAGACCTAAAAAGGCATCCTTATTTCAAAATTCTAAACTCGTGTAGGTCTAAAAAGTTTAAAAACACTTCTAACGTTTTGCAAACATGTTGCGTCCCACCAACAAAAGTTTTTGCAAAACTGTAAAACACTTGTTTAGCGTTGTTGGAGTCAAATACAAAAAGTTCACATGCATACGATTGAGTATAAGACCTAAAAAGGCATTATTATTTCGAAACTCTAAACTCGTGTAGGTCTAAAAAGTTCAAAATACACTTCTAACATTTCGCAAACATGTTGCATCCCACCAACAAAACTTTTTACTAAACTATAAAACACTTGTTTAGCGTTGTTGGAAACAAATACAAAAAGTTGACATGTATATGATAGAGTATAGGACCTAAAAAGGCATCCTTATTTTGAAACTCTAAACTCGTGTAGGTCTAACAAGTTTAACATACACTTCTAACGTTTCGCAAACATGTTGCGTCCCACCAACAAAGGTTTTTGCAAAACTATAAAAGACTTGTTTAGCATTGTTGGAGTCAAATACAAAAAGTTCACATGCATACGATTGAGTATAAGACCTAAAAAAGAATCCTTATTTCGAAACTCTAAACTCGTGTAGGTTTAAAAAGTTGAAAATACACTTCTAACGTTTCGCAAACATGTTGCATTCCACCAAAAAAAGATTTTGCAAAACTATATAACACTTGTTTAGCGTTGTTGGAGTCAAATACAAAAAGTTCACATGCATACGATTAAGTATAAGACCTAAAAAGGCATCCTTATTTCAAAATTCTAAACTCGTGTAGGTCTAAAAAGTTTAAAAACACTTCTAACGTTTTGCAAACATGTTGCGTGCCACCAACAAAAGTTTTTGCAAAACTGTAAAACACTTGTTTAGCGTTGTTGGAGTCAAATACAAAAAGTTCACATGCATACGATTGAGTATAAGACCTAAAAAGGCATTCTTATTTCGAAACTCTAAACTCGTGTAGGTCTAAAAAGTTCAAAATACACTTCTAACATTTCGCAAACATGTTGCATCCCACCAACAAAAGTTTTTACTAAACTATAAAACACTTGTTGAGCGTTCTTGGAAACAAATACAAAAAGTTGACATGTATATGATAGAGTATAGGACCTAAAAAGGCATCCTTATTTTGAAATTCTATACTCGTGTAAGTCTAAAAAGTTTAAAATACACTTCTAAAGTTTTCCAAACATGTTGCATCCTACCAACAAAAGTTTTTGCAAAACTATAAAACACTTGTTTAGCGTTGTTGGAGTCAAATACAAAACGTTCACATGCATACGATTAAGTATAGGACCTAAAATGCATCCCTATTTCGAAACTCTAAACTCGTGTAGGTCTAAAAAGTTGAAAATACACTTCTAACGTTTCGCAAACATGTTGCATCCCACCAACAAAAGTTTTTGCAAAACTATAAAACACTAGTTTATCGTTGTTGGAGTCAAATACAAAAAGCACATGCATACGATTGAGTATATGACCTAAAAAGGCATCCTTATTTCGAAACTCTAAACTCGTGTAGGTCTAAAAAGTTAAAATACAAATCTAACGTTTCGCAAACATGTTGCATCCCACCAAAAAAAGTTTTTGCAAAACTATAAAACATTAGTTTAGCGTTGTTGGAGTCAAATACAAAAAGTTCACATGCATACGATTGAGTATAAGACGTAAAAAGGCATCCTTATTTCGAAATTCTAAACTCATGTAGGTCTAAAAAGATTAAAAACACTTCTAACGTTTCTCAAACCTGTTGCGTCCCACCAACAAAGGTTCTTGCAAAACTGTAAAACACTTGTTTAGCGTTGTTGGAGTCAAATACAAAAAGTTCACATGCATACGATTGAGTATAGGACCTAAAAACGAATCCTTATTTTGAAACTCTAAACTCGTGTAGGTCTAAAAAGTTTAAAATACACTTCTAACGTTTCGCAAACATGTTGCGTCTCACTAACAAAAGTTTTTGCAAAACTATAAAACACTTGTTTTGCGTTGTTGGAGTCAAATAAAAAAAGTTCACATGGATACGATTGAAAATAGGACCTAAAAAGGCATCCTGATTTCGAAACTCTAAATTCGTGTAGATCTAAAAAGTTCAAAATACACTTCTAAAGTTTCCTAAACATGTTGCGTCACACCAACAAAAGTTTTTATGAAACTACAAAACACTTGTTTAGCGTTGTTGGAGTCAAATACAAAAAGTTCACATGCATACGATCGACTATAGGACCTAAAAAGGCATCCTTATTTTGAAACTCTAAACTCGTGTAGGTCTAACAAGTTTAACATACACTTCTAACGTTTCGCAAACATGTTGCGTCCCACCAACAAAGGTTTTTGCAAAACTATAAAACACTTGTTTAGCATTGTTGGAGTTAAATACAAAAAGTTCACATGCATACGATTGAGTATAGGACCTAAAAAAGAATCCTTATTTCGAAACTCTAAACTCGTGTAGGTTTAAAAAGTTGAAAATACACTTCTAACGTTTCGCAAACATGTTGCATCCCACCAAAAAAAGATTTTGCAAAACTATAAAACACTTGTTTAGCGTTGTTGGAGTCAAATACAAAAAGTTCACATGCATACGATTAAGAATAAGACCTAAAAAGGCATCCTTATTTCAAAATTCTAAACTCGTGTAGGTCTAAAAAGTTTAAAAACACTTCTAACGTTTTGCAAACATGTTGCGTCCCACCAACAAAAGTTTTTGCAAAACTGTAAAACACTTGTTTAGCGTTGTTGGAGTCAAATACAAAAAGTTCACATGCATACGATTGAGTGTAAGACCTAAAAAGGCATTATTATTTCGAAACTCTAAACTCGTGTAGGTCTAAAAAGTTCAAAATACACTTCTAACATTTCGCAAACATGTTGCATCCCACCAACAAAACTTTTTACTAAACTATAAAACACTTGTTTAGCGTTGTTGGAAACAAATACAAAAAGTTGACATGTATATGATAGAGTATAGGACCTAAAAAGGCATCCTTATTTTGAAATTCTATACTCGTGTAAGTCTAAAAAGTTTAAAATACACTTCTAAAGTTTTCCAAACATGTTGCATCCTACCAACAAAAGTTTTTGCAAAACTATAAAACACTTGTTTAGCGTTGTTGGAGTCAAATACAAAACGTTTACATGCATACGATTGAGTATAGGACCTAAAATGCATCCCTATTTCGAAACTCTAAACTCGTGTAGGTTTAAAAAGTTGAAAATACACTTCTAACGTTTCGCAAACATGTTGCATTCCACCAAAAAAAGATTTTGCAAAACTATATAACACTTGTTTAGCATTGTTGGAGTCAAATACAAAAAGTTCACATGCATACGATTAAGTATAAGACCTAAAAAGGCATCCTTATTTCAAAATTCTAAACTCGTGTAGGTCTAAAAAGTTTAAAAACACTTCTAACGTTTTGCAAACATGTTGCGTGCCACCAACAAAAGTTTTTGCAAAACTGTAAAACACTTGTTTAGCGTTGTTGGAGTCAAATACAAAAAGTTCACATGCATACGATTGAGTATAAGACCTAAAAAGGCATTCTTATTTCGAAACTCTAAACTCGTGTAGGTCTAAAAAGTTTAAAATACACTTCTAACATTTCGCAAACATGTTGCATCCCACCAACAAAAGTTTTTACTAAACTATAAAACACTTGTTGAGCGTTCTTGGAAACAAATACAAAAAGTTCACATGCATACGATTGAGTATAGGACCTAAAAACGAATCCTTATTTTGAAACTCTAAACTCGTGTAGAAGCAGGGGATCGAGCGGTCTTCGCGAGGGACTGATCGGTCTGGATCTATTATGGTCTCGGACTTTGTCAATCTCCAGGGATCGATAGTTCTGACATCTCAGATCGATCAGTCGCCAGTGTCGGGAACAAAAAGTTTCACATCTTTTGCGTTTGGTACCTATTCCTGAAAACACTCAACACCGGACGTGATTTCACTGTAATAAAATCCTAAAAACAAAACCAAAAATAAAGAAAAGCAAAAGAGAAAGAGAAAGTATGTACGAACTCAGTGGGTTGCCTCCCATAAGCGCTTATTTTAAAGTCGTTAGCTTGACTGTGGTTTCAGGCAGCAAGTGTGGCAGAATAAAAATCCGCTTCGAAGCAAGCTCTCGTCTAGTGCGAATGTGGAAGTCCTGTGGAAAGCTAGGCTCCGAGCTCGTGTGGCTAGATGTGGAAAGCCAAGTATGAGAGTGAAGAGATGGGTTTGGAGAGAACTCCTCATCATCCTCAGCATCCTCAGCTCGTACAGGAGATACTTCAGCTGATGCATCGTCCTCCGGGTCTGTCTCGTGTACCGGTGCCGGTGGTGGAGTGGGCTAGCGTGGAGATGGGGTAGTGGTGCAACGCAGCAGAGCCATGATGCAATCTGAGTTAGCAGGAAGTTGTTCTTCTAGGTCGTATCATAGACCTATCGCTCAAACTCCGAGTTCGGCTCCTCCGGTGGCTCCATGTCTACATACTTGCTCAAATCAAAATGAAATGGAGGCACATGAGAAGAGTAGTGCTGACACGGTGATGGCACGGAAGCAGAAGGTTGAGACAGGCCAGCCTCATCATGATGGCCGGTACGTGCTACTTTCCGGATGCCACTAGTCTTCGGTGTAATCGGTCTCTCGCATAGCGCCCCAGCAGGCGGATTAAATTGAATGCTCCAAGTGCACCCGACCAATGAATCGCATCATATGCTCCGGTGGGGGATGTGCGATGGTGAAACGACAATATGTGATGAAGAGAGTCACCAAGCTACCAATGAGAATCACTTTCTTCGAGACCGAAGTGCATTGTTGCGCACCTGGATGAACTCATGGACATCATTGAGAATGTCCATCGCGACCAAGATATCGGTTTGTAGAAACCGAGTAGGCTCGAACTTGTAGGCTGGTAGCGCAACGGTATCATCTCGATCGTTGCGTGTCCACTCTCGCTCTTCGGTGGCTGGTTCTTGTCCGCTGCGTCGTCTAGGAGCCATTTCATGGGTCGGGATCGATCGATCTCTGGTGTAGACCGGTCGATCCCTAGGCTTCTGTTCCTCAATGCAGATTCATGTCAGACCGATCGGTCTGTCAGCTGGATCTTCTTGGATCGCTTCTTAGAAGAATGAGTGTCTCCATCCAGGACTTCGTTGACATCATTCTCATCACCAAGGTCTCCTACCAGCATGACATCCACCGTCTTCTCATAGTCTATGGTAAGACAAGAGCCGCATCTTATAGCTTCACTGGTAGATGTTGCGTCACTGAAGACTTTCTCATCGATGTTCGAGAAGGTGATCCTCGTATTAGTTGGATCGAAAACTACACCCATTGTTGCAAGGAATGGTCTCCCAAAAATCAAAGGCATAACAAAACCTTTGGTCATCTCAACGACATAAAAATCGGTGGGAACCAAGCAACATCCAACGAAACATCTAAGTCATGAATCAAGCCATCAGGAGTTATGGTGGAAGCATTCACGAGCTTGAGAGATACCTGAGAAGCTTTCATATCACCTATACCCAACTTCTCGGGATCTTTCAGCTTCGACACCTTAGTTAGCTTAGGAGTAGAGGTGTCCTTTCGCGTGGCTAAGAATGCATCAACCTCTTCGGGATCTTCAGTTCCATCAATCACATCTCGAAAAATCTTCCTCACAAACGGAAGTTCTTCTAACGCTTCAGAAAGCGAAAGCTCCTTGGTTATCTCACTTGTGACCTGGTTGTACATCTTCGCATCAAGTTGCGCCTTAGAAACGCGCGGATAAGGACTCTTGGGCTTGTAGGGAACCACATCAGCCTGAGCAATAACATGGGTGCCAATATCATTCAAAAACAGCTCGGAGAAACTCCCGATTTCGCAGTACGGACCAATCGATCTGATGGAGGATCGGTCGGTCTTGGCCCTCTGGTCAGTAAGGCAGCGTTATACAGCAGACCAATCGGTCTAGGAGTGTGTCCGGTCGGTCCTTCGTCGTCATCGATCAGGACTTGTTTGGTTGCCGCAGTATGAAACTTCGCCTTGGCTCCAGCATGAACCATAATAGCGGACTACTTAAACATAAAAACTAAAAAGAAAGCTATAAAATAAAACTATATAAATATTTATAAAACAAGGGGAGAGCTACAGCTCTCAAAAGAGAGAGCCACTGCTCTAAAAAGATGTGTGAAATAGAATGGTCGAGCCCTCCTTATATAGGAAAAGGGGAGAGCAACAAAAGGAAACAAAAGAAATGGAAAGTCTTGGAGAGGAGGCAAAAGAGGCAGTTGACCGGTCGATCCATGGACCGGATCGATCGGTCAATTATCTTCATGGGCTTGGGCCGAAATTCTTCATAGGATCGATCGATCCAAGTGTGGATCGGTCGATCCCAACTCTCGTCCGCGTCGGCTTCGTCAGCAGGTTGACATGTCTTCAGTACATTGGCCATAACTCTTGAGTTCACCGTTGGATTTCCTTCAAACCACTTGGACATGAAAGCTAACTCCTTTAGCTATCTTGTATCAAAAGCTTAGCAAGATCCAATGCTGGACTCTGCATCTCTCAATGTATATTTGCATCCAAATTGATCCAAAACTCTTCCTTTTCCAATATTTGCTTCTCAGACCTGTAATACACTAAGTAAAGCATATAGACCTATATTCTATCTAATATAAGTTAGTTGACTCAATATACAAACCTAAATCCTATATAGAAAACGGTAATTTTGGGACTCATCAATTCCCCCAGACTTGAATCCTTGCTTGTCCTCAAGCAACAAAAATCTGAAATACAAATCTTAAAGGGAAAGGTTTTGAAAAACAGGAACTTACTACGTCTCGAGAATCTCCGTACTTCTTCCGCAAATTCATCACTCAAAGGCGGATGGAAGGCAATGTTGCCCGGTATAGCGAGAGATGTCAAATCGATGCGAGGCATGCGAATGTACCTATAGATCCCATCATGGCCCTGTAAGCGATAGACTAGTGAGTGGCGGATAAGGATCTCGCTGGCATAGAGGTGCTCCCGATCAATGAATCGTGCCTTGTTCTCCGGTAAAGAACGTGTGACACTAAAACCACAGAAGGCGACAATAGGAGTCACCATGCTGCCAATGGTGATGACCTTCTTCGAGGATCAAAGTGCATTGTTGCGCACCTAGATTATCTCCTGGCAAAGCAGAGCGGCGAAGTTGACGCGATGCGTCTTGTTGTAGTTAGCCGCGGCAGGATCAGTGATGAATGGGTGGAGCCCATAGAAACACATGGCAAGCTCCGGGAGCTTCAAGGTACTCATCTCAACACGGGCGAAAATGGTGCTGCTCATGAAGCGGACAGCGAGGCGGATCACCGAATTGCGAATTAGCGCCTGCTTGGCACCCCGCAAGACATAGTCACCGGACCCAAAGGTCTACCAGAAAGCAGAAGCATCCATGACCCCATTAAACTTGTTTTTCTCTCTCCTCGAAAAACCATAGAGATCGCAGAGCTCGCTAAGCGTGACGGAGAAGTGCTTCTTAGCAAGAAAAAAGGAAATAAACTCGTCGGTGGCATCAAGTGGATCCGTCGGGTAGTGAAGCTCCACCGTGGCTAGGAACTCAGCAGCGGCGTCAGGGAAAAGAGGCCACCGCTTCGCAGGAAAGCTCCCAAAACTGGCATTACGCAGGAATGCCTTGACATCATCGAGAATGCCCATTGCCTCCAAGACATCGGTGTCTAGGAACCGAGTGGGCTCAAACTTGCAGGCACGGAGCGCGATGGTATTCTTGTGATCCTTGGTAGTCCACTCTCTGTCTCCGGTAGCTGGTTCTTTGCCGCTGCGTCGTTGTCTAGGAGCCATTTCCTGAAAACAGAAACACTTAAAAAGAAGTAAGAACATTTCTCAAAACTTAACAAATATCAAAATGACTTTGTAAGTCTTATAGAAACTAGACAAGCAGTGCGACGCAAGCAACCAAATCCAATTAAACAAAGAATCAAAATTTCTATTTCATACGAATCAAACAAACGCGTGAAAATCAAAACAGAAAATTCAAAACATGCAATGGCATTAAACTCAAGTAACCAGCAATGGCATTAAACTCAAGTAACCAGCAATTAGCACTCTCTCGAACTCAATCGTCTCTCTCAATCCATCAATTGCATTTCTAAACTTTTAAAATCGAAATTCTATGGTTTATCACACGAAATTTCCGAGTTTCTCACAATCCAAGCAATGACATTTCAAGATAGAAAAACTAACAATCTTATAGCTTTCCCAACAACCTAATTCAACCTAATTCCAAAAGATTACAAGGCTCCAACACTTAAACAAGTGTGAAACCTGAAATCTCCATGCAAAGCAAAATTCGGTCTTTGTACCTTAAGCGAATCGAGCTGGGTATAGGGGGGTCAGAGATAGCACAAGAAATAGTGTGATTTAGCACCAAGAATCAATAAAAACGATGGAGAATTGAGAGAGATAGAGGTGATTGAAGCTTGAGAGAAAATGCAACAATGGAGGGCTCGATCCCTAGGGTCGAGTTTTGTCCCTCAAAAACCGGTCTAAACCGGTTTGAATCAAGTTGCAAACTGATTTAAACAGGAAAATTAATTTTTTTTTCAAAATACCTGAGTCGGGATCGATCGATCCTTGGTGTAGATCGGTCGATGCCGAGGCTTTTGTTCCTCGGTGCATTTCCCAGGTGAGATTGATCGATCCAGAGTATAGATCGATCGATCCTAAGTGTCTGATCACCAAAATTTCGCATCTTAATGCGATTAAAACCTATTCCTGAAACACTTAGGAATTCTCATCGATTCATGATGAGTCTTATTTTTATCGTTTTTAGTCTAAGTTTTAGGATTGTATTTTGAGTCAACTAACCTATATTAGATAGATATTAGGACTATTTGCTTTACTTAGTGATTTACAGGTCTAAAGAGAGCATATTGGAAAAGAAAGGATTTTGGATCAAATGGGGGTGCAAATGGGCTAAGCATGAAGAAGTCAACCAATCGTGAAGAAATGGATGAGGATCGACCGATCCACACCAAGGATCGATCGATCCATGAAGAATTGCGACCCATGGTTGAGGCGGCTGAACTAACCAACCAGGCCCATGGACCGTTCGATCCAATCAAAGGCCTTGGCCCAAGACGAAAAGACGGTGGGATCGACCGATCCACACCGAGGATCGATCGATCCCCGCTTGCCGACTCTCCAAGGATTTCCATTTTTCTTCTTTCCATTTTCTTTCTCTTTTTCCTTTTGCGGCCTCTCTCCCTTTACTATATAAAGAGGGGCTCGCCTATTGTATTTACACACAATTCATTATCTCCCTTTTAGAGTTTGTAAGAGATTCATATCTCAATACACTCTTAGTTTTATTTATAAAGATGTTTCTTCATAGTTTCATCTTTGTTTCTATTTTTATGCGTGAGTAGTTTCCTTATTAGGCTAGGATTACTCTGAAGGGATGTGACCGATTGTTAGGTTGTTAGTTTGGGAATTTATTTTATAGTTCTTCTTCTAATGTTATTCTTAATACTTAGGGCTTGAGTAGCTAACTTGTTCTAAGATCTTAGGTGATTAGACTAGACGCGAGAGCGGTGTTTAATTGCTGGAACCAATATTAGGCAAGCAAGGTTCCATGGCCTGACAACGAAAGTTCTTCCCATGACATCTTGTGAACATATCAATCTTGTTATTAATGCTAGTTTTACTTTAGGATCACGCGAGAGCGGTTCTCTAAAATAGTATTACTAAGTAGGTATTTACGCGAGAGCGAGTTACCTTATATCCGTGAATTGAGTTCTAGGACGTATTGTAATATTCCCTGTTAATTAATTTAATTGTTTTGTCACATCCTGGATGGTTTCCCTATGCCTAATATTCTTTTATTATTTATTTGCTTTGTTTTATTTCTCGTTAGGTTGTTAGAAATCAAACTCTTACTTTGTCTTAGCTTAATTTGATCTATTAATTTAAAGTGTATCTTTGGTCTCTGTGGATTCGACCCTAAAGTACTACTATGATTACTGTTTTTGATCCGGTATAGTGTATGATAGGTTTTTATTTGCTTGCTTCTCTTAGCGAAGATCAATTCACTGATTAAAAATCCTCAAAATATAAATAGTCTAACTTTAAAAATCGAAAGAAACGAAATCAAAAGTTAAAACTCAAAAGACATAATAGTTAGTACAAAAACATCGGGATGCCTCCCGGAAGCGCTTGTTTTAAGTCTCGAGCTTGACTCTCCTTCTCCTAGGCTTGTGAACAAGTCTTTGGACCAGCTACACGTCCTACTGAGATGCTCACACTGCGATCTTCCTCCGTGAGACGAACCGGCTTATCCTTGTTTGATCTTTGCGTGGCATGATAGAACACTTCCTTATCTATGTTGGCGAAGCATACTCGGCGATTTGGAGCATCCATGACAGCCCCAAAAGTAGTCAAGAAAGCTCTCCCAAGAATAACTTGTTGACACTTTCCGGGCACATCCACAACTTGAAAATCCATAGGGACGTCCACATCCCCAATTCGCACCATCTCATCATGAAGCTCGCCTCTTGGTATAACCACGGACTTATCAGCCATGTAGAGCTTCGTTGTGGATGGGAAGCACTTGGTGATGCCACAACAAGAAGCGATGGTAGTAGGAATCACACTTGTCCCGGCTCCCGAATCGCAAAGGCAATTATGCACTGAGACACCATTTATGGCACATGGGATCATGAAGGCACCGGGGTCTTGTACTTTGAGAAGACATCTCCTCTTCTTTGCATTCTCAAGCGCCCTATGGAAGTGTGCTTCTATCACATACCAAGGCTCCCTACTCATTCGAAAGCATGTTTGCAAGTCAACATACTTATCCCATGCTTCATTAAAAGTAAGCTCTTCCGGAACCATCCTCACACGCATTTCGAACATATTGAGGTCATATGGATGGATCTCTTCTCTCATTCCTTCTTGATTTTCATTGGGAGCAAAGTACAGAGGGTTACATTCGCATCTTCTCTTGACGACTTGGTAAGGCCATGAGCTATTCACACGTACACGAGGAGTCATCTTCACAGTCACCATGCATACCTCGGCGAGGTTAGATCCCGGACAAGTGGCATCGAGTATTGGATAGTTTGCAACACTCTTGTCAAGCTTGGTGAAGGTCATCTTGGGTTCATCAAGATCAAACACGGCCCCAACCGTGGTCAAGAAGGAACGACCCAAGATCAAAGGGGTCTCAGAACCACCACTAATTTCGATCACATGGAAGTCGGTGGGTATCAAATGGTCACCTACTCGCACCTCCACATCGCCTATGAAACCTTGTGGGATTGTTGTTGATGCGTTAGCGAACTTCAAGGAGCATTGTGAGGTCTCTATCCCTTGGAGATCAAGCCTTCGAACGGTCGCCATAGACATGACATTCACACTTGATCCAGGGTCACACATGGACTTGGTAAAAACCTCTCCATCGATAGAACACGGCACCACGAACTTTCTAGGGTCATCAAGTTTCTCCACCTTAACAAGCTTGGGAGTTGAAGTTCCCTTTCGCTTTGCCAAGTATGCATCGACTTCTGCAGGATCTTAAGCTCCATTGATCACGTCCCTACAACTTTTTTTCAAGAACGGGAGTTCTTCCAAAGCTTCGGAAAGCGTAAACTCCTTAATCAACTCGCTCATGATGTCCTTGAACCGATTATACTTCTTCTCGTCAATCTTGGCCTTAGGAACACGTGGATATGGGCTCTGAGGCTTGTAGGGGACTACATCAGCCCTAGCAACAACATGGGTGTCGTCCTCATTCGAAAATGAGTCAGAAATACCCCTCTCCGTAGAAAGGATCAGTCGATCTAAGGAAAGATCGATTGGTCTGACCTTTCGGGTCAGTAGAGTGAAACCGGCAGGAGGATCGGTCGATCTGGGCAGAGGATCGATGATCGTAGGTCAAATAATAAACCTAAATATGCAAACTACCGGATCAAATACGGTAATCAGTTGTAGCACTTTAGGGTCGAATCCACAGTGACCGATAAGTTACACTACGAATTTACGGGATTAAAGTTAAGCTAAGACAAAATAAAATAGGAGTTTGATTCTATCAACCTAACGAGAAATTAAATAAGCAATAATAAAAGAATATTAGGCATAGGGAAACCATCCAGGATGTGACAAAACAATTAAATCGATTAACATGGGAATAATAAGATATGTTCATGAACTCAATTCACGATGATATAAGTAATCCGCCATGGCGAGCGCTCATACCTAACTTAGCAATACCTAAATAGATCCTAAACCATTGGTTCGCCTATTAAAGTAAAGCTAGCATTAACAAACACGATTGATATGTTCACAAGGTGCCACGACTTCAACTTCTGGTTGGCCGTGGATCACCTTGCTCAACTATACTAGTTCCAGCAACTAAACAGCACTTCTGATGCCACGAGTAATCACCTATGATCTAGAACAAGTTAGCTACTCAAGCTCTAGCATTAAGAACAAATATAGAAGAAGAACTATAAAATAAATTCCCAAACTAAAACCTAATAATCGGTCACATCCCTTCAGGGAAACCCTAGCCTAATAAGGAAAGTACTAAAACATAATAACTAAAAAGAAAGCATTAAAATAAAACTATAAAAATATTATTAAAACTGGGGGAGAGCTACAGCTCTCAAAAGAGAGAGCCACTGCTCTGAAAAGGTGTGTAAAATACAATGGGCGAGCCCCCTTTATATAGTAAAAGGAGAGGGCAACAAAAGGAAACAAAAGAAATGGAAAATCTTGGATAGGAGGCAAAAGAGGCGGTGGATCGATCGATCCCAAGTGTGGACCGGTCGATCCCCGTCTTCATGGGCTTGGGCTTCGTCAGCTTGGTCGGCAGGTTGACATGTCTTCAATAAATCGGCCATAACTCTTGATTGCACCGTTGGATTTCCCTCAAACCACTTGGAGATGAAAGCTAACTCCTTTGGCTATCTTGTGTCAAAATCTTAGCAAGATCCAACGGTGGGAAGGTGTTCGTCTGAGGCCATACTTCTGACGGGTCTGCTGGACTCTGCATCTGTCAATGTATATTTGCCTCTAAACTCATCCAAAACTCTTCCTTTTCCAATATTTGCTTCTCAGACCTGAAATACACTAAGTGAAGCAAATAGTCCTAATATCCTATCTAATATAAGTTAGTTGACTCAATATACAAACCTAAATCCTATATAGAAAACGGTAATTTTGGGACTCATCAATTCCCCCAGACTTGAATCTTTGCTTGTCCTCAAGCAAGAATGATCTGAAATCTTAAAGGGAAAGGTTTTGAAAACAGAAACTTACAACTTCTCGAGAATCTCCGTACCTCTTCCGTAAATCCATCACTCAAAAGATTGAGCTTACAACATGTACTAACCATTGGCTTAGCAACACTCCGTACTAATGTCCCGAGATCTCAAGGAAGCTCCAAAATCTCCATTGTTGACTCCCTACATTCATTCTTTACAAGTATGCGGTCTCAACGAGGGAGTGTCGATCAAAGATCGCGTAGACGCTTACCTTCTTTTAGCTTCCAAGACATTCTTCTTATGGTTCCTTTCCTCCTCTTCCCTTTTTCTTCATGAGATCGATTTCTCCCTACTTTTCTAGGGTATCATTTTATTTTTTCTATCGATCTCTTTTTCTTTTAGCCCGGGGTTGGTTTTCATGAGTCCGAAGTATGCAAGGGGGTAACCACACATCCCTCGGCCCACTTCTTTGTTTACCACATCCCTTTTCTCTTCTTTTTCTCTTTTTTTTTTTTTTTTTTTTTTTCTTATTCCGGAGAAGAGAGAGGGAAACCATACTTTTTCGAAGTTATACGCATCTTGGAGAGTTTGAGTCAGAGGTCGCGTTCGATGTATACCAAGCCCCAAGTTGAGAAGATTAAGTCCAAATTCAAGTCTTGTCATGGGTGGAATCAACGCCAAGTCAATCGGATTTCCAAGAGATAAGGACTTCTGGTGAGTTGTTCGGCTAATGGCGTTCCAATCTTCAGCCCTTCAAAAAGATAGTCATGACGGATAGTAGAAGATATTAGTACGAACACACGATTCACAAAAGAAGTTCCAAGTTCCAACCATTTTGACTCAATAAAACGACTCAAATAAAAATTAAAATGTTAGTGCAAATGGTCACATTCCTCCCCCAGACTTACTTCACACCGTCCCGGTGTGTAAGAAAAACCCAAAGGAAGAATGGAAACCGACAACTAAATATAGTGATAATATACATAATATAAAATCAAAAGCTAAAAGAAAAGGATAGAAAAACCAGTGATCAAACGTTAGGTGTGTCTGGACAATGTGACATGAGTCCCTGTACAGCTTAGGGCAGGGGATCGATCGGTCTGACGTCTCAGATCGATCGGTCTAGATCATTGATGGTCGTGGACTTTGTCAATCGCAAGGGGATCGATCGATCTGTCGGCAGGATCGATCGGTCTCCAGTGTCTGGAACAAAAAGTTTCGCATCTTCTGCGTTTAGTACCTATTCCTGAAAACACTCAACACCGGACGTGATTTCACCGTAATAAAATCCTAAAAATAAAACCAAAAATAAAGAAAAACAAAAGAGGAAGAGAAAATATGTACAAACTCAATGGGTTGCCTCCCATAAGCGCTTTTTTAAAGTCGATAGCTTGACTCTTGTTTCAGGCAGCATGTGTGGCAAAATGAAAATCCGCTTCAAAGCAAGCTCTCGCCAGGTGCAAATGCGGAAGTCCTGCGGAAAGCTAGACTCCGAGCTCGTGTGGGGGTTGTAGTGGTGGTGCAACACAGCAGAGCCATGACACAATCCGAGTCAGCAAGGAGTTCTTCTACTTGGTCGTATTATAGACCCAACGCTCAAACTCCGAGTTCGGCTCCTTCAGTGGCTCTATGGCGACGTACTCGCTCATATCGAAGTGAAATGGACGCAACTGAGAGGAGTAGTGCTGAAACGGTGGTGGCGCGGGAGCAGAAGGTTGAGAAGGGCCAGCCTCATCATGATAGCCGATACGTGCTACTCTCCGGATGCCACTAGTCGTAGGTAGAATCGGTCTCTCGCAAAGCGCCCCAGCAGGCGGATCAAAAGCAATGTTCTCGTGGGTCGCGAGAGAAGTCAAATTAGTACGAGGGAGTCGGATGTACCGGTAAAGCCTATTATGACCCTAGAAACGGTAGACTAGTGAATGGCGGAGATGGATCTTGCTAGCGTACAAGTGCACCCGATCAATGAATCGCGCCTTATGCTCCGGTGGGGGATGTACGATGGTGAAGTGACAATGGGTGATGATGGGAGTCACAAGGCTACCAATTAGGATCACCTTTTTCGAGACCGAAACGCGTTGTTGTGCACCAAAATGAACTCCTGAACATCATTGAGAATGTCCATCGCGACCAAGATATCGGTTTGTATAAACCGAGTAAGCTCGAAGTTGTAGGCTTGTAGCGCAACGGTGTCATCTTGATCCTTGCGTGTCCACTCTCGCTCTCCGGTAGCTGATTCCTGTCTGCTGCGTCGTCTAGGAGCAATTGTCCTGGGTTGGGATCGATCGATCTCTGGTGTGGATCGGTCGATCTCGAGGCTTCTGTTCCTCGATGCAGATTCATGTCAGACCGATCGGTCGTGTCAGCTGGACCGATCGGTCTTGACTAACTGGAATGCCAAATTTTCGCATCTTCTGCGTTTAGAACCTATTCCAGTTGTACTCAAAGTCAGAACCGTGCTCAGCATACCATCCATTGCTTCTTGGTATTTCTCTCTAAACTCCGGAGTGAGGATGACTTTAACTTTAGAGAAAAGCTTTGACCTTCCTTTGCACTTTACCTTATACTCAATGGTCTCTCCAACACATCTTTGTGTTACCAAAGCGATATGAGAATCGTCCATCACGCTCTCAATCTTTGCCTTGTCTCTCTTCTTGACCCTCTTGGATCGCTTCTTAGAAGAATGAGTGTCTCCATCCAGGACTTCTTTGACATCATTCTCATCACCAAGGTCGTCCACTAGCATGACATGATGCGCTCTATCGTATTCCGGACAATGATTGCTATTCCTAGCAGCTGAAATGTGGTGATCGTGTTCCGGAGCGATGCCGTCTTGGACTTGGTGTAGAAGTAGTAAAGAAAATTGCTTGGCATTGACCCCACGAAGAGCCTAATTGCAATGATTTGAACCACTTTCTCGCCGTATTGCTCAATGAGAAAGGTAAGAGCTTGCATATCATGAAGTCAACAGGGACTTCACTTGATCGAAAAGTGTTGCACAACTCCTCAAAATTCTCAATATGATCCAATGGACTTTCCGAAGGCAATCCATAAAACAAGTTCTCTGCCACCAAGTGGATGATGTGGGGGTTGATCTTGTAAGCATACTCCGCGTCTGATAATTGAATTGCAGCGCGATTGAAGTAGAACTTGTCTGGAGAGTCGTGTTCGCCAAGAGTAGGACGACGAGCAGGTGGTGCCTGATGTAGATCGATCGGTCTGTTAGGGGGATCGGTCGGTCCAGCAGGTGGAGGCTGTCCGTGGTCATCATATCGTGCAGGGGCTGGTGGAGGGAAGAGCTGGTCACGAGCTGAAGCATAAGGATCCACTACTAGAAGTGGGACATCCACCTTCTTCTCATTGTCTATGGTGAGACTAGAGCCATGTGGCGTAGCTTCATCGGAAGAGGTTGCGTTGTAGAAGATATCCTCATCGATGTTAGAGAAGGAGATCCTCTTATTAGGTAGATCGACAACTACACCCACTGTTGCAAGGACTGGTCTCCCAAAAATCAAAGGCATAACAGAACCTTTGGTCATCTCAACGACATGAAAATCGGTTGGAACCAAGCAACTTCCAATGCGAACATCTTTCTGCAATCGCCTTAGACATGAGGTTCATGCTAGATCTGGAATCACAGAGATAATCGTTGAAGACCTCTCCATCAATTGAACATGGGACAATAAACTGCCCAGGATCTTCTAGCTTCGACACTTTAGTGAGATACATCACGTGGGGTGTCCCGTCGTTCCGTTAAGGGCGCACTAATCTCTTCAAGGTCTTCTTTTCCAGCAATCAGCATCTCGAAAAATCTTTCGGAAGATTGGTAACTGCTCCAAAGCTTTGGAGAATGGAAGAACATCAATTATCTTGCGGGTTACCTCTTTGAAGCGTTTGTACGTCTTAGCATCAGGTTGCACCTTAGAAACGCGTGGATAAGGATGCTTTGGCTTGTAAGGAACCGCAGCAGCTCTAGCAACAACATGCGTACCGGCGTCATTCGAAAACAGGTCAGGAATTCCTGAATTCGCAGTGGGGACCGATCGATCTTATGGAGGATCGGTCGGTCCTGACCCTCTGGTCAGTAAGTCATCATCGCCCAGGAGATCGATCGATCTAAGAGTGGATCGATCGATCCTTCTTCTTTGTCGATCCGGACTTGTTGGGTTGCCGCAGTATGAAGCTTTGCCTTGGCTCCAGCATGAGCCGTAATAGTGTACAAGTCAGAGAAGACTCTAAGATCTCTGATTTGAGCCTCGAAACTTGCAGCATATGACAGGATCGATCGGTCTAAAGCATGGACCGGTCGATCTGTGGTGCAGATCGGGACTGATTGCTGGCTGTGTTGGATCGATCGATCGATGTGCTGGATCGATCGATCCGGAGCTTCTTCGAAGGCTTGTACATCTTTAATCGCACTTTGAATCACCATTGCGTTATAGAACTCTTTAGGATTAGAGCAAGACGCAATCTGAGACATCTCCAAGTCAAAAGAATTGACACGAGAAGCCAAGCTCGATGTACATGCTTTCCATCTTCTCCTTTCAAGTCGTGTGCCTCCTCAAAACATCTCGGCCTCCATAAAACGTTCTCGGCGTCCACAAACCCTATCTCGGCGTCCGTAAACCCTAGCTGCCGCCGACTTCTTTTTTTTTTTTTTTTTTTTTTTTTTTTGGTACCTGCAAAAACAAAACCCTAATTAGTAAAAATAAAACTATACAAATATTATTAAAACTAAAACGTAATAACTAAAAAGAAAGCATTAAAATAAAACTATACAAATATTATTAAAACTGGGGGAGAGCTACAGCTCTCAAAAGAGAGAGCCACTGCTCTGAAAAGGTGTGTAAAATACAATGGGCGAGCCCCCTTTATATAGTAAAAGGAGAGGGCAACAAAAGGAAACAAAAAAAATGGAAAATCTTGGATAGGAGGCAAAAGAGGCGGTGGATCGATCGATCCCAAGTGTGGACCGGTCGATCCCCGTCTTCATGGGCTTGGGCTTCGTCAGCTTGGTCGGCAGGTTGACATGTCTTCAGTAAATCGGCCATAACTCTTGATTACACCGTTGGATTTCCCTCAAACCACTTGGAGATGAAAGCTAACTCCTTTGGCTATCTTGTGTCAAAATCTTAGCAAGATCCAACGGTGGGAAGATCTTCGTCTGAGGCCATACTTCTGACGGGTCTGCTGGACTCTGCATCTGTCAATGTATATTTGCCTCTAAACTCATCCAAAACTCTTCCTTTTCCAATATTTGCTTCTCAGACCTGAAATACACTAAGTGAAGCAAATAGTCCTAATATCCTATCTAATATAAGTTAGTTGACTCAATATACAAACCTAAATCCTATATAGAAAACGGTAATTTTGGGACTCATCAATCGATCGATCTGAGGTGGGGATCGGTCGATCCTGGCCCGTGTGAGCTTAGAATATCTCCAAACACATTGGATTGGCAGCTTGCATTGGCTCGAGATTGAGCCATAACAGCATTGCAAGTCTCCTTCCCCTTAGAGCTGGGAGCAATGGTTGAAACTCTTTGATCCAACGAATCAACCCTAGTCGCCAAAGTAGTGAACTTCGCATTTAGGTCGTCATACATCCCGTCTATCTTTGCATTGATCTCGGATGCACTTTTTTTATGGCTCTCGATCAGATAGTGCATCATAGTCTCCAGCTTGTTGTCTTGAGGAGCAGCTGGCTTTGGTGGGTAGTTGGCGAACTTGTTTGGGAACCCTTGGTTTTGGCGCGGAGGATACACCATATCTTGGGGATTCTCAACGTTGTTACTCTGATAGGATAGGTTAGGGTGGTTTCGGTAATTGGGATTGATCGCTTGTTGTTCTAAGTCCTCTTCTTCATCTCCTTCACAAGCATTGATCGCTTGTTGTTCACGCTTAAGTAGAAGATCCACCTTTTGCGTGAGATCCTTGATTGCATCAGTCTCCACTGCTTTCACCTTCACCGAACGGTCATATTCTGGTGCATGATCGCTATTTCTTCTAGCCAAGTTCTCAATAAGCGATGTTGCTTGTTCCACGGTATTGGTAGGAAAGTCTCCTTGGCTAGCAGTGTCCAAGGCCATCTGATATTGAGTATCAATTCCACCGTAAAACGTGGTCATTAGGCTCTCTTGTGTGAAGCCATGATGTGGGCAATCCTTCACATACTCCTTGAATCTTTCCCACGCTTCACAAAAGGTCTCGGTGGTCTTTTGCTTGAAAGCAGCGATCTGATTCCTCATTCGTGCAGAGCGAGACTTCGTATAGAAGTGATTGAGGAACTTTGCGCGGCATGCTTCCCAAGTGGTCAAAGAGCCGGACTCGAGCATGTTGTGCCATCTCAATGCTTTGTCCCCAAGAGAGAACTTGAAAAGAGTCAGCCTTAGGTAGTCATAGGGAACTCCATTAGCCCTGGTTGTGTTGCACAAAGCCTCGAATGCCTCGATGTGGTCCATCGGGTCCTCCGTAGGTAAACCGTTGAAGACACGGTTTTGCACCAAGTTGATCAAGCTATACTTGATCTCATAGTCTTGGCGTTGTGGGGCCGAAGAACGGAGAGCAGACCGATTCGCATAGAAACGATCTGGTGTGTCCTGTTCGCCAAGAGTTCGACGAACAGGTGGTACAGCAGCGGCAGGATCGACTGGTCCAAGTGGTAGAACGTTCGGTCCAACAGCAGGAGGATCGATCGGTCCGGCAGCAACAGGCTGGACAAGGAGGAGGTTGTTCCCTCCTTTGGCGACAGACAAAGCAGGTGGTGGTGGGTTGTTGCCCCCTTGGTTAGCTCCTGCTGGTAGCACGTCTTGGTGATTCATCTCAACAGATTTGGTAGCTTTCCCTTTGCTTCGTTCTAAACGGCCTAGCTCGTCAATAGAATGTGCAACCAAATCAGTAGCATTGTGGCTTCTTGTTTGCATGCACCTAAAAACAAAATAAAAAAAATAGTTAGTATAATACGAAAAATAAAAATTTTAGACTAAATTCAATTCTAAAAATTTTAAAGGCAATCTATTGGTCTCCGACAACGGCGCCAATTTGATCACTATGCGGGTCAAATAAAAACCTAATTCCACTATACCGGATCAAATACGGTAATCATCGTAGCACTTTAGGGTCGAATCCACAGAGACCAGAGATGCACTTTAAAACAAATAGAATATATAAAGCTAAGACAAAATTTAATAAGAGTTTATTTTCTATCAACCTAACGAGCAAATATATTAATTCAATAATAATAATAAACAAATATTAGGCATAAGAAAATCATCCGGGATGTAACAAAACAATTAAATTAATTAATGGGAGATATTAAGAACCGTTCTTGAACTCAATTCACGATTATAAAGGCAAGTCACTATCGCATAAATACCTAACTTAGCAATACTAAATCAGAACCTAAACCATCGTTTGATCCTAACAAAGTAAAACTAGCATTAACAACAAGATTGATATGTTCACAAGGTGCTACGACTTCAACCATCGTTGGCCATAGATCACCTTGCTCAACTATGTTAAATTCCAGAGATTAAACAACACTTCTGATGTCACGATTAATCAACTTAAAATCATAGAACAAGTTAGCTACTCAAGTCCTAACATTAAGAACAACATAGAAGAAGAACCATAAAATAAATTCCCAATCTAACAACCTAACAATCGGTCACATCCCTTCAGAAAACCCTAGCCTAATAAGGAAACTACTCAAGCATAGAAACAAAAACAAAGATGATCATAAAAGGAAACATCTTTATTAAAGAATCTAAACCTAAAAAGAAAACTAAAAGCTTGAGATATTAGATCTCTTACCACTACAACAAATATAGGTATTGATAGCACACGATTTATGCTATGATATGGTTATTATAGCATTTTCATAAATGCTATAAAAAGTGGTGCTATAATAGAGAGGCTAGATACAATAGCATTTTTTAGTGTGCTATCGTAAGGTGTCCTATAATAGCATATTTTTAGTGTTATATTACAATGATTAATAACATTAATAACGTGTTATATATAATTATTTAATAGTACTTTCTGTTTGCTATATATAAGTTAAGCGTAGCTCTCTTTTATTGCTATGATTTAGTTTTCAGTAGCTCTATGTTAGTGTTATATGAGTATTTCTCGTAGCATTGGTGTTGAGTTATTTGTATCTGAGTTGTAGCTTTTATTATGACTTCGTCTGATTACTATAAACCGTTCCCTATACAGCATATTCACATGACGAAGTTACAATTTAAAAGTAGAAACCTGTAATGAAGCTGAAATTGTATTCCATAATAGAAAATATTCAACATTTTTGTCATAAATCCCAACAAAGAGCATACAATTCAATGTCATAAATCCCAAACAAAGAACACAAGTCTCATTTGACACAACAACGAAAAGCAAAAGATCATACGGTTCTTACTCAACATCAAATGATGACAACTTTGTCTTCAGGTCATGCTAGAGTGGTACCAATAGCATCCTCCATACACTCAATTGCATAATTAGGCCTCCAAACCTTGGCATCAGGCACCTTCACTACATCAATCCACACACGGACTGCATTATGTCCCAAGGGAACAGAATGCACTAACTGCTCTGGGCTGTTCGAAGACCAGCGACCTTCTGCAACAACCCTCTTCTGACCGGTAATGTCCAGCAGTCTGCACTTCTGATCCTCCTTGACAATCTGTTTTGGAGAAGTATCCTGCATAGTACAAATAATATGTAATGGTTACCAAAATGCATCACTGCTAATGATCATAACATATTCTATAAGGAAGAAAAACAATGAAATTTACCTGTTGAGAGGAATGCTGAGAGAAACCTGAAGAAGATTGTGAAAGTGATTTTGAACTCTTCATAGGAGCTGCTGGAGTGTGTAATTGTGACTGCGTACGAGGAGATGCTGTAGCTGGTGCCTCTGTTAAACCTTCGAATAAAACTCTGTTGCATGGCCATGATACAAACGACTTCAAAGAGTCATACAGATTTGAGTGTTCTTCTGTTGGCCGCCAAAGAAATGCAGGTTCATTAACTGAATCCACAAAAACTTTAATGGCATTTGGTCCAAGAGGAAGGTCATTCACCAAAGCTTTGGGATCACGAGTCTGCCAACGACCTTCGGCAACAGGTTTATCATCATTTCATCGCCAATCTAGAAGTATGCACTTGTTAATGGAAGTTGGGCTCTGTTAAACAAATAAGTCCAATATAGAAAAACATTACTATAGATTCAAAAACACTAAAACATTGAGATCAAATCCTAACTACAATCAATCAGATGAGGCGCTGATTAAGAAAACCTTACCTTAGGCGGAATGTCTTCAGATTCTAACTCCCGCTCAATATCATCAACACAATCATCCGGCCATGAAATAGTTTCTCCTACAGCATCACCAATACTAGACATATTATGGCTAGGTCTCCAAAGAAATGTTCCTCCTTCAATAGCAGTCTCAACCAACACCTTCACTGCACTAGGGCCCAACCGTACATTGTTGACTAAGTCCATGGGATCAGAAGACAGAATACGACCCTCGGCTACTTTGAATTTTGGTCCAGACCAAGCAAACAGAATGCACTTAGGCTGCGATTTTTGGTTTACACTCTACAAATATTATTGAAAATAGTAGTTTGAATCCATAACTTTCACTACCAGACATCAACTAATCTCATTATACACTAACACTTACTCTTGGTACTGAATGTTCACCTACTTCTGAAAATTGACGCTGTAAATTAACAACAAATATAATCAGTTACCATTTTTCATATTAATATAATGACACTTACAAGTACACACTTACAGGACTATTCAGTTTTCCAAGAGCATCTTGTAATTCGTTGAGCTGCTTCTGCAACTGAAATTGGTTCTGTTCCATTTGAGTTACATACTTGCTTTTCATCTGGAAACAAGCAAGTTTGGTTATACTCATTCCTCTACCCATTGCTCTCAGGCGTCCAGGATTGTCAGGTCCCAAGATCTTAGCAAGAGTGTCTTCTTTTAGGTTTGATGATGATGATGATGGAGGATCAGACCGAATGAACTCATTTGCCATTTCCTAGTAAATGTTGGACTCATGTTTATAGAGGTAAATTATACTGAAAAAAAAAACAAGACAGGATAAAAAAAAAATGACTTATAATCTTTGAAGCAGCATCGATATTCACTGCTGTCACATCCTTTTTAGTTCGTGACTTGACCCACACATCCATTCTCGTCACTTCATCTGAGCTCTGTTTTCTCTGCATAATTATAACACGCATTCAGTAAAATTAAGAAACCATTGTCATAACTGGTGTACAAAATATATTGAAAATCAATGACAAACACTTACTAAATCTTCGGCCAATCTAACCATTCCTCTACGGCTACATGTGTGAGGAATCTGCTTACGTCTTCTTTCCTTGTATGAATCACTAACAGCCTATATAATAGTATTAGCAGATTAAATGTGAAAAATAACATAGATACAAGTTAATACCTTAAACTCTTGACTAGTCTTCTCTTTGACAAACTTCTTCCATTCTGCCGTAGTCATATTGTCTGGCTGTAGCTTCATTCTTTCTACGTTGTTCGGAGCTTTCCTAATCTCTTTAACCAAACGTGACTTAGAGGCCCTCCACAAACATCCCATCTGCTTCATAACAGCCGCTTTCTCGTATTCTCCAAAAAATGGAAAGAACAAAAATGGAAACGCTTGGAGAGTCGGCAAGAATAGACTGATCGATCCGTGGGCTGGATCGATCGGTCTCTGCGTCTTTTCTTGGGCTTGGGCCTTCGGTGGATCGATCGATCCTCGTGGTAGATCGATCGGTCCGTGATGAGTCTCAAATTTACCGTTTTCTATATAGGATTTAGGTTTGTATATTGAGTCAACTAACTTATATTAGATAGAATATAGGACTATATGCTTTACTTAGTGTTTTATAGGTCTAAAGAGCATTTGGAGCAAAAGGAAGAGTTTTGGATCAATTTGGATGCAAATATACATTGAAAGATGCAGAGTTCAGCAGACCTGTCAGACGTATGGCCTCAGACGAAGACCTTCCCACCGTTGGATCTTGCTAAGCTTTTGATACAAGATAGCCAATGTAGTTAGCTTTCATCTCCGAGTGGTTTGAAGGAAATCTAACGGTGCGATCAAGAGTTATGGCCGATTTACTGAAGACATGTCAACCTGCCGACAAAGCTGACGTGGCAGAGAATGGGATCGACCGGTCCACACATGGGATTGATCGGTCCACCGCCTCTTTTGCCTCCTCTCCAAGACTTTCCATTTCTTTTGTTTCCTTTTGTTGCTCTCCCCTTTTCCTATATAAGGAGGGCTCGACCATTGTATCAAACACATCTTTTTAGAGCAGTGGCTCTCTCTTTTGAGAGCTGTAGCTCTCCCCTAGTTTTTATTTTAGTTTTCTTTTATATTTATTTTATGGCTTTCCTTTTAGGTTTAGATTCTTTAATAAAGATGTTTCCTTTTATGTTCATCTTTGTTCTTGTTTCTATGCTTAAGTAGTTTCCTTATTAGGCTAGGGTTATTCTGAAGGGATGTGACCGATTATTAGGTTGTTAGTTTGGGAATTTATTTTATAGTTCTTCTTCTATGTTGCTCTTAATGCTAGAATTAGACTGATCACCTCGTTCTAGGACTTAGGGGATTACTCGTGACACGGGAGTGTTGTTTAGTCTCCGGAATTAGCATAGTTGAACAAGGTGTGATTCCATGGCGACGAGAGTCATAACCATGACACCTTGTGAACATATCAATCTTGTCATTAATGCTAGTCTTACTCTGTTAGGATCACGCGGAAGCTGTTTTCTAATATAGTATTGCTAAGTTAGGTATTTACGCGGGAGCGACTTGCCTTTATAATCGTGAATTGAGTTCATGAACATATCTTAATATTTCTAATTAATTGATTTAATTGTTTTGTCATATCCCGGATGATTTCCCTATGCCTAATATTCTTTTATTATTTATTTGCTTTGTTTTATTTCTCGTTAGGTTGTTAGAAAACAAACTCTTATTTTATTTTGGCTTAGCTTACCTTTAATCCCATAAATTCATAGTGTAACTTATCGGTCCCTGTGGATTCGACCCTAAAGTGGTATAATTGATTACCGTATTTGATCCGATAGTTTGCATATTTAGGTTTATTATTTGACCTACGCTTATGGGAGGCAACCCATATAGTTTGTACATACTTCCCTTTCTTTATTATTTTTCTTTATTTGTTTTTGTTTTTAGGATTTTTATTACGGTGAAATCACGTCCGGTGTTGAGTGTTTTCAGGAAGAGGTACTAAACGCAGAAGATGCGAAACTTTTTGTTCCAGACACTAGAGACCGATCGATCCTGTCGACAGATCGATCGATCCCCTGGCGATTGACAAAGTCCACGACCATCGAAGATCGACACCGACCAGTCCCTCGCGAAGACCGATCGATCCCCTGCTCCTAGTAGTATTGGGACTCATGTCACATTATCTAGACACACCAAACGTTTGCTCACTGGTTTTTCGTTTCTTTTAGCTTTTGATTTTCTTATATGTATCTAATAACTATCTTATGTTGTCGGTTTCAATTCTTCCTTTGGTTTTTTCTTACACATCGGGACGGTGTGAAGTAAGTCTGGGGGAGGAATGTAACCATTTGTACTAACATTTTTATTTTTGTCTTAGGTCTTTTTATTTTTATTTGAGTCGTTTTATTGAGTCAAAATGGTTGGAACTTGCAACTTCTTTTGTGAATTGTGTGTTCGTACTAACATCTTCTGCTATCCGTCATGACTATCTTTATTGTAGAGCCGAAGATTGGAACACCATTAGCCGAACAACTCACCAGAAGTCCCTATCTCTTGGAAATCCGATTGACTTGGCGTTGACTCCACCCATGACAAGACGCTAAATTGGACTTAATCTTCTCAACTTGGGGCTTGGTATACACCGAACGCGACCTCTGACTCAATGCTTCCCAAGACGCGCATAACAAAGAACTGAAGTATGGATTCCCCTCTCTTCTCCAGAAAATGAAAAAGAAGAAAAAAAAAAAGAGAAAAGGAAAAGAAAAGGGATGTGGTAAACAAAGAAGTGGACTGAGGGATGTATGGTTACCCCCTTGCATACTTCGAATTCATGAAAACCAACCTCGGGCTAAAAAGTAAAAGATGAAGGAGATCGATAAAAAAAAAAAAGAGTGATACCCTAAAGAAGGGAGAAATCGATCTCAAAAGAATAAAAGAGAAGAGGAGGAAAGGAACCATAAGAAGAATGTCTTGGGAGCTAGAGGAAGGTGAGCGTCTACGCGACCTTTGATCGATACTCCCTCGTTGAGACCGCATGCTTGTAAAGAATAAATGTAGGGAGTCAACAAAGAGGATTTTGGAGCTTCCTTGAGATCTCGGGACACCAGTACGGAGAGTTGCTAAGCCAATGGTCAATACATGTTGTAAGCTCAATCCTTTTAGAAATGGATTCGCGGAAGATGTACGGAGATTTTCGAGAATTTTTAAGTTCTTGTTTTCAAACTTTTCCCTTCAAGACCTGTCTTTTTTATTGTTCTTGCTTGAGGACAAGCAAGGATTCAAGTCAGGGGGAATTGATGAGTCTCAAATTTACCGTTTTCTATATAGGATTTAGGTTTGTATATTGAGTCAACTAACTTATATTAGATAGAATATAGGACTATATGCTTTACTTCGTGTTTTATAGGTCTAAAGAGCATTTGGAGCAAAAGGAAGAGTTTTGGATCAATTTGGATGCAAATATACATCGAAAGATGCAGAGTCCAGCAGACCCGTCAGACGTATGGCCTCAGACGAAGACCTTCCCACCGTTGGATGTTGCTAAGAGTTTGGTACAAGATAGCCAAGGGAGTTAGAGTTCATCTCCAAGTGGTTTGAAGGAAATCTAACGGTGCGATCAAGAGTTATGGCCGATTGACTAAAGACAAGTCAACCTGCCGACGAAGCTGATGTGGCAGAGAATGGGATCGACCGGTCCACACATGGGATCGATCGAGCCGGCCCATGGACCGACCATTCCAGGGCCAGGATCGACCGGTCCACCGCCTCTTTTGCCTCCTCTCCAAGACTTTCCATTTCTTTTGTTTCCTTTTGTTGCTCTTCTCTTTTCCTATATAAGGAGGGCTCGACCATTGTATCAAACACATCTTTTTAGAGCAGTGGCTCTCTCTTTTGAGAGTTGTAGCTCTCCCCTAGTTTTTATTTTAGTTTTCTTTTATATTTATTTTATGGCTTTCCTTTTAGGTTTAGATTCTTTAATAAAGATGTTTCCTTTTATGTTCATCTTTGTTCTTGTTTCTATGCTTAAGTAGTTTCCTTATTAGGCTAGGGTTATTCTGAAGGGATGTGACCGATTATTAGGTTGTTAGTTTGGGAATTTATTTTATAGTTCTTCTTCTATGTTGCTCTTAATGCTAGAATTAGACTGATCACCTCGTTCTAGGACTTAGGGGATTACTCGTGACACGGGAGTGTTGTTTAGTCTCCGGAATTAGCATAGTTGAACAAGGTGTGATTCCATGGCGACGAGAGTCATAACCTTGGCATCTTGTGAACATATCAATCTTGTCATTAATGCTAGTCTTACTCTGTTAGGATCACGCGGAAGCTGTTTTCTAATATAGTATTGCTAAGTTAGGTATTTCCGCGGGAGCGACTTGCCTTTATAATCGTGAATTGAGTTCATGAACATATCTTAATATTTCCAATTAATTGATTTAATTGTTTTGTCACAACCCGGATGATTTCCCTATGCCTAATATTCTTTTATTATTTATTTGTTTTGTTTTATTTCTCGTTAGGTTGTTAGAAAACAAACTCTTATTTTATTTTGTCTTAGCTTAACTTTAATCCCATAAATTCGTAGTGTAACTTATCGGTCCCTATGGATTCGACCCTAAAGTGCTACAATTGATTACCGTATTTGATCCGGTAGTTTGCATATTTAGGTTTATTATTTGACCTACGATCAGTCCGTCTCCATTTCTTCACGCTTGGGCCACTTCTTCACACTTGGCCCATTTTTATGCTTATTTGATCCAAAGTCATTTCTTTTCCAATATTTGCTCTTTAGACCTGTAAATCACTAAGGGAAATAAATAGTCCTAATATTTATCTAATATAAGTTAATTGACTCAAAATACAATCCTAAAACAAAGACTAAAAACGATAAAAATAAGACTCATCAACATGCATACGATCGAGTATAGGACCTAAAAAGACATCCTTATTTCGAAATTCTAAACTCGTGTAGGTCTAAAAAGTTTAACATACACTTCTAACGTTTTGCAAACATGTTGCGTCCCACCAACAAAAGTTTTTGCAAAACTATAAAACACTTGTTTAGCGTTGTTTGAAACAAATACAAAAAGTTGACATGCATATGATTGAGTATATATAGTAGAACCTTTAGTGGGCCAATATTGGGACAGCCCACTAGCAGAAACCCTAGTTTCACTTTGTGTTGCAGAGGAGAGCTTGGATCGCGGCGGTGGCCGTACAGAGATGATGGAAAAATTTGCGGTGAGCCCATCGTTCCCGGTGAGAGCATAATCAGCGTTTGAGAGCTTTGGGAGAGGTTTGAGGCAGAGGAAGGGAACCATGAGAGATTTGTCAATTCAGTAAAGGTGACCTTGAGAAGAAGCTCGTCGTGCGCCGTCGACGTCTCCACCAGACATGGCGCATCTGACGGTCCAGGGACGAAAGAGATGAGATCTTATTGTTGTACTTCGTCGCCAGAAATTAAAGGTCCTTCTAGTCTCGGCTCTGATATAGGTGATGCGATTAAAGGTTGCACGGTGAAGATCGTTGCACACAATCTTCCTCTTTTATTGCTGGTTGTTGTGTCTTTAGTTAGATACATTTGGTTTGGAAGGGTTTGAGAAGGTTTGAAATAGAGAAAAATTTTAACAAGCAGAAGAACACCAAGAAGAAAACTAAAAAAGTGGAAAGCAGATTGATTGATGTCCTGACGCCGGCAAGCGGAGGCTTTGCCGGCGCCGGAGAAAGAGTTCATTGAAGGTCTCCCGATGCTTGTGCTTGGGAGAAAACTCGCTTAGTTCAGAAACTTTACGGACATAATTTACTTAATTAGTAAAAAGATAGTGAATTTTAACATTTTAATATTCATTTAACACGCATCCAAAGAATATTTAGTATTTTTGATTAAAAAATAAAGAAACTTTGACAAAAAAAAAATAAAGAACAAAACTATTCAATCAAAAACAATAAATAATCACTTAAAAATGTGAAAACATTGCATTGTCTCATAAAGATCATGGGTTACTGAAATTTGAAATCGAAATATATAAACAAGATTTTGTATCATAAAGATCAATGGGTCACTATGTCTTTGATTCGTTTAATATCTTTTATAGATCAATTAGACTTTTATATTTACGTTACAAGCAAACTTTCAAATCGTGAATTTTAAAATTTATAAATGTAACATTTGTCTCGCCTTGTACCGCGGGTTAAGACCTAGTATGTAATGTAAAGAGAATGCATAGTTATCGGTAGAAGGTAATTACAAAACTATGTATTTTGTGTAGTCAAGTGAGTATGGCAGTTGTTCAACAACAAGTACAGGTTGTTAGTTCCAGAGTGATATAAGAATTGGGATTTTCTTATATCTTGTGTAGTCAAGTGAGTATGGCAGTTGTTCAACAACAAGTACAGGTTGTTAGTTCCAGAGTGATATAAGAATTGGGATTTTCTTATACAGTCTTAATAGTAGAAGTTAGGGTTTTTACATTAATTGTTTGCAAAATGAGTAGATGATTTGAGATTTACTAAGAGTGGATTTTATTGTTTTGTTTAGTCTATTGTTGATGCAATTGCATGTGTATATATAGCCTGACGAATTACGCAAATTGAATAAAGGGATTCCAAATTTGTATTTTGTTATCCGTGACCTGAGGACTGTCAAGGACAAAAGAACAAACAAAAGATGGAGAGATATTTACCTTAGTGGTGGCCATTAAAAATTGTTTCTAAAACATGAACACATACTAGTGGTGATTGACCATTGTTTTGGCCGGAAAACGTAATTCCACAATTTTTCTGGTTTTAGCGGAAAAATGCCGAATTTTTGGAATTAAAATGTTATTCCGCTATTTTAGTGTAAATTCGTAATTTTTATTAATGTGTGTTCGATTCTCAGAATATCAACAAATCATAAAACCAATTCAACCGAAAATAGATGTTTGTTGCAAAAAGATAGAGAAAACAATTTGTATGGACATTTTGTGGATATCCATTTGGACAGGGTTTGGGTGTGGTCATATATCGGTATGATGTCCGTGTGCACGAAATAATTCATAGCCCACTTGAAAAATGTCCGCACAACCGTCTCATATGGACGCGATCAAGAGAGTCAAGACTAATTGACTGCCCTAGTGATGGTGAGGCAATAAGAGCCAGCTTTTTCAAGCACTAAAATAAGCTTTTTCGACACTAAAAGTAATGTGAATTCATATACAAAGTCGAAAATTTTACCATAAGGCATTTGCAAATTGTAAAAGAAATGTGAATTTCATATACCAAGTCGAAAATTTACCGTAAAGCATTTGCAAATTGTAGAGCTCGACATAGAACCACATGGCTGCGTTCAATTGAATTATACATAGTTGATCTGAACTGTCATACTTGAAACTTGGAAATTAAAGGCAGCTGAATGTTTCATGAGAGGAAAGGCAGCCGAATCCGAAGCCTTTTCCACCTGCTACGAGACTGGAGGGATGCAGGCATAGTATATGTTCCGGCATGAAGTCATGCCGTGTCAATATACCTACTACTGGAGGTCTCTACGATACATTCATTTTGTTTGGTCACAATTTAACAAATTCGATACAAATTGTATATCCGATAACTGATAAACCAAGAAAGCAAGAGCTATCAGATGAAGAGAACCAAGTGACGGTTCGAGTTTCGTTGTAGAGTCCCCAAACAAACCAATGATCAAAATTCAAGACTCTAATTTATTTTGCATCCCACCTATTTATTTATTTATACTTTTCCTTAATCATTCATCCATATGTATCAAGCATCTCACGTTCTGGTGCCTATTAGAATCTAATAAGGTGATGATAAGTGATAACAGCCAGGGAAAAGAGAAAGCAAGATAACTTGTACATTGGAGGTTTTTGGTATGACCAGTAAGTGCCTTATGCCAACCTCACGGAAGAGCATAAGGGCCTTTGCAAGTGACATCGTCTCCACAACAGTGTAAGGCGAAGCATTAGCGAATGGATGTAAATCCAAATACATATTCAATTCATCCTCGCTTAATTCCATATCTTCTATTCTATCATCTCTCCCAAAACCCTTCTTAGCAAACTCATCTGCCTTGAATTGTGCAAGGGTATTGGTGTCACAAGCCACTGGACTAGACAAGAATACTCGTTTCTTTAGCAATGTCAGAATATGACCCTAGAGGACTAGACCGTATAGAACAGGAGCTGCAGTGAGTGGTGGCAGCGGCGGACGTACGTGTATATGTACCAAAGCACGTGCCCCATACAACATTTCATAATTTTAAAATTTGGTATGTAACTTATAGTAGAAATGTAACAATTGGTCTAATGTGCCTTATATTCTTTTGTGATTTTGTTTAGCCAATTGGTAATTATTTTCCCTTTTTACTATTTTCAAGTAATAAATGATTTCCATATTAGTCTATTTTTCCTTTTTTACTCTTTTTGTTGTTGTTTAAAGAGATTTTGTTAATATAAAGTATTACAATTAATGGTTGATTAGCATATCAAATAATTTTGCTTCATTTACATGTCTTTTGATAAATATTTATATAATATTGTATATTAGAAATTTATATGTTAAATATATTGTGCCCTACATTAATTGTATTTCTAGATCCGCCACTGAGTGGTGGCCCATCAACCACGGGGAAGCCATTGTGATTGGTGGTTTTGTGATATAGGAAACGAGATGAGGCGTGTGAGAAGGAAATAAATTTAAGGACACGTGGAGGGTCAAGATTAGAAGTGGATCAAGGGCTGAGATTAATAGGAGCTGAGACAGTGAAGAAGAAGCGTTAAAAGGAAGCCAAAAACAGATTGAGAAAGGAAACGAAAATCAATTGTAAACTTTGAGTTCTAGAACTCTCTTTGCTAGATTTCTCTCATGTTGAGAGCTAGCCATCGTTTTGGTGTTTTATGAATACTGATTCGATTTTTATCTTGGATTTTGAGTTGTTAATCGTGATTTGAGTGTTTGTTGTGTTGATGGGTGGTCTTATTGTTTCATTATGAGAACGTGTACAATAGTCTCGACTTTCTCGATGCCATTGAAGAATTGAAGTGGGCCTGTGACTATATCACCAACTAGAAGCTGCCTCATGTAAGGCTCTGCATGACTGTAGAGGTAGGGAAACCCTTTTAACTTCATGATGAGGTTATAGATGTTGGCATTGAAACCATCAGCAACTGTTTTTGAAATCAGAAGGACTACCATCATCATAGGTAGTAGCAGCAGATTGTTGGTCAGCTCAAGGAGAATAACACATGTGGAAACTGTCATTCTCATTGTTCCGCCAAGAAAGGACGCAGCACCGAGAACAGCAAACAGACCATGATTAAAATTTGAGTTTGAACCAAGCAGCATCCCTACAAACCGTCCATATGATGCTCCTGTTACGATTACAGGTACAAAAAGCCCTGCTGGAGTAACAATGCCATAGCTAAAGATACTGAGGAAGAAGCAGGTGACAAAGAATACGAGAACCGAAAAATAATGAAACTCGAAGTCAATGTTTTTGCTGAAAAGATTTTTGATAGAACCATCATTTGTGTTGAAAATGAGGCTAGCTAGATCATTGTAATGACCAGGGGGGCATTGGTATTTCTTAAAGTTTCCAGACCGGCCGATTGTAGGGCACTCCTCTAAGGCATCGGCAGAGCAAGGTTGGCATGATGCAAGAAATGGTAATCCAAAAAGAAGGCAGGACGTGAAAATTGATATGGCACAAGCGAGGAGGATTTTCCAAGTAACCCCTTTCCTGGAAAGAAAAAAGGGTTTACGGTCGAGATTTTTATTTACATGTGTATACATATTAGTGCGTATGTGTTTGTGTTATAAAGATATCCCAAAATATAGCTTACTCATATATGTAGTTGTAAGCTCGCAGAACCTTATATATCCAGCAGAAAGTTGTACAAGCTTCCTAAAATACCACCGACAACTCCAAGGAGAAGAACAGGAAGTACATCCCCCAAGTGATAAGACGCATTTTCTGAATAGACATCAAACATTATAAGGCCTCCTTTACCAAATAGCCCGCACTTTCCACTTAAACACACATCGATTAGAGCCCTGAGGACAATTGCCACAACAGCCGTTGAAAAGAAGACTCTCCATAATAGTGAACTCCTCCACCTACAATGAAAAACCCACAGACTAGCTTAATGAATCATTCACAAAATGACGATTTGAAGAACAGATATACTGACCAGAAGACACCAACAAGCCCATTAGTTCAGCAACACTATGGTAACTAATGAACTTAAGATAAGAAATCCATTGAGCTCAAGAGAATAACTTGACACAACTTTGTAGGACCGCGAAAAAACGAGATAGAAACACAAATAAATCTTTGATCAAAACCGATTAAGGAAAGACATAAATAAAACAATCCGAACCGAGATATGATCTCTTTCCTTAATCCAAACAATCTCCCGCAGTGAAACGGTGTATGAGATTGATGAATCCCAGGATAGGACGGATAACTAAACCGTATCGTTACACTCGAATACGGAGTCCAACGAACGTTGGTAACTACGATATACTCTTGAGACTACTTACTTTGAGAGAGAGTGGGAGAGAGAGAGCTGCGAAATTTTTCTGTGTAAAATCGCGTGAAGAATGAGAGAGAGGAAGACTCGAATTTATGGTCACAAGTGACGAGTTGCGCGTCCGCAAATCGTGGCACGTGCACGCAAATCGAGGGAAGTTGGAGCGTGGTGGATAGCGACGGGAGACTCGGTCATGGGGCGAGATTTCGGCGATCTCAACCTCTTCCGTTTGGCGAAAATAATTTTCGAATTAATGATTCGAATATTTCTTTATTATGCAATTAATTTTTAAGCCCAAAATATGTGACAAAATGTAACATAAAGTCCATAAAAACTTGGCCCAAAAAGAACAATCTTTGTGGACCTAAAGGCCCACATTCACCAAGACCCAAGACCCAAGACCCAAGCCCGAGCTCGGCACGGCGGCGGCGGCGGCGCGCGCGCGCGCGTATGTGTTTTTGCATAATGGCCATCCATCTCCATCTCCATGGTCTCCTCTCCGAATTGCTAGTGAACCTTGTAGTAAGTGTATCACTATATATACAAAAGGAAGAATTTCCAAACTTCCAATGTGGGACAAATGCACATTTTGTTGTAGAACTAATCTTTATTACCCTCAAAGGGGAAGTATATATACAAGTACATAGGGAATCAATGGATAAGCATTTAGCCCTGATGGGCCTATTGGCCGGTTAATGAGTCCATATAATGTGTTTTATAACACTCCCCCTTGGACGAGAGAACCGTGCCAGATACTCAAACGGGATCTCGATAATGCGCTGGGGAATGTTGCCTCATTAAAACCTTACCAGGAAAACCCAGTGGGAAAAACCATGGTGAAGGAAAAAGAGTACAACACGCATTACTCCCCCTGATTAGAGCATCACTGTAGATCTCTAAGTCTACGCATTCCTATCTGTTGGATAAGCTTCCGGAGTGTTGAAGCGGGCAATGATTTGGTAAAAAGGTCGGCGGAGTTCTCGCTTGATCGAACCTGTTGAACGCTGAGTGTACCATCCTTCTGCCAATCCGAGGTTGAGAAGAATTTCGATAGGATGTGCTTCGTCCGATCTCCTTTGATATAACCTTCCTTGAGTTGAGCAATACATGCCGCATTGTCTTCATACATAACCGTGGGCTCCTTATCTTCTTTCATACCACAATCTGATCGGATGTGCTGAGTCATGGATCGTAGCCAAACACATTCTCTGCTGGCTTCGTGAATAGCCTAAATTTCTGCATGGTTAGATGAGGTTGCAGCGATTGTCTGCTTCATAGATTTCCATGAGATAGCTGTTCCTCCATGCGTGAAAACATAACCAGTCTGTGACTTACCACAGTGCGGATCCGATAGATATCCTGCATCAGCAAAACCAACTAGTCCATCCTTGTTGTGGTTAGTGTAAAATAGTCCTAAGTCTTTAGTACCTTGAAGGTATCTTAGAAGGTGTTTGACACCGTTCCAGTGCCTCTGAGTTGGACATGAGCTGAAGCGAGCTAGGAGGTTCACGGTGAAGCAAATGTCTGGTCTAGTGTGACTAGCCAGGTACATTAACGCTCCTACAGCACTGAGGTATGGCTTTTCAGGACCAAGGATTTCTTCATCATCCTTCTTAGGACCAAGAGGGTCATCGTTTAGGCGCCTAACTACCATTGGGCTGGTCAATGGGTGGGCCTGGTCCATATTAAATCGTTTGAGTACCTTTTCAGTATAAGCCGATTGATGCACAAGGATTCCTCCTTTGATGTACTCAAGTTGTAACCCCAAACAGAATTTTGTTTTGCCTAGGTCTTTCATTTCGAATTCTGCTTTCAAGCAGTCGACTGTTTGGGAGATCTCACCAGATGTTCCGAGGATGTTTAGATCATCCACGTATACTGCTATGATTACAAATCCTTTGTTTGAGTACTTCTTGATGAAGATGCATGGACTGATGGGGTCGTTTTTGTATCCTTCTCTGATGAGATATTCGCTGAGGCGATTATACCACATACGCCCACTTTGTTTCAGTCCATACAAGGATTTGTTCAGCCTGATGCAGTACTGATCTCGAGATGCATTCTTATCTTTGAGCTTTATGCCATCTGGTAGTCTCATGTATATTTCATTGTCCAGGGGCCCATACAGATATGCAGTGACAACATCCATTAACCGCAAATCTACATTTTCTCTTATGGCCAGACTTATGAGGAATCGGAAAGTAGTTGCATCCACCACTGGAGAATAAGTCTCCTCATAATCGATTCAGGGTCTTTGTGAGAATCCTTGTGCTACAAGCCGTGCTTTGTATCTAACAACTTCACCGAGTTCGTTTCTTTTGCGCACAAAGACCCATTTATGGCACACTGGTTTGATGTGTGATGGGATCCGGATGATCGGACCAAACACGTTTCTGAGTTTGAGACGCTTTAACTCCACGTTTATGGCTTCTTTCCATTTTAGCCAGTCCGTTCTTTGTGTACACTGTGTGATAGACGTGGGTTCTAGATCCTCTTGCGTGAGCGCAATATCAAGTGCTACTTTATATGCAAAGAGTGCATTTAAATCGACTTCTTTTCTATTCCATTGGATCCCAGACATACTGTAATTGATGGAGATCTCATTGTTTTCTTCTGAACCTGGAGATTCGGCGTCCCGGACCCCCATTGATGGTTCATTAGAGTGAGTCTCAGCCGCGGCTATGTCTGATATTTCAGGAATCCCGGTTTCAGTTATTGCACCTTTCTTTGATTTCCGGGGATTCTTGTCTTTGGAACCTAGGGGTCTGCCTCGTTTGATGCGAGGTGCAGACTCTGTAGCAACTTGTGTTTGTCCCGTTTGGACAGGTATTCATACTGGTGCATTACAAGCTGGTATGTACGATTTGGTTACTTTGTTCGGGTCAGCGAAGGAATCTGGCAATTGATTAGCTAGCTTTTGATAATGTATAATTTTTTGGACCTCTGAATCACATTTTAGAGTCCGAGGATCTTGCCAATTTAAGGATGTTTGATTCCATGATAGTTCTTTGACCAGCTTGTTTGTCTCGCCACCTAGCGGAGGGTATACCGATTCGTCGAATTGGCAATCCGCAAATGCTTGGTTTTGAGAGGACAATAGACAAACATATGACCAACGGGTTGATGCGTCTATTAGTACCATGAAGTACCTGAATGTTCCGGAAGATGGATGTATTGGTCCACAGATTTCTCCCTGGATTCTTTCTAGAAAATGAAGTGTCTGTTTAGACACTTTTACTGGTGAAGGCCGAGTGATTAACTTGCCTTGAGAGCAAGCTGTGCACATGAGGTGCTGAGGATAAACTCGGTTCTCTTTGAGAGTATGCCCTTGAGAATTTTGGATTACTTTGCGCATCATATTCGCACCGGGGTGACCGAGTCGGTCGTGCAAAATAGTGTAATCTGTAAACCGTGCTTTGAGAGCATTATTAGCTTCTATCATACTGACTTTTGCTAGGTAAAGTCTAGTAGAAAGTGCGGGTATAGTTTCGAGGATTTGTTTATGGCCGTTTGTGATTTTGGTGATTAGTAGGGATTCTGTGTTCCCTTCATCTTGGGTTTCTATGTGGAAACTGTTTTGTCTTATATCCTTAAAGCTCAGAAGGTTTCTCTTCGAACTAGGGGAATATAAGGCATCTAGGATTTCTAGATGTGTGCCATTTGATAACAACACATAGGCGTGGCCATAACCTTCTATAAGGTTTGAGGGTCCCGCGATGGTGCTAATATTTGCGGTTTGGTATTTGAGATTTATGAAATAGCTCTTGTTTCGAAGGATAGTGTGGCTAGATCCACTATCTACCACTATGTTTTCCATTTGCGTGCTTGTATCTTCATTTAAACAAGAGGTATGATTCAATATTTGAGGAAATCATAAATTTTCATAAATCATAAGGAAAATATCAATGTTTGAAAATAAAGGCAAATGGAAAAATAAAACAAATCCCAAAGATAAAATGAAAACAAAATCAAAATAAAGCCAAAGTTCTAGATGTGTGAATCAGTCGAGGAGGTCTGAGTTCTCATAATCCATGGGTTCAGTCGGCTCGTGATCAGTCGGCTCGTGCCCGGTGTTGCCACCATCAACTTGCTGAGCCATGTTAGCTTCAGCATATGCTTTCCCGTACTTGTGATAGAGGTCGCAATGAAACTTGGGGGTGCGACAGTTCTTCGTCGGGTGATTGAACATTCCGCATCGGGTGCAAGCAGGCTGAGTTGAGTTGGCGTGTTGGGGCGGTTTGGTGATACCACGTCCCCTACCAGGACCATAACCGAGGTTAGGTCGGTTTCCACGTCCATTTCCGCGTCCACGTTTTCCACGTCCATTTCCTCGTCCATTCCCACGTCCACGGCCAGGATCTGAGGATATGTTGCGTTGGACATTGTAGGATTCTTTGCGAGAATCTGGTAGTAGGGGTGATCCCGGGGGCCTCAGGGCACTGTTCTTCATCAATAGCTGATTATTTTTCTCAGCCAAAAGCAGACAGGCTAACAAATCTTCGTACAATGTATGCTTCATTGCACGATATTGTTGTTGGAGCACTACATTCTCGGTGTGGAATGTGGATAATGTTTTCTCGAGGAGATCATTATCATTGACATCCTCACCACATAGCTTCCTGATGGAAACTATCCGAAAGAGTTCGGAGTTGTAGTCATTGACATATTTGTAGTCCTGGAACTGAAGGTTCTTCCAGTCGAAGTTGGCTTGTGGCAGGAGGACCGTTTTCTGGTGGTCAAACCGTTTTTTCAATGCCAGCCATAATTCGAGTGGGTTCTCAAGAGTGAGATACTGCTGTTTGAGGCTCGTGGCCAGGTGATGGCGGATATGGAATATCGCCTGGGACTGATCCTTAGGGGATACAGTGTTACCTTCGATGATGCAATCACCGAGTTCCTTTGAGCGGAGGAAAATCCTCATGTCGAGGGCCCATTCGAGGTAATTCTCCCCGGAGACCTTGAGGGCCTCAAATTCGACTTTTTGAATGTTGGACATCTGAAATAGAAGAGTTGATTTTGTTAGGGATTGTTGAGAATTTAAATAAATGCATGTGGGAAACTTTCAAAATGAGGGAAGTTTCTATTTTGGGAAACCTTCTAAATGAGGAAAGTTTCTATTTTGGGAAACCTTCTAAATGAGGAAAGTTTCTATTTTGGAAAACCTTCTAAATGAGGAAAGTTTCTATTTTTTTGTTTTTTTTTGGAAAAGTTTTTAATTCGGGAAGCTTTCTAATTGAGGAAACTTTTTCGGAAAACGAAAAAAAATCTTTTTAGGGATACGGTTTCGGTTTAATGGTTTAAGATTTTGGTTTTAGGGTTTGAACCGGTATACCCAGATTGAGATCCGGTTATTATTCTCGGAACCGGTTTGATAATCGGTTAGATATATAACCAAAATGATTTATGGTTTTAAATTTATGTTAACCGGATTGAGATCCAGTTTATTAGTTAACCGAAATTAAATTGATTTTTGGGTCGGTTTAAATGATCAACCGAATTGATATTCGGGTTTAGGAGTTAACCGAGAATGATCTTTGGTTTTTAGGTTTTTTTTTTTTAGGTTTCTAGGGTTCATGCGATTTTAGGTTTTGATTTCTAGCAATTTAAGCATGAAACCAGACATAGAAACAATCAATTCTAATAACCTAAAAAAAAAATCTCAAGCAACCGGTGTATTAATCACGACTAAAACCAATTCAGCTATAACAAGCGATCTTCGTAAAGCTAAAAGTAATAATTGTAAACTTGTAAAAATCGGTCAAGTTAAATACGAAGAAGTCAAAATTTTAAAACAATAATACAAGTGACGAAATCATATCAATGTGCCACGACAATAATAACCAAAGAATCAAATATGGACTTCTTCTAATATAAATATATTATAATAATTCTAGGCCATGAACAGATCTCATGTGAATATTGCAGGCGGAAGACAACGAGTTGGGAAATAATACTATCAACGAAGTGACAATAAAAACATCTTAATAATTTAAAAACTGTGAATAAATGGAAGTCAAACATGACTGCAAATATTGGATCTATTATCATAGTGTTACGGTGATGAATCAACAGATCTATTATGTATGATTAAATAAACGAACGTAACACAGGATACAGTGATCGATGAAAAATAAATATGACTCATCGATTATAAGAGGCGGCGTTACTTACCTCGATGGTAAGTGGTGATGTTGAGATCGGAAAAGAAAAGCGAGGCGGCGGCTAGGGTTCGACAAACTTAGGGTTAGGTTTTTTTTCAGAGCAAAAGTATTGATAACGTGTTGTAGAACTAATCTTTATTACCCTCAAAGGGGAAGTATATATACAAGTACATAGGGAATCAATGGATAAGCATGTAGCCCTGATGGGCCTATTGGGCCGGTTAATGAGTCCATATAATGTGTTTTATAACACTCCCCCTTGGACGAGAGAACCGTGCCAGATACTCAATCGGGATCTCGATAATGCGCTGGGGAATGTTGCCTCATTAAAACCTTACCAGGAAAACCCAGTGGGAAAAACCATGGTGAAGGAAAAAGAGTACAACACGCATTACTCCCCCTGATTAGAGCATCACTGTAGATCTCTAAGTCTACGCATTCCTATCTGTTGGATGAGCTTCTGGAGTGTTGAAGCGGGCAATGATTTGGTAAAAAGGTCAGCGGAGTTCTCGCTTGATCGAACCTGTTGAACGCTGAGTGTACCATCCTTCTGCCAATCCGAGGTTGAGAAGAATTTCGGTAGGATGTGCTTCGTCCGATCTCCTTTGATATAACCTTCCTTGAGTTGAGCAATACATGCCGCATTGTCTTCATACATAACCGTGGGCTCCTTATCTTCTTTCATACCACAATCTGATCGGATGTGCTGAGTCATGGATCGTAGCCAAACACATTCTCTGCTGGCTTCGTGAATAGCCTAAATTTCTGCATGGTTAGATGAGGTTGCAGCGATTGTCTGCTTCATAGATCTCCATGAGATAGCTGTTCCTCCATGCGTGAAAACATAACCAGTCTGTGACTTACCACAGTGCGGATCCGATAGATATCCTGCATCAGCAAAACCAACTAGTCCATCCTTGTTGTGGTTAGTGTAAAATAGTCCTAAGTCTTTAGTACCTTGAAGGTATCTTAGAAGGTGTTTGACACCGTTCCAGTGCCTCTGAGTTGGACATGAGCTGAAGCGAGCTAGGAGGTTCACGGCGAAGCAAATGTCTGGTCTAGTGTGACTAGTCAGGTACATTAACGCTCCTACAGCACTGAGGTATGGCTTTTCAGGACCAAGGATTTCTTCATCATCCTTCTTAGGACCAAGAGGGTCATCGTTTAGGCGCCTAACTACCATTGGGCTGGTCAATGGGTGGGCCTGGTCCATATTAAATCGTTTGAGTACCTTTTCAGTATAAGCCGATTGATGCACAAGGATTCCTCCTTTGATGTACTCAAGTTGTAACCCCAAACAGAATTTTGTTTTGCCTAGGTCTTTCATTTCGAATTCTGCTTTTAAGCAGTCGACTGTTTGGGAGATCTCACCAGATGTTCCGAGGATGTTTAGATAATCCACGTATACTGCTATGATTACAAATCCTTTGTTTGAATACTTCTTGATGAAGATGCATGGACTGATGGGGTCGTTTTTGTATCCTTCTCTGATGAGATATTCGCTGAGGCGATTATACCACATACGCCCACTTTGTTTCAGTCAATACAAGGATTTGTTCAGCCTGATGCAGTACTGATCTCGAGATGCATTCTTATCTTTGAGCTCTATGCCATCTGGTAGTCTCATGTATATTTCATTGTCCAGGGGCCCATAGAGATATGCGGTGACAACATCCATTAACCGCAAATCTAGATTTTCTCTTATGGCCAGACTTATGAGGAATTGGAAAGTAGTTGCATCCACCACTGGAGAATAAGTCTCCTCATAATCGATTACGGGTCTTTGTGAGAATCCTTGTGCTACAAGTCGTGCTTTGTATCTAACAACTTCACCGAGTTCGTTTCTTTTGCGCACAAAGACCCATTTATGGCCCACTGGTTTGATGTTTGATGGGATCCGGATGATCGGACTAAACACGTTTCTGAGTTTGAGACTCTTTAACTCCACGTTTATGGCTTCTTTCCATTTTAGCCAGTCCGTTCTTTGTGTACACTGTGTGATAGACGTGGGTTCTAGATCCTCTTGCGTGAGCGCAATATCAAGTGCTACTTTATATGCAAAGAGTGCATTTAAGTCGACTTCTTTTCTGTTCCATTGGATCCCAGACATACTGTAATTGATGGAGATATCATTGTTTTCTTCTGAACCTGGAGATTCGGCGTCCCGGACCCCCATTGATGGTTCATTAGAGTGAGTCTCAGCCGCGGCTATGTCTGATATTTCAGGAATCCCGGTTTCAGTTATTGCACCTTTCTTTGATTTCTGGGGATTCTTGTCTTTGGAACCTAGGGGTCTGCCTCGTTTGATGCGAGGTGCAGAGCAACTTGTGTTTGTCCCGTTTGGACAGGTATTCGTACTGGTGCATTACAAGCTGGTATGTACGATTTGGTTACTTTGTTCGGGTCAGCGAAGGAATCTGGCAATTGATTAGCTAGCTTTTGATAATGTATAATCTTTTGGACCTCTGAATCACATTCTAAAGTCCGAGGATCTTGCCAATTTAAGGATGTTTGATTCCATGATAGTTCTTTGACCAGCTTGTTTGTCTTGCCACCTAGCGGAGTGTATACCGATTCGTCGAATTGGCAATCCGCAAATGCTTGGTTTCGAGAGGACAATAGACAAACATATGACCAACGGGTTGATGCGTCTATTAGTACCATGAAGTACCTGAATGTTCCGGAAGATGGATGTATTGGTCCACAGATATCTCTCTGGATTCTTTCTAGAAAATGAAGTGTCTGTTTAGACACTTTTACTGGTGAAGGCCGAGTGATTAACTTGTCTTGAGAGCAAGCTGTGCACATGAGGTGCTGAGGATAAACTCGGGACTCTTTGAGAGTATGCCCTTGAGAATTTTGGATTACTTTGCGCATCATATTCGCACCGGGGTGACCGAGTCGGTCGTGCCAAATAGTGTAATATGTAAACCATGCTTTGAGAGCATTATTAGTGATATGTGGTGTTTTTAGCGTCTCTAACCTTTTGTCTAGTTGGTCTTTTGAGTCTTTGAGTCGCACATTTGTGCAATTTTGGGTCTTTCGTGTCGTCTTTTGAGTCATGGACAGGTTATAGGACGTTCTAGCGGTATCCGAGGACTTTAGCGCAAAAAGGAACCAAGCAGTGGACCAGCGTCGACCAGATCAATCGGTCCAACCAGTGGACCGATCGGTCCACCTCTCCGAAGCCAAAACTCGACTTTTGTCCGGGACCAACGGACCGATCGGTCCCCCCCATGGACCGATCGGTCCCCTCGTCTGCGAGAAATTCTTCACTTTTTCTGATTTTTGCAATTTTCCTATTTTTGTAAGGGATATAAAAACCCCAAAAACCTAATTACCAGACACGTTCTTTTTCTGAGTTTTCATTCTACGCTTTAGACTTTTCTGTAAGCATTTTTTGGGATTAGAGATTCCTCCTCTTTGACAATTTGGAGAAGATTTTTAAACCCTATTTCTCTTTCATTAATCTAATTATGTTTTCCATATCAATCTCTTGTGTTTTCTCTTTTGCTATGTGTGAGTAGTCACCCAATTGGGTTTTAGGGTTCTAAGTAGGAGAATTAATGGATTGATTGGTTGATTGTTATGAGGAGTTTTATTATGCTTGTTGGTTCTTCTATTCATATGTTCTTAATGCTAGAATAAGACTGCGCACCTTGTTCTAGATTCTAGGTTTTTCTATGCATCAAAAGTGTTCGATAGAATGCCTGAACGAATATGAATTGAGCTTTGTCTCTCCAACCAACGACAGTTGTAGTTAGAGAACTTAGTGAACTTAGTGAATCCGTTTGATAATGCAAAATTGACTAGGAGATTACAAACGACAGTTTCAGTAATTGAGTAGTTGATTTTAGAGATTAATGCTTTGAAAGAAGGTTAGTCTAATTTCGTGTTCATGTTCAAGAACGGTTCTTAATTGTTGAATTCCTTGCTTGATCATACTTTTGATTATTGATTCTCTGAAATTTCCTATTGCCCAATGTTTTTAATTCATAAGTTCAAATCGTTTTAATTTCTCTACATTTTTATTTGCAATCCTGAAAACCAAAAAATTACCATTCGCTTTAGCTAATTACAACTCTCGCAAATCTCTAGAGTACCGCTGGTCCTTGTGGATCGACCTCGCATATACTGCTTAGCGGCTAGTGTATCGAGCATAAACACTCGAGCAATCAAGTTGGCGCCGTTGCCGGGGACCAATTGCGTTACCTAAAGATTTAGGATTAGTTATTAGTCTATAGCATTTTTATTTACAGTTGCTTACCTTCGTTTTCTTTTCTTCTTTGGTGTTTTTCAGGTGTATGACCCGTAGCAAAGGCTCAAAAAACCTTGTAGAATATCAACCGGAGATTGGAAAGTTTGAAAGAGGCAACAAGAAGAAAACAAAAGCAAAAACTGCAGAGATGGCTGCAAACGTAGGAGCTGATGGGAGAAATCCCCCTCATGATGTTGAAAACCCTCTCGGTGATCAACAAGGAGCGTTTCAGGATCCTCCTCCTGGGAACAATGTACCTCCTGCTGCTAGAGATGGAATTGGTGGACAGCATAATCAGAGGCCACCACCTGTGCGTCGCACTTTGAGGGATCATGATGCTCCCAATGTTGGAATGTACCGAGGAGGAATCCAACATCCTCCTATCAACAGGAATGATTTTGAGATCAAACCTGGATTGCTAGCTCTTGTGAAGCAGAATCTTTTCCATGGTCTCCCTTCTGAGAATCCTGTGTCCCACTTGGAGTCATTTGAGGAAGTTTGTGGCACTACAAAAATGAATGGAGTGCCTGATGATGCTGTGAAATGCAGACTTTTCTCGTTCACTCTGAGCGACAAAGCTCGCCGTTGGTTGAAATCTTTGGAGCCAGATTCTATCAGGTCATGGGATGAGTATAAGGCAGCATTCTTGGCAAAATACTTCACCCATGCAAGGACTACACACCTGAGGCATAAGATTTCCAGTTTCCAGCAAGGTGTCACTGAGTCTTTTTATGAGGCTTGGGACCGGTTCAGAGACTACTACAGGGAATGCCCTCATCATGGTTTTACAACTGCATCACTCCTTAACACTTTCTACAGGGGAGTTGATGACACGTACAAGATGGCTTTGAATTCTGCGAGCAATGGGGATTTCATGACTAAGACTGAAGAGGAAGCTGAGGTACTTATTGAGAATCTCGCAGCTAGCAACAGCAACCACTGTGTCGACTATGACAGATCGTTGAAGACTAATAGTGGTTCAGAATCAAAGCAAATTGCTGAGTTGACAGCAAAGATAGATCAGTGGATGCGCAAAGATCAGAGGGTTGTCAACTACTGTGATGATTCTACCGAGGTTCAGTTCTATCAGGAAGTAAGTGGAGATGCTGAGGATCTGCAGGCTGAGTTGAACTACGTCAACGGTCAGGGAAACTACCAGAACAGGGGCTTTAATCTGAACTACAGGAACCACCCTAACCTTTCCTACAGGAGCACTAATGTGGAGAATCCACAAGATCAGGTTTACCCAGCACAGGGAGAAAATCAGGACCAACAATTTCAACAGAGGCAGTTCATACAGAATCAGGGCTACAACAAAGTTTTCATTCCCAAAGGAAACCCACGTCAAGCTGGTTTCAATCAGGGAGGTTTCCAGCAGAGACCTTAGTTTAACAACAACTTCCAGGGAAATTATCAGGCACCAGCCCAAGCTCCCGTTACTAATACCACTGCCACATCTTCTGGAGACAGTGAGTTGAAAATGATGATGCAGCAGCTTCTTGAGGGCCAGAAAAAGAATGCATTGGACATCAATGTGAAGGTGGACAACATGTACAACGATCTGCATGGGAAGTTCGAATCTTTATCCACACATGTTAAGACGTTGGAGAATCAGGTAGCACATACCGCCTCTTCTGCTGTTAGACCACAGGGAGCTCTTCCTGGAAAATCTCAGCCGAACCCGAAAGACTACAATAACAAGGAATTTTTTAATGCTATCACCTTGAGGAACGGGAAAGAGCTAGAACCAGTCTTGCAGAAAGGGAAGGAGAAAGTAGTTGAGATTCTTGATACTTCTGACATTGAGGATGCTGAGGACAAGCCTAATGATGAAACACCAAGCAGAGTTGTTGAACAAGCCAAGGAACCAGTTGAGGAAGAAGCTGAAAAGGCACCACCACCTTACATTCCTAAGCTGCCATTTCCAGGTCGCCAGAGAAAGATTCAGAGAGAGAAGGAGTATGCTCATTTTGATGAAGTCATGAAGCAGCTTCAGATTAAGCTTCCTTTCCTTGAGTTGGTCCAGAACATTCCTACTTACAGAAAATATCTGAAAGATATTTTGACTAACAAGCGAACACTTGAAGAAGGTGCTGTTTTGATTACTCATGAATGCAGTGCTATTCTTCAGAACATCATTCCTGTGAAGAGAGAAGATCCAGGTAGCTTTGTTTTGCCCTGTATAATTGGAGAAGCAGTCTTCGAGAGATGTCTCTGTGACTTGGGAGCAAGTGTTAGTCTGATGCCACTCTCTGTTTCTAAGCGCTTGGGAATCACAGAATTTAAACCTACTGGAATATCTTTGGTGCTTGCTGATCGCTCTGTGAGATTCCCCGTTGGTTTGGCTGAGAATGTGCATGTCCGAGTTGGTAATTTCTACATCCCAACTGATTTCATTGTCTTGGAGCTTGATGAAGAGCCAAAAGATCCACTCATTCTTGGTAGGCCTTTCTTGAACACTGCTGGTGCTTTAATTGATGTAAGAAAGAGTAAGATCAAACTGCAAATAGGAGATATTGTGCAAGAGTTTGATATGCAGCGGATAATGAATAAACCAACCGTCGAAGGGCAAGCTTTCTGGGTTGATGTCATGGATGAGTTAGCTGATGAGCTTTTAGAGGAATTGAATACAGAAGATCCTCTGCAAATTGCTTTAACGAAAGAAGAAAGTAATTTGGGCTATCTTGATGAGGCTGCAACAGGTTTTTCAAGAATTTTGAACTCTGTTGTTGAATTGACGAAGGAAGTTGCAGTCCTGGAAATTAAAGAAAAACCCGAGGGGAGCAGACCGATCGGTCCCTGCCTGGACCGATCGATCCGTGTCGATCTCCACGAAACAGCTTTTTCCAGCGTGCCAAAGACCGATCGGTCCCCTCCTGGACCGATCGGTCTGGTTTCCTGCGACCTGCAACATCAAAAACAAGCTGAACCGTCAGTAGTTGGTGATTGGAGTGAGCTTAAGGCACCAAAACTCGACCTCAAACCGCTTCCCACTGGGCTAAGGTACGCGTTTCTTGGTCCTAACAGTACTTATCCTGTGATAATCAATTCTGAGCTTAATAATGTGGAGAGTGCCCTGTTGTTGTGTGAATTGAGAAAGTACAGAAAAGCTTTGGGCTACTCTCTCGATGATATAACAGGGATATCTCCTAACCTTTGTATGCACAGGATATATCTAGAAGATGAATCAATGACTTCTGTAGAACATCAGAGATGGTTAAACCCGAACCTCAGAGATGTTGTAAAGAAAGAGATAATGAAACTTCTAGATGCGGGTGTCATCTATCCTATCTCTGATAGTCCCTGGGTGAGCCCGGTCCATGTAGTACCAAAGAAGGGCGGTGTTACCGTGATTAAAAATGACAAGAATGAACTTATACCAACAAGAACTATCACGGGACACCGAATGTGTATTGATTATCGAAAACTGAACTCTGCAACCCGTAAGGATCATTTCCCACTGCCCTTTATTGACCAAATGCTTGAAAGATTAGCCAACCATCCTTACTATTGTTTTCTAGATGGGTATTCAGGTTTCTTTCAGATCCCGATACACCCAGATGACCAAGAGAAAACAACTTTTACGTGTCCCTATGGTACCTTTGCATATCGAAGAATGCCATTTGGATTATGTAATGCTCCAGCTACTTTCCAGCGTTCTATGATGTCTATTTTTACTCACATGATTGAGGACTTTATGGAGGTTTTCATGGATGACTTCTCGGTGCATGGCACTTCTTTCTCTGTTTGTTTGTCTAATCTTTGCAGGGTTTTACAGCGATGTGAGGAGAAGCACTTAGTACTGAACTGGGAGAAATGTCACTTCATGGTCAAAGATGGGATTGTTCTGGGTCACAAGATCTCAGAAAAAGGAATTGAGGTTGACAGAGCTAAAGTTGAGGTTATGATGAGCATGGAACTGCCAAATTCAGTGAAGGGAATCAGAAGCTTTATGGGCCATGCTGGTTTCTACAGGAGGTTCATCAAAGACTTCTCGAAAATCGCTAGGCCTCTCACCCAGTTGCTTTGCAAAGATCAGAAGTTTGAGTTCGATGAGAATTGTTTAAGAGCTTTTCACACCATCAAAGAAGCACTTGTGAGTGCACCAATAGTCCAACCACCAGATTGGGAGTTGCCATTTGAAGTGATGTGTGATGCTAGTGACTATGCTGTTGGAGCTGTTTTGGGACAGCGAAAAGATAAGAAGCTCCATGTCATCTATTATGCGAGCCGTACTCTTGATGGAGCTCAAGTTAACTATGCAACAACTGAGAAGGAGCTTTTAGCAATTGTGTTTGCTTTTGAGAAATTTAGATCCTATATTGTTGGGTCTAAAGTCATTGTGCACACCGACCATGCTGCATTGCGATATCTCTTGTCTAAGAAAGACGCCAAGCCGAGATTGTTGAGATGGATACTTCGGCTGCAGGAGTTTGACTTGGAGATTAAAGACAAGAAAGGTATTGAGAATGGGGTTGCTGACAATCTTTCTCGGTTGAGAGTAGAAGAAAAGGTTCCTATGAATGACACGCTTCCTGGTGAAGAGTTAGCTTCTATTGAAGACCGCTTTATGGATAGTCTTGAGAGAGCCAATAACCAGTCAACAACTGAGCTTATGACTGCGTATGCTGTTGAGGAGCATTTGCCATGGTATGCAGATTTCGCGAACTATCTCTCTTGTGATGTACCACCGCCAGATTTTACAGGGTATAATAAGAAGAAGTTTCTAAGAGATGTCCAGCAGTACTACTGGGATGAGCCTTATTTGTACAAGAGTTGTTCAGATGGCCTATTCAGGCGATGCATTCCAGAGAGTGAGGTTGATGGAATCTTGTTTCATTGTCACGCTTCAGCTTATGCAGGACACTTCACATCCTTCAAGACTGTAACAAAGGTGCTTCAAGCAGGCTTCTGGTGGCCTACATTGTTTCGAGATGCGCATGATTATGTGTCTAAGTGTGATGCCTGTCAGAGAAAAGGCAACATCAGTAAGAGGAATGAGATGCCCCAGCATTTCATTCTCGAAGTTGAAGTTTTCGATGTGTGGGGAATAGACTTCATGGGACCTTTCCCATCATCATATGGGAATGAGTACATATTAGTTGCAGTGGACTACGTCTCTAAATGGGTAGAAGCCATTGCATGCCTCAAAAATGATGCAAAGGTAGTTCTTAAGCTGTTTAAGACTATCATTTTCCCAAGGTTTGGCGTTCCGCGTGTTGTGATCAGTGATGGTGGTAAACACTTCATCAACAAGGTGTTTGAGAATTTGTTGGTTAAGAATGGTGTCAAGCACAAGGTAGCAACTCCTTACCATCCTCAGACTAGTGGTCAGGTTGAGATTTCTAATCGCGAGATCAAAGGAATCCTGGAGAAAACTGTGGGAAAGTCGAGAAAGGATTGGGCTGCTAAGCTTGATGATGCTCTTTGGGCCTACCGAACTGCTTACAAGACTCCTATTGGCACCACTCCATACAACCTTGTCTATGGGAAAGCGTGCCATTTGCCGGTAGAGCTAGAGTACAGGGCCTTATGGGCAACAAAGATGATGAACTTTGATATCAAGCCAGCTGCTGAAAGACGTTTGATACAGCTCAATGAACTTGATGAAATTCGTCTAGCTGCTTATGAAAGTTCTCACATCTACAAGGAGCGCACAAAAGCTCTTCATGACAAGCGAATTTCCCAAAGACCTTTGCAGAGAACGATAAGGTATTGCTGTTTAACTCACGTCTTAAACTTTTTCCAGGAAAACTTCGTTCACGATGGTCAGGACCTTTCACTATCAAGGAGATCAAACCACATGGTGTTGTGGTGCTTTGGGACCCCAATGGTGTACCTTTCACTGTGAATGGGCAAAGGCTTAGGCCATATTTCGCAGACACAACTCCTGAAGAGCCAACGGTTGTTGCTCTGAAGGACCCTGATCAGTCTTAGAGAGGCATTACGGTCAAGCTAATGACCATAAACAAGCGCTTTGTGGGAGGCAACCCACCAGGTATTTCTGTATATACCTTTTACTTTCTTTAGATTTTTAGGATTTATTTTTCTGACGGAGAAATAATCTTTCTGCAAGATGTTTTCTCCGTCATTTTCATGTTGTTTGGAGTTTTCTGAGAGTTTCAGGTCACTAAAGATCTTTAGTTGAGTCCAAGAATCAAAGGAGATGAGCAAAATTTATAATTTGATCCGTATGAGGCAGACCGATCGGTCCGCCTAGTGGACCGCTCGGTCCAGGTGCACGACGACGTGATCACAAAATGTCCGAGAGCAACAGACCGATCGTTCCCACATGTGGATCGATCGTTCCCTTTCCAGGTAAGTTCTCCTTATCCAAATTGAACCGAAATCACTAGAATTGAATCGGATTAAACCGGTAAGACATCACAAAATCGATTTTGCTCTCCCTTCTCCCTCACTTTCACGATTTTCATCTCCTTCTTCGTTTTGCTTTTCTCCATTAAACCCAACCTCCACAACTCTATCTCTCACGTTTGTTAATCGATTTTGACGATTCTTGCGCCTAACTTGTGTGGTTTTGATATGTCTATATTTTACAGGTTTTAAGCATTCATTTCTCATCAATTTAGCATAGTTTCATCCTCTAATCACACCATTCTTAGTCATTTGCTGTCACATTGCATGATTATAGGTTATTGCATTAGCATTGCATACATTCTTGCATATGGAGTTGTTTAGGTGCAAAAAGTAGCTGTTTGGTGAAGAAATAGCACACCATCGAGCACCACCATCGAGCAGTTGATCGATCCCAAGCGAAAAAGGTCCAAGCTTTGAAGAGTGGCACACGATCGACCAGTTTGGTCGATCACTTGGTCGATCTCGTGCCTAACCGCCTTTGACTTTTGTCTTTTAGTGAAATTAGGGTTTTGACTTTTTCTAAAGTAGTATAAATACAGCTGTTGTGCTGAGACAAATATCTAGATATTATCTTATCCTTAAACTTTTCTCTTATCCCTAATCTCTCTCTCTCTTTTCTCTCTAGAACTCTCAAAACCAGACACTTTGTAATCCAGATCTCTCTTAATCCATTTTGATTTTGCATTTTCTACATTCACAGTTCTCTTAATCTGATCTTTAGCTTTATGATTATGCAATTTATTTTATTTTCTGGGTTTATGCATTTTATGATGATCTGTGAGTAGTCTGTTTAGGGTTCTTGAGGATGGGTTAGGAAAGTGATGAATCCTTGATCTTCTAGGGTGTTTAAGCTTAGATCTGTTTATATCCCTTCTGGGTGAGTGTTCTTAATGCTAATTTCTCTCTGATCAATTGAAATTAGACCCTAGGTATTTCCTGCCCGAAAGGTGTTTGATGAAATGCTTGAACCAACTTTTTCCAGAGATTTACATGTCTAACCCAAGAGATTGGTTGCTTAGAGTGTTTATTGGCTTTAATAGGTTGAATCATAATGCCTGCTTTGCTATGCTTCTCTAGAGAGATCTAGGTTTGGAGGTAGTTCTGTTTGAGGATCTCTGTCACGAGAGTGGATTGATCTGTTGTTGAACCTATTGTCTAGGGATTAGCTCTGTGTGAGTTTTGTTAGACACCTTAGTTGATTTAGGAGGATTCACTGACCAATTATTCCCATTCTCAAGAGCTCTATTTCGTTATCTGATTGTTATTTGCTTGCTTGATCGATCTGTTTCTGCTTCTGCTAGTTCTTGTTAGTTTTTCTATTTCTGCTTTTATCTTTTGGTTTATTTAGGTTGCTAGATACCAAACTATTACTGCTTGGCTTGAATTAAGTGAATTGATTGCATCCTGATTGGTCAATAGCTCACTCATTATGGATTGACACCCTCTGTGCTGCAACGTCAGTTTAAGTGCTCAGGGAATTGAAACACTCCTTGTTGTTGCTTGTCATCTCCACATAAAAAACTTCTGTTTCAGGTTTTTCGTGCTCTTTTCGTTTCTAGTAACCCCAGTCTCGATCCGCCAAGGTAAGTCACTCGTTTTCCATATTTTCAGTTAGGGTTTTGAATAATCGACTTATGGCTTGAATTCGTCGTTTTTGTGTGTTGGGTTTGCGTTTTTAAGCTTAATGGACACTAGGTTTGTGTGTAATTGACGAATTTCACTTAAGCCTAGACTTCTATTTTGCATTAGAAGAAGAAAACGTGTTTAAGGTGTTGGCTAGAGGTTGTTTAAGGTGTTGAGTAATCAATTTTAGCTTAGGGAAACGCCAAATTGTTTGTGCTTGACAAATTTTTGATGGCTAGTTGATTACACTTAGGCTTATGAACGTTGAACAAAACTGAACTTGGTCTAGTTTGGAATTGTGACTGGTTTTTATGTTGCTTCTGAATTGAGACTCTTGCTGTACTAAGTGGCTGTTATACTCTTGAATTGTAGCTGGAACATCAAGAAATAACTTGCGTTGATGAGAATATGCATATTGCTATATGATTTTGGCGATTTTCTTAAGTCTTAACCATTTTGGACTTCTGATGTTTTACAGGCCATGGGACGAGCAAGAGCAGAGAAAGATAAAAAGGCACCTTTTGATCCCCACTTCAGGCCAATCAGCAAGAAATGGGATAAATACGACGCCGACTTCATGAGAGATATGCGAAAGGTGGACATTAGGCCAACACGTGTTGGTGATACATCCACACTTGGCTTTCTGAATTTGAAAGAAGATGTCGTGAAGATGTTTGAAACTATTGGCCTTGATCAATTCTGGAATCTGCAGAAACCTACTTATCCCATGTATGTGAGAGAGTTCATAGCTTCCATCCGCGTCACCTACAAGGATCCAGACAATCCTAACCCGAACGAAGGACATCTGCACTTCTTTCTCAACAAGAAGTATTACAAAGTCTCAATCAATGCATTTTGTGACGTATATGGTTTTGAGCATGGTGATGATGATCTGATTGAGTTTCCAGAATTTCCTCACGCTCAGAAATTTTGGAATTTGATAGGAGAAGCAGGTCCATTTAAGCCAAGAGAGGCAAAGATAACATACATCCGCAACCCGGTCCTAAGGATTATTGCCAAGATCATTGGCAATACTTTCTTTTTCAAGGCAGAATCAGGAGCTGTGACAAAAAGTGAATTGTGGATGTTGTTCATAGGAGTGCGGCATCTCCTCAACGGATATGATGATGTTGAGATTCCAAGTGTGAACTATGGAGCACTCTTAGGTGCTATGTTCACGGAAATCAAAAAGACAGCACACAAGAAGAGTTCGTTGCATCTTGGTACCATCCTTACTCCTCTCTTTGAGTATGTTGAAGCTAATTTTGAAAATGTGGAGACCATTGAAGATATGCCATGTGTGGACAATGCTTATCTCGAGAGCTGTCAAATCATCAAGAAGAGGTGGACTTATGCTTTCCAGGATCGCGATGGGATTATAAGATACGTCAAACTTCCAAACATACCTCTCACAGCGCTCACTTCTGAGGCGAATGTGGTTTTCCTACCAGGCCCTGAACATTTGGTACCTAATCCACATGGAGAGAGTAGCAAAGCTCCTCGACGTCGCCGTACGCCTGCCCTTCCTGGACAGGATGATATGAATCATGAGGACCCAGTGTATGCTCCACCTGCCTTCCCAGCCACAGACTCAGATGAGTTCATGCTATCAGAGCTTCCAGCAACGAGTGACCCTATTGCCTGCCAGGATTGGCTTATTAACTCAACCAAGACCAACAACAGTCTCATGAGAAAGATTTTGAGCATCGTCAGCTGTTCCAGGCCACCTTCCACCTCTGCTGGACGCCCAAGCGAGCAAACACGCGCTGAGACTGCAGCCACTGCGCCACACGTTGCTGGTCCGAGCAACACACAGGCCACATATCCTTTTGAGGAAGATACAGAAGACGGCAGGCTTGAGAGACGCCGGAGCAACAGACAGATAGAACGCACCCAAGGCTCTAGAGAGAGCCCAGCTCGCCATGACTAAAACCAGTAACTCTCTTATCCATTGTATAATATCATTTCAGTACTTTTTATTTTTATTTGTGTCGATATTTCTCCTCAGCTTGTTTCTACACCGAGACGGTGTAAGACAAGTCGGGGGGAGTATCAGTCTATTGATCGTTTTTTTTTCTTTTGTTGCTTTGTTTCTATTGAGTCAAAAACTTGTTTTATTGAGTCAAAATGCTGTTTGAGAACTATGAGCTTTTCTTAGGGAATTGCACCATGCTTGATTTCATTGCCCTGCTACTGCTTGATCACTGTTGAGTTTGATTTGGAAATACAGGAAAATCCATAACTTGATCACCTTGTTAGGAAAATCCCTATCACTTTGAAATTTGGATGAATTGAGCTTAACTTTACTTATTGGAACCTAATCTGAATTAGTTTATCTCACTTAGGGGCTTGAGAATCATGCAATGGATCATACATTCAGAGTTTTCTTTGCATCATTTTACCACACTTTGCTAACTCTGAATGGCTAGACTCATGCACTTCACCTTATCCATTTTTCGAACCACATGCACTTCTCTGTCATCATCATCATGTGCATTCATGTGCAAAAACTACGGAGTATATAGACCGACACAGCTTTCCTTTCGTTAGGATAGAGATTTGTAGTTGATCTGGATGTTTTATGTGATGATCTTTGAGCCTGTATGGTTGAGTGGTTGTGTTGATGGATGTTCTTCCCCTGAGCTTACATGTTGAGTTTTCTTGTTGATGCAGTTCTGTAAAGAGAAACCGGTTCCACTCCAACAATTTCAAAAAAAAAAAAAAAAAAAAAAAAAAAAAAAAACATGAATGGGAAAGGAGTAGGAACCGGAATGATTAGCATCTCTATTGCTTGTTGGTATCAAGGGAATGTAATTTTTAGAATAAGGGAATTGATGTTGGTTGTTGGTTGTTAGATCCTAGTGGTAGGGAAGCTGTTTACCTCCCAATTGGTCTATGTCTCACTGTGATTTTGTGTAATGATATGCATCCGCCTGCTTTGCTGGAGAACCCAAAACACTTGAGCTACTTTAAACTGCCTTAATGCCTAGACCATAACGTGTTCAATATCCCCTTTGTGAGAATGCACGCAACTGTTAATGAATGTTAAAAGGTTAGGTTCTCTGATTCTGAAAGTTCTTTGTGATTCCGGGATTTAGAGTACTAATAAGTTTGCTACGGTTATGGCGAAGTACAATGGAGTACGGTTTGACTTGGCATTTGTTTAGGCAGTTTGCAAGCAATTGATTGATAGTATGATCCCAAAAGAATATGTGAGTTCTCTCGTTTTCAAACCTCTCTTCTTGGTTTAGATTTTTGTTTTGCTTGAGGGCAAGCAAAAGCTAAGTCGGGGGGAGTTGATATGTGGTGTTTTTAGCGTCTCTAACCTTTTGTCTAGTTGGTCTTTTGAGTCTTTGAGTCGCACATTTGTGCAATTTTGGGTCTTTCGTGTCGTCTTTTGAGTCATGGACAGGTTATAGGACGTTCTAGCGGTATCTGAGGACTTTAGCGCAAAAAGAAACCAAGCAGTGGACCAGCGTCGACCAGATCGATCGGTCCGACCAGTGGACCGATCGGTCCACCTCTCCGAAGCCAAAACTCGACTTTTGTCCGGGACCAACGGACCGATCGGTCCCCCCCATGGACCGATCGGTCCCCTCTTCTGCGAGAAATTCTTCACTTTTTCTGATTTTTGCAATTTTCCTATTTTTGTAAGGGATATAAAAACCCCAAAAACCTAATTACCAGACACGTTCTTTTTCTGAGTTTTCATTCTACGCTTTAGACTTTTCTGTAAGCATTTTTTGGGATTAGAGATTCATCCTCTTTGACAATTTGGAGAAGATTTCTAAACCCTATTTCTCTTTCATTAATCTAATTATGTTTTCCATTTCAATCTCTTGTGTTTTCTCTTTTGCTATGTGTGAGTAGTCACCCAATTGGGTTTTAGGGTTCTAAGTAGGAGAATTAATGGATTGATTGGTTGATTGTTATGAGGAGTTCTATTATGCTTGTTGGTTCTTCTATTCATATGTTCTTAATGCTAGAATAAGACTGCGCACCTTGTTCTAGATTTTAGGTTTTTCTATGCATCAAAAGTGTTCGATAGAATGCCTGAACGAATATGAATTGAGCTTTGTCTCTCCAACCAATGACAGTTGTAGTTAGAGAACTTAGTGAACTTAGTGAATCCGTTTGATAATGCAAAATTGACTAGGAGATTACAAACGACAGTTTCAGTAATTGAGTAGTTGATTTTAGAGATTATTGCTTTGAAAGAAGGTTAGTCTAATTTCGTGTTCATGTTCAAGAACGGTTCTTAATTGTTGAATTCCTTGCTTGATCATCCTTTTGATTATTGATTCTCTGAAATTTCCTATTGCCCAATGTTTTTAATTCATAAGTTCAAATCGTTTTAATTTCTCTACATTTTTATTTGCAATCTTGAAAACCAAACAATTACCATTCGCTTTAGCTAATTACAACTCTCGCAAATCTCTAGAGTACCGCTGGTCCTTGTGGATTGACCTCGCATATACTGCTTAGCGGCTAGTGTATCGAGCATAAACACTCGAGCAATCAATTAGCTTCTATCATACTGACTTTTGCTAGGTAAAGTCCAGTAGAAAGTGCGGGTATAGTTTCGAGGATTTGTTTATGGCCGTTTGTGATTTTGGTGATTAGTAGAGATTCTGTGTTCCCTTCATCTTGGGTTTCTATGTGTAAAGCGTTTTGTCTTATATCCTTAAAGCTCAAAAGGTTTCTCTTCGAACTAGGGGAATATAAGGCATCTAGGATTTCTAGATGTGTGCCATTTGATAACAACACATAGGCGTGGCCATAGCCTTCTATAAGGTTTGAAGGTCCCGCGATGGTGCTAATATTTGCGGTTTGGTATTTGAGATTTATGAAATAGCTCTTGTTTCGAAGGATAGTGTGGCTAGATCCACTATCTACCACTATGTTTTCCATTTGCGTGCTTGTATCTTCATTTAAACAAGAGGTATGATTCAATATTTGAGGAAATCATAAATTTTCATAAATCATAAGAAAAATATCAATGTTTGAAAATAAAGGCAAATGGAAAAATAAAACAAATCCCAAAGATAAAATGAAAACAAAATCAAAATAAAGCCAAAGTTCTAGATGTGTGAATCAGTCGAGGAGGTCTGAGTTCTCATAATCCATGGGTTCAGTCGGCTCGTGATCAGTCGGCTCGTGCCCGGTGTTGCCACCATCAACTTGCTGAGCCATGTTAGCTTCAGCAGATGCTTTCCCGTACTTGTGATAGAGGTCGCAATGAAACTTGGGGGTACGACAGTTCTTCGTCGGGTGATTGAACATTCCGCATCGGGTGCAAGCAGGCTGAGTTGAGTTGGCGTGTCGGGGCGGTTTGGTGATACCACGTCCCCTACCAGGACCATAACCGAGGTTAGGTCGGTTTCCACGTCCATTTCCGCGTACACGTTTTCCACGTCCATTTCCTCGTCCATTCCCACGTCCACGGCCAGGATCTGAGGATCTGTCGCGTTGGACATTGTAGGATTCTTTGCGAGAATCTGGTAGTGGGGGTGATCCCGGGGGCCTCAGGGCACTGTTCTTCATCAATAGCTGATTATTTTTCTCAGCCAAAAGCAGACAGGCTAACAAATCTTCGTACAATGTATGCTTCATTGCACGATACTGTTGTTGGAGCACTACATTCTCGGTGTGGAATGTGGATAATGTTTTCTCGAGGAGATCATTATCATTGACATCCTCACCACATAGCTTCCTGATGGAAACTATCCGAAAGAGTTCGGAGTTGTAGTCATTGACAGATTTGTAGTCCTGGAACCGAAGGTTCTTCCAGTCGAAGTTGGCTTGTGGCAGGAGGACCGTTTTCTGGTGGTCAAACCGTTTTTTCAATGCCAGCCATAATTCGAGTGGGTTCTCAAGAGTGAGATACTGCTGTTTGAGGCTCATGGCCAGGTGATGGCGGATATGGAATATCGCCTGGGACTGATCCTTAGGGGATACAGTGTTACCTTCGATGATGCAATCACCGAGTTCCTTTGAGCGGAGGAAAATCCTCATGTCGAGGGCCCATTCGAGGTAATTCTCCCCGGAGACCTTGAGGGCCTCAAATTTGACTTTTTGAATGTTGGACATCTGAAATAGAAGAGTTGATTTTTGTTAGGGATTGTTTGAGAATTTAAATAAATGCATGTGGGAAACTTTCAAAATGAGGGAAGTTTCTATTTTGGGAAACCTTCTAAATGAGGAAAGTTTCTATTTTGGGAAACCTTCTAAATGAGGAAAGTTTCTATTTTGGGAAACCTTCTAAATGAGGAAAGTTTCTATTTTTTTTTATTTTTTTTTTTGGAAAAGTTTTTAATTCGGGAAGCTTTCTAATTGAGGAAACTTTCTCGGAAAACGAAAAAAAAATCTTTTTAGGGATATGGTTTCGGTTTAATGGTTTAAGATTTTGGTTTTAGGGTTTGAACCGGTATACCCAGATTGAGTCCGGTTATTATTCTCAGAACCGGTTTGATAATCGGTTAGATATATAACCAAAATGATTTATGGTTTTAAATTTATGTTAACCGGATTGAGATCCAGTTTATTAGTTAACCGAAATTAAATTGATTTTTGGGTCGATTTAAATGATCAACCGAATTGATATTCGGGTTTAGGAGTTAACCGAGAATAATCTTTGGTTTTTAGGTTTTTTTTTTTTAGGTTTCTAGGGTTCATGCGATTTTAGGTTTTGATTTCTAGCAATTTAAGCATGAAACCAGACATAGAAACAATCAATTCTAATAACCTAAAAAAAAAATCTCAAGCAACCGATGTATTAATCACGACTAAAACCAATTCAGCTATAACAAGCGATCTTCATAAAGCTAAAAGTAATAATTGTAAACTTGTAAAAATCGGTCAAGTTTAATACGAAGAAGTCAAAATTTTAAAACAATAATACAAGTGACGAAATCATATCAATGTGCCACGACAATAATAACCAAAGAATCAAATATGGACTTCTTCTAATATAAATATATTATAATAATTCTAGGCCATGAACAGATCTCATGTGAATATTGCAGGCGGAAGACAACGAGTTGGGAAATAATACTATCAACGAAGTGACAATAAAAACATCTTAATAATTTAAAAACTGTGAATAAATGGAAGTCAAACATGACTGCAAATATTGGATCTATTATCAGAGTGTTACGGTGATGAATCAACAGATCTATTATGTATGATTAAATAAACGAACGTAACACAGGATACAGTGATCGATGAAAAATAAATATGACTCATCGATTATAAGAGGCGGCGTTACTTACCTCGATGGTAAGTGGTGATGTTGAGATCGGAAAAGAAAAGCGAGGCGGCGGCTAGGGTTCGACAAACTTAGGGTTAGGTTTTTTTTCAGAGCAAAAGTATTGATAACGTGTTGTAGAACTAATCTTTATTACCCTCAAAGGGGAAGTATATATACAAGTACATAGGGAATCAATGGATAAGCATGTAGCCCTGATGGGCCTATTGGGCCGGTTAATGAGTCCATATAATGTGTTTTATAACACATTTGTCTTTTTAAGCTCTCTAAGCAACCCACTTTGGACTTCAATTTCTCATTCAATATAACTTCAATTTTGACATGTAGATACACTATCTTATAGTGCTCATTACAAGGAATCCAATGACTCCAAGATCCGGTCATTCCGGTAACGGAGTTCACCGGAAAGTTACCGGAAAGTTGACCAAAAGTCAACTAGTCAAAAATGAGTTCCAACAATCCCCCACATGAATAGAATTGACTCTAAACATCTGAGACTAATACTGACTCTATAACCTAAACCTACGACAGACTCGACTTTTCAAGAGTATATGCGAAAAATTAGTTGTGTCTGAAATGGTAGCATGTTTCAGCCTTGAACCACTCATTGTTAATATCTGTCGGATTTACTTAGCCAGGAGGTGAACATGATGTCTTGAACCACCCGGATGTTTATGTAAACCTAGATAACAGGTACAACCCAACTTCTTTTTCTCGTAGAACCAAGTTCTCTATTGTGTTCATTTTGGCCCTGAACTTTGCCTGGGTTATCATGAGTGAACTTAGGGAACATAGCCTGTCCTTCATTCCCCTAGAAACGACCTAATTTCACACTCACTAGGTGATACGCCATTAGCATTTGTTTTTAGAAGTCTCCTGTAAAACTCCACGAATATCTCAAAGCTATGGGCTTTAATCATTAAAAGCGATGCTTATCCTTCACACATATACAGGAAGCACTGTATTTTTCATCTAAGGAACTGGGCCTGTAACAAAATTTTTACAGTGCTCCATACAGATTCTATTTGATTTAGTTCTCCCTTTGAACCTACATCTTGGGATCTCCAGTCATATAGGTGGGGTTGCCATCAAATGTCCTCTTAATTTGTAGGCTTTAGGCCCATTCCTCTCGATGATTTTACAACTTGATCTCGAGCCAAACCTTTAGTAAATGGATCCGCTAGGTTATCGGCTGATTTGATATAATCTAGTGTAATCACACCAGTAGAGATCAAGTGTCTAATGGTTTTATGTCGCCTTCTGATATGACGAGACTTTCCATTATAGAGATTACTCTGTGCTCAGGCGATAGCTGCTTGACTATCACAGTGTACACGTATTGCTGGCACAGGTTTCTCCCACATTGGAATATCTTCCAAAAAATTTCGAAGCCATTCTGCTTCTTCTGCGGCTTTGTCTAAAGCTATAAACTCAGACTCCATGGTTGATCGGACTAATAGAGTTTGTTTCGCAGATTTCCATGATACCGCTGCACCTCCTAGCGTAAAGACATATCCACTTGTGGATTTTGAGTTTTTGGAATCAGCTATCCAGTTAGCGTCACTGTATCCTTCCAAAACTGCAGGTTCTTTCCCATAGTGCAGCCCATAACTTTTGGTGTATCTTAAGTAATTTAAGACTGTTGTTATGGCTTTCCAGTGTTTATGACCTGGATTACTGGTGTAGCGACTTAAAACATTTACTGCATGCGCTAAATTGGGTCTAGTACAATTGGTTAAGTACATTAGACTACCGATCACCCGAGCATACTCTACCTGTGACACTGCTTCACCAGAGTTTTTAGTCAAGTGAAGTTGTGGATCTACAAGAGTTTTTGCAATCCCATTTGAGTAGTTTTTGAACCTCTCAAGTATTTTCTCAGCGTAGTGAGTTTGAGACAGTGTAATCCCGTCAGCAGTTCTAGTGAGTTTAATCCCTAGAATGACATCTGCAAGACCCATATCCTTCATGTCAAATGCTCCATGAAGCATTTGCTTGGTTTGTTGGATTATATCTTTATTACTACCCATGATGAGCATGTCATCGACGTACAGACATAACAAAATATACCCACTAGGAGTACATTTGATATATATGCACTTGTCACATTCGTTAATGCTGAAACCATTTGACATCATTACATTGTCAAATTTTTCATGCCATTGTTTTGGAGCTTGTTTAAGTCCATAAAGTGACTTCACAAGTCGACAGACTTTGTGTTCTTGTCCTGGGACTACAAACCCTTCGGGTTGTTTCATATATATTTCCTCTTCTAAATCACCATTTAGAAAGTCGGTTTTAACATCCATTTGATGAATTTCCAAATCTCTTAATGCTGCTATTCCGACTAGCATTCTGATGGAAGTTATTCTCGTTACTGGAGAATAGGTGTCAAAGAAATCCAGACCTTCTTTTTGTCGGAATCCTTGCACCACAAGTCTTGCCTTGTACTTATCAATTGAACCATCAGTCATCATTTTTTGTTTGAATATCCATCTACACCCTAGTGTTTTAAATCCTTCAGGTAAATCGGTTATTTCCCATGTATGATTTTGCATAATGGAATCGATCTCACTATTAACGGCTTCCTCCCAAGAAGGTGCGTCTGGTGTAGACATGGCTTCAGAATATGTTCTCGGTTCGTTCTCACAGAGAAGAATCATCAAGAACTCGTCACCATATGATTTTTCCTTACGAGCTCGTTTGCTGCGTCTAGGTTCATCTTCTGCTTCAATCGCTAAGGTTTTTGACCCGCTAGCATTGTTTGCAGAAGTGCTTGCGTTTTCCTCTTCACGAGGGCGTTTCGAAGTTTGTTTATCCTTACATGGAAAAATATTTTCGAAAAACGAAGCATTTCTTGATTCCATGATTGTATTGACTTGAATATCCGAAATATCTGATTTGTGTACCAGAAATCGGTAAGCACTACTGTTGTGTGCATATCCGAGAAATATACAATCCACGGTTTTCGGTCCGATTGTGACCTTCTTAGGAGGTGGCACTGCGACTTTTGCTAAGCACCCCCACACTTTCAGGTATTTGTACGCTGGTACCTTACCTGTCCAAAGCAATGCTTCCCCCAACAGATTCTAGGGTAACCCAGATTCCTGCAACATGGCATGCATCATTTCTTTCAGAGTTCGGTTTTTTCGTTCCGCAACTCCGTTAGATTCAGGTGAGTAGGGAGCAGTCGTTTGATGTATAATGCCCTTTTCTTGGCAAAATGCATTAAACGGACCATCATATTCGCCTCCCCTATCACTCCTGATTATCTTGATGGTTTTTGAGAGTTGGTTTTCAACTTCGGGTTTAAATTCTTTGAATTTCTCCAACACCTCATCTTTACTACGTAGCAAGTATACGTAGCAGTATTTTGTACAATCATCTATGAAAGTTACAAAATACTTTTTACCGCCTCTAGTTTGTATATATTTTAAATCGCACAAGTCTGTGTGGATTAAACCTAGAGGTTCGGTAGTTCTCTCAACACGTGGAGATGGTGTTTTTGTGAGTTTCGCTTGTACGCATACTTCACATTTTTCTTTGCTTATTTTGCATTTAGAGATTAGGTTCAAATTAATTAACCGTTGAATAGATTTATAATTCACATGTCCTAACCGTTCATGCCAAGTATCAAAAGACTCAACCAAATAAGCAAAAGAAATTTTATTGATAGCATCATTAGAACCAGAGCTAGAAGCTACATTAGCAACATTAGCAACATCATCTTTTTTGAGAATGGTCTGAACACACATTTTGATCAGACCATCCTTAACAAAACCTCTACCAATTTGCACACCATTCTTCTTAAGGATCAGCTGGTCAGACACGAAATTGATAGCAAATCCGGCCTTGCTCATCAGAGTCCCAGAGATCAAATTCTTCCTCATGTCCGGAACATGCTTCACGTTGTTGAGAGTGATTGCCATCCCAGATGTCATCTTCAGGACCACCTTTTCGGTGCCAGCAATGTCGGAGCGAGAAACATTCCCCATCATCAGACTTTCAGAGCTTTTGCACTTCTGATAAGTGCTAAACATGTCTCTGTCAGCACATATGTGAGTAGTGGCTCCAATGTCGTACCACCACTCCTTAGGTCTTCCCTCAGGGAGCACCACATTTGCTTCAGTGACCACCGCACACAGGTCTGCTTCAGTCAAATTGGCTTGATTATTCCCCTTAGCTTTGCTGCGACATTCTGATGCCTTGTGACCTTTCTTGCCACAATGGTTGCACGATCCAGCAAATCGCTTGGTTTCACCTTGCTTTTTAAAGCTAGTGGAGGATTGAGGTGCCATTTTCTTGGTAGGCCCATTAGGCTTGTTAGGCCCATTAGGCCTGTTAGCCCTATTAGCCTTTTTGTTTTGGTAAACAGCCTTGGCTTTCCCCTTTCTCTTGTATTCAGCAACATTTGCGTCATGGTCAATGGCGGACCCAATGGCAGAACCATCTTTGTCGCGCTCAGTTCACTGATTCTGCAGCCTGGAGATCAAGTTAAGCAAAGTGATTGGCTTTTGCTTATGGTCGAGATAGTTCTTGAAATCACTCCAGCTAGGTGGTAGCTTCTCAATGAAACAATTCACAATGAAGGTTTCACAAATCTTCATTCCTTCATCTGCTATCTGTTGGGTGATTGCTTCTAGCTCATGGACTTGGTCCATAATGGGCCGTGAGTCCACCATGGTGTAGTTGATGAACCGTTTGGCTGCATGCTTACCAGAGCCTACATTGTACACTTTGTACTTCGTTTCCAAATCAGCCCAGAGAGCCTTGGAAGTTGTCACCTTGCTGTATACCTTGAATAGCTTTTCTCCCAGACAGTTTTTGATGTGGCCTTTGCACAAGAAATCCGCATGCTTCCAAGCGTCAACAACAGCCAATGCATGCGGATCAGTATTACCCTCAGGTAACACTGGAGGGTCCTCAACGAGATACTTATCCAACTTCAAGTTGCTCAGAAGGAAGAACATCCTTTCCTGCCATGACTTGAAATTTTCACCATCGAGTTTTTCAGGCATAAGCACCGTCGCCGAGATTTTCGGGACTTCAGGAGCAACAAGCGACAGACCATTTCCACCTTGGATTGTCGGCGCACTTGAGCCATCAGAAACGTTAGCACCTCCGTTGGCACCTCCGTTGACACCTTCGTTAGACATTCTGGTTACAGAAAAGAATAGTGTCAATATCGAGATAAATAAGTAGTGATTAAAATTTAATTCACTAAATTGACTCGTTCTGTAGAAACGTTTATGAAAACGTTCTCAGAATTGTCTACAGAAATCGCTTTGAAAGCGTTTGTAAATTCGTTTTTTAGATCGCTTGGATCGAGTACGAAAGCGTTTCGTGAAACTGCTAAAAAGCCTTCACTGAAACCGTTTGTGAACGTGTAAGAGAACGTTTTACGAACTGCCAAAGGCCTTCACTAAAATCGTTTCCCACTTGTAAGCGAATACGGTTTAGTAAACGATCCGCGTAATCGCTATAAGCGTTAGCAGAAGCCATTTAATAACGTTTTTAAAAAACCTTTCAAAATCCGTATGACATCAGTTTTGAAAAAACTTTTGCGTTTCTAAATTCGTGATAAAGCGAGTAGCAAGAAACGAATTTTGTTTGGATTAAGACTGTAGGACCGCGAAAAACGAGATAGAAACACAAATAAATCTTTGATCAAAACCGATTAAGGAAAGACATAAATAAAACAATCCGAACCGAGATATGATCTCTTTCCTTAATCCAAACAATCTCCCGCAGTGAAACGGTGTATGAGATTGATGAATCCCAGGATAGGACGGATAACTAAACCGTATCGTTACACTCGAATACGGAGTCCAACGAACGTTGGTAACTACGATATACTCTTGAGACTACTTACTTTGAGAGAGAGTGGGAGAGAGAGAGCTGCGAAATTTTTCTGTGTAAAATCGCGTGAAGAATGAGAGAGAGGAAGACTCGAATTTATGGTCACAAGTGACGAGTTGCGCGTCCGCAAATCGTGGCACGTGCACGCAAATCGAGGGAAGTTGGAGCGTGGTGGATAGCGACGGGAGACTCGGTCATGGGGCGAGATTTCGGCGATCTCAACCTCTTCCGTTTGGCGAAAATAATTTTCGAATTAATGATTCGAATATTTCTTTATTATGCAATTAATTTTTAAGCCCAAAATATGTGACAAAATGTAACATAAAGTCCATAAAAACTTGGCCCAAAAAGAACAATCTTTGTGGACCTAAAGGCCCACATTCACCAAGACCCAAGACCCAAGACCCAAGCCCGAGCTCGGCACGGCGGCGGCGGCGGCGCGCGCGTGTGTGTTTTTGCATAATGGCCATCCATCTCCATCTCCATGGTCTCCTCTCCCAATTGCTAGTGAACCTTGTATTAAGTGTATCACTATATATACAAGAGGAAGAATTTCCAAACTTCCAATGTGGGACAAATGCACATTTGTCTTTTTAAGCTCTCTAAGCAACCCACTTTGGACTTCAATTTCTCATTCAATATAACTTCAATTTTGACATGTAGATACACTATCTTATAGTGCTCATTACAAGGAATCCAATGACTCCAAGATCCGGTCATTCCGGTAACGGAGTTCACCGGAAAGTTGCCGGAAAGTTGACCAAAAGTCAACTAGTCAAAAATGAGTTCCAACAAACTTAACATACCAAGATGACATCTCCTCAAGCGCGAACAGGCAACCACCAACCGGAGCACGAAACGAGGCAGCAATACCAGCAGCTGACCCACAAGTTGCAAGATCTCTTCGGTCTCTATCATTTTTGAAAAATCTGAGCCACCTCCATGTCAGTCTATATCTTTTGGAGCCGCCCTGACCAAGTATAGATGCAACACAAGCACCAGTGTGCACCATAGGCCCTGCCTTACCAATGAGAAGAGACGCTGACACTGCAGATATGTTCCCAATGATATGTACCCCAAACAAAACTAAAGCTAATAAGTAGAGAATTGAGGAAAGAAGAAGTAACAGTAAGAGTTGATCGTACTCGTAATCGAGGCTTTCGATTGGACAGACGTCGGAACCGACGATTGCGACTTGTGAAGTAGAGTTGGTAGCGCGGCGGAGAGAGGAGAGTAGTGGAACGGCGACGGAGTCCTCCGTCGTGGAGTTTGGCATCTCGAAGCTTCAACGATTTGAATGATTTTCCGGGAAAGTGAATTTTACATAGAGAATGATTGGGGAAGATGAAGATGATAATCTTTTGAACTCTGTCACTGAGACAGTTACAGGTTTGGGTCAAAATTTAAAGAGTAAATTAATTATGGTCCCAAATAAAAAATTGAATAGTTTGAAAACTTTTTTTTTTTTACAACTTTTTTTAAAACAATCTGTATTGTATATGCTAAAAAAAAAAAAAAAAAAAAATGCTGAGAAAAAAAAAGCTGCTAAATGATAGTATTAAAGGAAGGAGACTCACTCAAAAGCTAAAATTATAATATGTGATGAGCAGAAAAACAACATGAATCAAGAAAAATAAAGATTATATGAACAAAAATTCATGAAAATTAAAGAAAATAAGAATGAAAAAAAAAAAGAGAAATTCCTCTAAATACCATCATTTTGGTTTTATTTCCAAAAGTATCATAAATATCAAATTATTGTTCAATGGTATAAAATTTTAAATCCTTGGTTTGGATTGATTATTTTATATTTAGTGTATAGTATGTAGGGGGTAGAGTGTAGTGTTTAGAAATTACAACTTACAGTTTGAAAATTAAAAATTTAATTTTAGTTTTGTGATATTTTTGTCCAAACAACAAAAATCATGATATTTTAAAAAATTGCCCTGAAAAAAAATAGTTACATAAAGATGAATTGAATCTATACTATTAATCGGAAAACATTTAATAGTAAAAACGTGCGGATCTGTTTGTAAGTTATTTTTCACATACACATATCTTATATACTTGTTTACCTTAAAACATGATTTCTTGATTAGAATAAGATTTCTTGTTAAACACTTAAAGAGTATGTGCAAGTACCTGAAACGTGAGGTGCCCTGAGAGATTCTGATTTCGGAAGGGGTTCGTTTCGGTATGACTCTCTTGTTGATCCAGAAAACCCCATGTGTCTTACCTGGTCGCCACCATGGCTTTATGTACTCTTTCCTCGTCTCCCACAGAACAGAAGACACAGCGGTCCCGAAAACAACGTGATCAAGCGTCGTGTTGAACATCCTCGGTCGCTGCCGGTAAAGGGCAGTAAGCTTAGATGAGATGTTCGAGAAGCGTTGCTACTGCTGTTATGGTTTTTTGTCTGGTTTCTTGGATGGTGATGATCTTCTAGAAGCCTGTTCTTAGGGTTGCTCAAATTGGTGTTGGAGCTCGAACTATTCCCCATGGCTAATGAGAAGAGAATAAAGAGATTGATACTACTTCGTTTTCTTTTCTTTTTTCAACCAGATTTTGTTACATCACCTAGTAAAATGAAAAGGAAATTACAATGGGTTACAAGCTAAATTTAGCTAAAGAGAAAAGGTCTCTCTTCCGAATTCTACTCCAAGAGCATGACCATGAACCAAATACTAAAACAGTAAAACTGTAAATTATATGTTCTCACATTCACTACTTTCAACATTAACAAGATTAATAAAATCATAAAAGCAAATCAAAATCTGGATCTTTTCTTGGCAAGAAAATTGGTGCAGTGAAGCAGCAAAAAGGAACCAGTCAGTGCCTAGTCTGCGAAAAATGAACAGTACATTGTCAAACACAGAAGAAATTGAAACGAAATAACTGATACTACAGTAAAGTAAAAATGATTTACCTTTCTTTTCTTGAATTTTCCTCCCCTTTTACGACCAAAGCTTGCTGGCTGTTCACCATCCTTATCCAAGAACTTGATCTCATCGTAAAAATTCTCGGTTAGTCCAAGCAACCTAATTCAGTTGAACATGAGTGCATATCATCACAAAAAGGACCACCAATTTAAACATCAGATACTTCAGCTTCCAACCAAAGCAAAAACTTACCCGCTGCTTGATTTCAAGCGCTTCTCTCTTTTCTTATCCTCTTTGGTGCGAGGTGCCCGGGTAAAGAGCTCTTCTTCTGCCTTTTGTTGCCTTTCATACTGTGTTATGAACTTCTTCTGATCCCTGCTCTCAGCCCCGTAAAAGTCTCTGATCTGTTTATTCACCCATTTAGTTCAAACATCAAATTAATCGCTACGCATATCAACTGCAAAGTAATTTGTTTCCTGCCCACCTCTTCAGGCTTGTCCTCGAGCTCGTCCAACACATCTTTCATGTATGCATCTTCAGTGACTCGTCTTAAAAAGTGTTTCTCTTTTCTGGCAGCATCTCGTTCCTGTCTTGACGTCTTATCATCCATAGACATAGGAGCAAATTTCGGGGGTCGATAAACACCATCCTACATTTACAATGGCCAACGGTTATTGAAAACAAACATGCAACATATTGCAGTCATGAGTGTAGGGGGATAGTAGGGTTTACCTCTTGGTTATCCTCAGTTTTGTCAGCAAGTAAATCTGGTTTCGGCTTATAATTTGAAAGATCTTCAGATTTTTGGGATGCACCAGATCCTTTTTCCTCGGAATGAGCTAGATCTGCCACAGACCCACCGGTAGTTGTGAGCTTCTGAATCTGGTACTGAAGTTTTTTGTCTATCGGACGAATCTACACAAAAGGAAAACGAGCTAAACTATTACTCTATGTCTTTGTTGGCTGGTATAGTGGAAAGAGACAAAGATGCAAACCTTTTCCAGAAACATTCGTATCTCTACAAGGCTCCTTACAACAGGATGGCCATCAATAGATAACCCTTTTGCCTTCCTTAGCAAATAATAAACAACACACTGGCAATAACTTAAAAGTAGCAGATGCTTGGCCTCGAGATAACTTATCCCATCTGCTGTCGGAAAACTGTTTTCTTTTACCTACGATTTGAAAGATTAAGAAAGTCAGGAAGAAAAAGCCATTGTGTCTGTGAAAAGTAATAGCAGATGCAGTCCACAGACAATAATATGGATAAATCCTTAAGAAGGAGAAAACAGTTTGCTCTCTAACATTAAAGCCATCAATGCAACTTATACCAAATTGAAACTACACGGGTTATAGACGAGACCGAAAAGATGTAAATAAAGTAGATTCCAATAATATTCTAAAGAAATGTAAAACAAGACTTTTTACCTTAGCAGTGAGAGCCTCCACTTTGGTCCGAACCAAATCTAGGCCATTCTTCATTTCTCTCAACTCAGATGCTAGCTGTGGAGCTTCTCTGAAACAATTACAATAAGAAAAACTAGACCAGTCAATAACATGAGGCATATCTAAACACACAAGTTGTTTTTCCTTTTTGGACTAAAAAGATAACTGTCTTTGCGATCTTCATCATGAAGGGATAAGCATAACTCACATCTTTATTCTTCCGACAAGGTCTGGTTTTGTGATATCCTCCATGATGCTTGTTCAGAACTTGACAGAAGTTAAGCCTGCAATTAAAAGAGAAACTAACTAAATGTTCAGAGACTAACCCTTTGAATACTCAATAAAAATCCTCAGATACTCTCAATCTCAATTTTTTTTTCAATTGAAACCCAATGCGACAAACAAACACAACAAAAACAAGACCAAACACTTGAAAAAATTCAACGTCTTTGTTTTCTGAAAGAAACAAACAAAACGAACGTATTCAATGATTTTGGAACGTCCTCATCATCATCACATTCTTAGGCAACCAGCCACCAAAACCGTAAAGCAAAGAAAGACAAAACATCAAATAAACGAGTGACAAATCACAAATCATTACATATAAAGAACTGTATCCTTGGGTAACCGAGAAGCAACTCATGCACAGAAGCTGCAACCAAGAACACTCAGAACTATAAAATTAGAAAAGATAACTCAGCAATAACAACTAAAACAACGAAGAACCTACAATTTCATGAATTTCCTCCTAAGCAGCAACAATCAAATGTAGAGATTAATAATTTCAAGAAGCGAAGTCACAAATTTTGGTGGTAAAAACCATAACTAGAGTTAAGACTAATGTATTGCAGCATTATTTTGCATTTGATAAAACAGGAGCACATCTTCTATAACTGTCTTAGCTAGTGTCAAATGCTGCCATTAAAGCAAATCAAACACCTCTGGGTAATATCAAGACCTTCTCTCAAGTGAAAACTACAAAAAGAACAAAGAAGACAATCTGTCCACTTGACTCTCCGCAAGAAACTTGTACAAATTATAATCTTTCTTGGGGAAACTAATATTTATCAATAAAGCCACTAAACTTGAAAGTAATCAATTTCCAGAGATGAAACTCATTTACACCACTTGCAATACCTGATGAGCTCTTAGCAATAATCTGAGATGACTGCGTTGATTTAGGCAGGAAGATAGATGGATTAGAAGCCCCAAAGGTTCTGGTAACAAAACCTGCAGAGTATAAAAACTCATGAATGTTAACACAAAGCATTGTTTAAGAATAAAAACAAAGCAACAGGAGAGAAAAGAGAACAACTCTAGACTGCAAAGTAAAACAACTCTCTTTATCAAACAAATAGAACAGATGATGCCAACAGAAACAACTAGCAAGAGAATGATCAACAAAGTTCCTGGTATGATAAATCCCAGAGACTAAAACTAGCAAGAGAATGATCAACAACACAAAAAGCTCTAGTCCCCAATCATTATGACTTGGTCTCAAAACAATAAAACAATCAGATTTGCAAAGAGTAAACTTCAATCAACTTCAATCAAACCCATGAACCAACTTCAATCAACTTTAAGATCTCGTTAGTGAGAGATCTTAAGCAAACCCACAAGCAATACATAACCAATACATAGAAACCATACTTCTTAAACTCATAAACTAGCTGGTTATTAAAGCTTAAAGCAATGAAATCGAACCATACTTCTTAAACTCATAAACTAGCTGGTTATTAAAGCTTAAAGCAATGAAATCGACCCAACTTCTTAAACTCAACCTAACTTCGAAACTAGCTGGTTATTAAAGCTTAAAGCAACGAAATCGACCCAACTTCTTACACTCAACTTCTATTAATTTCGAAATTAAGCAAGCTCGACTAAGGAATCTAAGAATTTAGACTTGACCCAACTTCGAAGTCGAGCGAGAGAGTGATATAGGAAATGAAGTATGGGGAAGTAATGAGCTAGAGGACACGTGGACGGCTGGGATTAGAAGTTTGGATCAACGGCTGAGATCATTTCCTACTCAAGATTGTGGTGAAGAAGCGTTAAAAGGAAGCCAAAAGAGATCATTTGGGAATTCATGTGAAATTGTTGTTTTGAGATTGTTATCTCTTTCTCTTTCTTCTTCTCTTCTTTGTTGGTTAAACATTGAGACTATGGTGTTTGTACTCATCTAGATTAAGATCTCTCCGTAAGATCTTTGTCATTTGGGATTTGGATTTACGTTTTATGAACGTTAATTCAATTTGTGTTTTATCATTTGGGATTTGTTTGTTTTTCGATATTAGAGAGATTACCTGGGTTTCCTGAGGGAACTGGCGATGCTTGAAGACCTGCTCTGTTCGACGAATTAGAGCTTGCTGAAGAAGAAGGTGAAGGTGAAGGTGAAGGTTTGGGGAGACATGGCTGCGCAAAGAGTGATGAGTCGAAGTGAGAGCTCGAGTCGTGTAGAATTAGGTTTAGAATTGGGCAATTTTTTTTTGTAATTATTCAAATAAGAGAGGGTATTTTAGACTTTTATCATTATTAGAAGAGTTTATTATAGATGAATGCACCAAATAGACTTAACCAGATATTTTAATTTTTGTGAATGAGTTTTGCATCTGTATTCAGACGTAGAAGCTGGCTCATGTGCTAAATAAGCACTAAACGAACAACAAAGCTCATCTGCGTCCAGATACTCCGTCTCGATAAGCAAACGAATAGGACCTATATGAGTTCTCAACTATAAATGTTACGTGGGAACGTGACTTCAAGTTTTGGCTACGTAAAATTTTTAGTCTACAATTCACAGATATTTATCACACTCCAAATTTAGATAGTAAGATAATAACGCTACTAACAAAACTAGTATTGTGGAAGCCCCTTTGGTCGAGTGGTTGACCAAGGGTGTTGATTATGCTTCTACATCAGGAGGTCTGGGGTTCAAATCCCGGAAGACATAATTTATTTGGTGATTTTAAGGAGATTTTAAGAAGACAAATTTACATGAGATCTTCTGCGTGGAGGAGGTGCAAGCGCTAGATATGGATCTTTATAAAGGCCACACGGTAGAATTATACGTCGTAAGAGTAGCCGATGTAATATTTATCATGCAATTGAATAATAATTATTCAGTGTTAAAAAAAAAACAAAAAAACAAAACTAGTATCAGGCTATAAACTTAACTTTCCTAAAAGCGATATAGCTACGTGTAAATTTTTTATGGTTGCGTTAGATGTTTGTTTATGAGCTATAACACTCCAAAATAAATTTGTTTTGTTTCTCCTTGCAAGTACAATATCAAGTTATATCGTTCAAATTGTTTGCAAGTGGGTGCAAAGTGTGTTGGGACAATGAGAGAAGATGAGGCTTCATGTCCTTGAAAGATCTATTGTTCTTATGAGAAGAGTAAACATAAGTTACAGATCAAGACATATGTGAATGTCCATCGATGCAAGATCTCAGGTCAAGCGAAAATGTTGAAACGTTTGTTGGTGTATAAATCGGTAACTCGGACTATCCAGAAGACGAACCGGATCTGAAAACCTGAGATGGGTCCAAGGCCCATTACGAAGACCAAAAGAATAAAAGGCCCAGTGAATGTGTTGAAGCCCAGTAAAGATGAAGCCCGTTAAACCCAACCAAAGAAGCATTCAATGACGTGGGCCTGCATTAATGACGAGGAATCTGCAACATCAGTTACGATTTGGGAATTATTACGATTTAATAGGAAAATTCAAATGTAAGTAACGGTTTGAGCAGTGTATAAATAGAGGAGAAAAACCCACATGTAAGGGAGGAATTTTTTGGCTAATATAACGATACTAAAATTCTCTGCAAATTATTTAAGAACTCTTGTGTGCTTGAATTTGGGGATAAGAACCCTAATTTCACTTCCTAATTCTTGATTGCGGATTTCGGTATCCACAATTTGGCGCCGTCTGAGGGGACACTATCCTCTAGATTTTCAAGCACATCTTACTTTTCTTTGTTTCTTTGTTTTACTCGTTTACTTTTCAGGACGCCATGGCTTCCGACGACCAGTTACCTCAGGCAGGTTCCCTCGAACTGATCCAGAAGCTCCTTCAAGATATCAAGGGTCAGTCTGAACGTCAAGAAGCAACCACTGCAGCTCTCACCGATCGACTAGCTCGATTCGAGGAGCAGGTTAGTGCTCAGATTAACGAGGTGACTTCGGCTCACAACGCTTATGCGCAGCGAGTCGATTTGCTGTCTTCCGGAGTGGCGGCGACGTCAACAGCTGCAAGACGCCTTGATTTCGTGGGCACTCCACTGGTTCCTGGGAGCACGGATCCACAGTGGATTGGTCAAACCAATCCACTTCCGGTTGGATCTGTTCAACAAACTCCACAGTCGCAAACTGCAGGGGCTTTTGTTTCAACTGAAACAGGAACCAGCTCTTTGCCACCCATATCACGAGCTCCAGCTCCGATTGGTTCACAAGCTGTTCATCAATCGTCGGACGTGAATCTGAGTTCACCTCATAATACATCTCAGACTCAGCTAATGCAGGGCGAAATCCGAGCCATGCGTTCTCAAGTTCATCAGGCGATGAGCTCAGCCCCTGAAGTCGATCGTGTCATTGCTGATTCACGACGGTCACCTTTCACTTCGCGTATTGCGAATTTCAAGATCAAGGATTCCAAAAAAAATCAAGCTGCCGTCTTACGATGGAAAGGGAGATCCAAAAGTTCATCTCACTACTTTCCTAATTGCTACAGGTCGGGTAAACTTGGAACCACACGAAGAGGACGCAGGTTTCTGCAAACTCTTTGTGGAAAACCTTACTGGGCCAGCCTTACTTTGGTTTGCCAAGATTGATGAGGGGACAATTGATAGTTTTAATCAGTTGTCCACTTCCTTCATTAAGCAGTACTCAATGTTTATTAAGCTAGCTGTTACTAACGCTCATCTTTGGAATTTGCACCAAGGACCAACCGAGTCACTTCGGAAGCACATCACTAAGTTCAAAGAACTTTTGGTCCAAATTCCTGAGATATCTGATTCAACAGCTATTAATGCTTTGAAGAACGGGTTGTGGTTTGAATCAAGATTCAAAGAAGAGATAACAGTTAATAAACCCGTAACAATTCAGGATGCTTTGCATAGAGCTTCGAACTGGATTGTAGCTGAAGATGAAAAAGCTGTACTGGTGAAAAAGCTCAAATCAACTCCGAAACCAGTAATAGTTCCTTCGCCAAGTAAATCAGCTGGACTTGGTAAGAGTCCGAGTTCGGAAAACAAGAAGTTTGGTGCTGGAGCCTTTAACGTTGAAAAGGAGAAAAACGTTAGTTCTCCGAAGAGCTCACCGTCCAAACCACCTTTTTCACCTAGAGGAAAGAACGGGGCTTTCCCAAGTAACAAATGGGTTCGTGATGAGAATGCATATTGCGACATCCATAAAGCGAATGGACATGCAACTAAAGACTGCAAAAAGTTGAAGCAACTATTGGCTGCGAAGTATGTAGCTGGGGAAATTCCAGAAATCGTTCTTCCTGAATTAATTCAAGAAGCTAATTAATGGTACAGAAACCCAGGGTGAAGAAGCGGATCCTCCAGCGAAAAAAGCTAAAGTTATTACTAATCCAAGTAATTCACAGTCGGCTAAGCGGATCGAGATGATAATGGGCGGTTCTAAACTTTTTCGAAGTTCGATTAATTCCATTAAAGGACATCGGAGGAAGTTAGAAGGAAATGTTTCAAAGCGAGCTAAAATCGCTAAAAGTAGCGTCCATGACATCACCTTTTTCGAATCCGAGACTGACGGGCTGGATAAGCCACATGATAATACATTAGTTATCGAACTAAATGTTGCAAGTTACGATGTGTCCCGAATTCTTGTTGATACAGGTAGTTTAGTTGATTTGATATTTCTTTCAACTTTGTCTCGCATGGGAATTGGAAAGGATCAAATAAAGGGTGCACCAATGTCGTTGGTTTCCTTCACTAGTGAAACTACCATGTCATTAGGAACCATTACGTTGCCTGTAACGGCCTGCGGAGTAATGAAACTGATTGACTTCACAATTTTTGATCGACCGGCCCCTTATAATATCATCTTAGGTACTCCATGGCTATATGATATGCTCAAATTTACCCTGAGCTACTCTCTCAAATTAAGAGATCATTGTAGTACTTAGGGATCGTTTCCACAGGGACTTAGTTACACAATAGGCTTTTAGTCTCATATTATGCTAAACCAAAAAGATATAAAAGGAAAGAAAACAATTGCAGAATATTAAAACGAGGTTGTAAACAATCAGAAGCAAGCGTTAGATCCAGGGAATTCTCAGGAAATCAGGAATGATAAATAGAATGATTAGTCAGGATAAGTTAATCAATGTTCTAGAACTCAAACATAAAAGTAAGTAAACCAACTGTCGCTGTGAATACTCCTAAATCTAGAAACAGAAAACCAACTGTCGTTGTGAATTCTAAGGAATCTAAATCAGCTTTAAAGTTTAGGTTCAATATGTTCACAAGACCCTAAAACCAACTGTCGTTGTGAATCATGAGTGTTGCTAATTTAGAGATAATTTCAAGCTATCAATCCTACTTTCGCAGAGACTAACAACCTAAGTTCAAATTCAAGGTGATCAATCAAGAATAAGCAATAAGAACAATCTCAGATTAAGAACAATATGATAGATAAATCTTTAACTAATCAATTCATTCAATCAAACCATCAAACCTTTGTGAGAAACCCTAAATCTAACTAGTGAATTACTCAGACATGATCAAAGCGATAACACAAGAGATAAAAAACGAAATCATTATTAAGATTAAGAGTAAGAAATAACAGGGGTTCACAATCAGGACTTGAAGAATCAGGAACAGAAAGATCTCCCCAAAGCTCTCTTCTCAAAACCTAGAACAAAGTAGATATCTCTAGCTAAAGCTTAACAAAGTCTGGATATCTCTTTTAAAACTCGAAAAACACTATATATACAAGTCTCTGGACGTCTAAGGCTTGATTAAGGCGGTCTAAGGAATCTCAAATAGACTTGGAATCGATTTGGGCTTCAAACTCGAGCAGCTTCTGTTTTCGGGTCTCCTGTCGATCAACACAACTAATGCCTGTCGATCGACACGCATCGTATTTCTGGACAGAGAAGGCTGCAAATCCGCATTGATCTTCATTTCTTCATAAAATCTCCAAATTGATCCCTTTTTGATCCTTTTGCTCCAAGTAAGCTCCAAACGTCAATTAACCTGTAAACACACTAAAACACTACAAAAACACTAGAAAGACTCTAAAAACGGGTCCTAAATCGTATAGATGGAGGGTAAAATATGAGGTATATCACTGTACGAGATGAAGGCCGTGCCTTCTACTTATCATCAATGCGTAAAGTTCCCAATTTCAGAAGGAGTAGGTGAAGTTTTGGGAAGTCAACGTTTGTCTCGAACTTGTTATATGACGGGGCATAAGCTCCAAATCCAATAGTAATTACAGATTGAGGGCGCAACAAATCCAGTTCAGAAGAAAATCGGAAGCGTCCTCATGGAGGAAATTTTCATTAATAAAGATCATCCTGACCAAGGGATTAAGATTGGAGCTCAATTGGGACCTGAATTCCGAACTTAGTTGGTTCGTTTTCTAGAAGACAATAAGAGTACTTTTGCTTGGACAGTTCATGACATGCCCGGGATTAATCTTGACATTATTTCGCATGAATTGATTGTTGATCCAACATTTAAACCAATCAAGCAAAAGCGGCGAAAGCTCGGTCCAGATCGGTCAAGTGATGTGAATAGCGAAGTGGATAGGTTGCTGCAAGCTGGGCAAATAAGGGAAGTGAAATATCTGGATTGGTTAGCAAATCCAGTCGTCGTGAAGAAAAAAAATGGGAAGTGGCGAGTTTGTGTAGATTACACAGACTTAAATAAAGCTTGTCCCAAAGATTGCTTTCCACTTCCCCATATAGACCGGCTTATTGAATCCACTTCGGGTCATGAAACATTGTCAATGATGGATGAATTTTCAGGATATAACCAAATCCTAATGAATCCAGATGATCAAGAAAAAACCTCATTCATTACGGATAGGGGGACTTATTGTTATAAGGTTATGCCTTTCGGACTCAAGAATGCTGGAGCTACTTATCAGCGGTTGGTAAACAAAATGTTTGAACCGTTACTTGGAAAAACGATGGAGGTTTATATCGATGATATGTTGGTGAAATCTTTGGAGTCCAGTTCGCATATTTCTCATCTCAAGGAATGTTTCGAAATTCTTAATCACTTCGGGATGAAGTTGAATCCTCTGAAGTGTACATTTGCTGTTCTGTCGGGAGAAGTTTTAGGTTATATTGTGACCGAACGTGGCATAGAGGCCAACCCAACTCAGATAAAAACGTTTCTTAGCATGAGTTCTCCGCGAAATATTCGCGAAGTCCAGCGATTAACGGGACGTGTTGCAGCTCTTAATAGGTTTATTTCGAGGTCAACTGATAAATGTTTACCATTCTAAACCCTTCTCAAGAAAAGTAATAAGGATTTCAGTTGGGACGAAGCCTGTGAACAAGCATTTGTGCAGCTGAAGAAGTATCTTTCTGAACCACCGGTTTTGTCAAAGCCGGAGTTCGGAGAACAATTATTTCTATACGTTGCCGTTTCGGAGAGTGCGGTTAGTGGTGTTTTAGTTCGAGAGGAACGGGGAGACCAGAAGCCAATTTTTTATGTTAGTAAATCTTTGGTTGGTGCCGAATCTCGTTACCCAATGATGGAGAAATTAGCTTTCGCAGTAATCACTTCGGCCAGGAAGTTAAGACCTTATTTCCAATCACATCCAATTGTGGTGTTAACTACACAGCCACTTCGTACAATTCTTCATAGCCCAACCCAATCGGGTCGTTTGGTTAAATGGGTGATCGAACTAAGTGAATATGATATTGAGTTCCGTAATTGAACTTGCGCAAAATCACAGGTTTTGGCCGATTTTCTCATTGAACTGCCGCTGATTTCAGATACTCCTGAAACATCCGAAGTCCCATGGATATTGTATGTTGATGGTGCTTCTTCAAAGTCAGGATCAGGAATTGGAATTCGCTTGCAATCTCCTACTGGGGAGACGCTTGAACAATCATTTCGGCTTGGTTTTGCGGCCTCAAATAATGAGGCAGAATATGAGTCATTAGTTGCCGCTTTACGTCTAGCTGTTGGCATCGGCGTTAATAATTTAGTTGCTTATTGCGATTCACAGTTAGTTGCCAGTCAATTTTCAGGTGAATACGAAGCTAAAGATGACCGCATGGAGGCTTATCTCCATTTAGTTCGCAGTATTGTCCCGCATTTCAGTCACTTCGAGCTCACTAAAATTACGCGTGCTGAAAACTCAGCTGCTGACGCTCTTGCAGCTTTAGCTTCGACTTCTAATATGGTCGTTCGACGAATAATTCCTGTGGAGGTGATCGATGCGCCGAGTATTCACTTAGGCGAAGTCAATTACTTTACAACGAGGTCTATGAGGCGAAATGCTAATTCGGCGGACCCGGATCAGTTGTCACATCGTGTACAACCGTTACCCCCACCTGATTTACCTCCATCTCCGGACCCAGGTCCTGAGGCTGAGTTTGAAGCGGAGGATGACAACGTTCCTCAAGCTAATGATTGGGGGGCAGACTGGAGGATCCCAATAATCGAGTATTTGACTGATGGGAAACTCCCAGATGATAAGTCTCAAGCTCGTAAAATTCGAATCATTAGCTCAAGGTACTGCCTCATTGATGATCGTTTGTATAAACAAAGTCTTTCAGGACCATATTTATCTTGCGTCTTCAGAGAGGAAACACAAACCTTAATGCGTGAAGTTCACGAGGGATTATGTGGTAATCATTCCGGAGGTCGTGCACTGGCTTTTAAAATTAAGCGTCAAGGTTATTTTTGGCCAACTCTCACTTCGGATTGCGAGGATTATTCTCGGAAATGTGAGCAATGTGAGCGGCACGCCCCAACTATTCATCAGCCAGCTGAGTTACTTTCTTCAGTTTCATCTCCTTATCCATTTATGAGGTGGTCAATGGATATAGTTGGACCTATGCATCCATCTACTGGCGGAGTGAAATTTTTGCTTGTGTTAACAGATTATTTCTCGAAATGGATTGAAGCCGCTGCTTATGTTGCAATCACATATCGGCAAGTAAAGATATTCATTTGGCAAGAAATCATATGTCGCCATGGATTACCAAATGAGATCGTGACTGATAATGTCTCTCAGTTTATTTCGTATCAATTTGAATCTTTCTGCGCGGAATGGAGGATTAAGCTTAGCAAGTCCACTCCCCGTTATCCTCAGGGAAATGGGCAGGCTGAAGCAGCCAATAAGATCGTCTTGTCCGGACTAAAAAAGCGTCTAGATAGTCATAAGGGTGCTTGGGCCGAGCATTTACAAGGTGTTCTCTGGGCAATCCGAACAACTCCGAGAAGATCTACGGGAGAAACGTCGTACTCCTTAGTTTATGGGGTAGAAGCAATGATACCAGCTGAAGTGGCAGTCCCAAGTTTGCGACGCGAAGTGAATCCGCTTAATGAGGCTGCAAATAGTGAGTTCCTCGAGGACATGTTAGATACGGTGGACGAGCGACGGGATCAAGCGATGATCCGAATTCAAAAGTACCACGATGCAGCAGCTCGCTATTATAACACAAAAGTACGAGCTCGGGTTTTTAAAGAAGGAGATTTAGTTCTCCGAAAGGTCCACACCGCGTGACAAGAGTAATACGAAACGGAGTCTATCGACTCGAAGATTTAGATGGGGAAGATGTACCCAGATCATGGAATTCACTTCATTTGAAAAAGTTTTATACTTAAGCAAATTTTATATTATGTAATCGAACTACGGTTGGCTTGATCCCGAACAGGGTACGTAGGCAGCTCTTACGAGTTCAGCTCTTATTAATAAAGTCTTTCTTAATAAACCGAGACTATCTCGTGCAATCTTCGAAATAATTTCTTTTAGTACTTGACTTTGTGTCTTTTTCGTTAAACCGATGCAAAATCGTACTCTTCCCAAAGTGAGAATAAAAATAATTGTTGTTTTAATTTTCACTTGGACTTATTAAACCGAGTTTGTCTCGTGTGTCCTCCGAAGTGAAACTAAATCATTTTTCACTTGGAACAATCAAAACGAGTTTGTCTCGTACGTTCTCCGAAGTGAAAACTAAATTGTTTTTATTTTCACTTTGGTCTATTAGACCGAGTTCGTCTCGTACGTTCTCCGAAGTGAAAACTAAATTGTTTTTATTTTTCACTTGGGTCTATTAAACCGAGTTCGGCATCCTGAGCCGGCTTGAAAACCGAAGCAGCTACTTCAGCAACTTCCTCTGAAGTCGTTACTTTGTTGCCAACTTGATCTCTCATCATGGCAAGATTTGACCCGAACTGGTTTTCAATGATAACTTGCTCTTGAGGGGGGATGAGAGTCTCGGTAACAACCTCGGGAGGAGTATCAGCGAGGAGAGGATCAATTTTCGAAGGGTCGATTGTCCCAAGTGGAGCCTCGGCAGCATTCTTGAGTGCTTCCTCTTCATCATCCTTGAGAATTTTGAGCTCAGCTTCAAGGTCGAGGATTTTTCCGTTAATAATTTCCTCCAGCATTACACGATTAGCTTTTACTTCGGCAGCATAGATTGCATTTAGGGTATGCTGATCAAAAGTCACGAGGTGATCTTTGACTTTAGTCAAGAGATCGCGAGATTTGTCCCTCGAGGTAACTCTCCCCTCACGTTTGGCCTTCTCAAGGTCAAGCTCCCGATTTTTCTCCAGCAGCTGCAAACGAATCTCATTCTCCTCGAGACGCTTCGCCATGGCTTGTTCTTTCTCAAGAGCCTCCATATACAAATCTTTTGATTTGGACAATTTATCCCGGAGATCGGCGTTGTCAGCCTCAAGCTTTTGGAGATCACTCTCAGCTTGTAACATTCTCGGTCTAATTTTTTCAGCCCTAGCAACGATCCGAACATTCTCTTCTTCAGTTTCTTTAAGCCTCTCTACCTCGGCGCTTAGATCGACCACTTGTGAAGGCGACCTAAGCAACTGATCCTCATAGACAGCAATAGTATGATTGTACTCGATCATCATCTAGAATCAAAGGAAATTTGTTTCAGTAAAATCATAAATAGCTTAAGTACGAAGTAAACATGAAAAGTGGATTAATAACCTCTCCGATTTTGCCAGCGAACTGAAAGTAACTATCTCTATTCACGCCTTTTTGGATATGAAAGGCTGGAACTATATCTCCAGGACGAGCGTAGTTTCTCAACAAGTCAGCAATAGCCTTCGGAGGAACTGGAACTATTAAAGTTTAAACAAATCAGCCGAAGTGATCCATAAAAAGTTTTGGAATGAAAATAAAACGCTTACCAGGATCCAACGATTTGCCAGTTCCCTTCCCGGAAGTTGATATTTCAGCAGGAGGATGACTGAAAGTAGTCGTTAGCAGTTTTTCCTTATTAGCCCCCAAAGTGAAGCGGGAGTTACCTACCTTAGGGCGAGAACCATGAGAACTCGGTTTCTCACTTCCAGAAGATGGTTCGGATAGTTTCCTCTTCTTCTCCGATCTGGGAACTTCACCTTTGTCAGAATTTTTCTCAGCGTTTGGGGATTCAAGTGCAAGAAGAGCATCTCCTGGTTCAGTTATCCCGCTGGTAACTGTTTTAAGACCATTTTTCTTCACCTCTGGATGAAGAGACAAGCTCCCAACGTGATCCGAACTTGTAGTTTTGTTCTTGGAGGACAGCTTCTCCTTGTTTTCAGTAAGAACTTTCGCCATAACCGCTTTGGAAGCGGTCTCTTTCTCAAGCCTCTGTCTCCTGATTTCACGGTAGCTGAGACCAGACACGATATCGGTTGGTGAAGGATCCAAAGTTTTAACAGCTACGAGCTCAGCAATCGGAATTCCACGAGCTAAACGGTCTCCGGAGTCGCGGATCCGTTCACTAGAAAACGAATCCCAGGCAATTTGTTTAGAGCATATCGAAATGAAATTCCGAGCGAAATCTTCAGAAAGTAGTCCCGGCTGAAATTTCACTGAAAAAGAAGACAAGGCGTTAGAAAGGGTAAAACGGACAATTACAAAATAACAAGGCATCCTGAATTTATCTACCACGTTTCCTTGCCCACTTCGAAACAAGGAGAGCTGGCAGTTCGCCATAAGAGAGAGAATTAACAGCAAAGAAAAAGTAGGATTTTCTCCAGCGGTCATCTCTCTCAGGAAAATCATTGAAAAGTTTAAAACCTTTAGGAGGAGCGAAGTAAAAAGTTCCTTTAGAACCCCTTTTAACAGAATAGAGCTGAAAGAGATCGGATAGGGTTAATCGATAACCATTCTCTTTGGCGAGGGTCTGAAGGCAAAGAACAGTACGAATGACATTCGGTCATAATTGGGAAAGAGCAACTCCCAATTTGTGCATCAAAACAACTAGGAGCTCGGGAAGTGGGAAATACAAACCACACTCCGAGAAGAATGCTTCGTAGGCACATGTATAACCAGGTGGAGCATCCTCTGGGAACTCATTCGGTTTAGGTAGAATCAACGGAATTGAGTTCGAAATTTTGCAAGTAGCCCGCAGTTCGGCGAGAGTCTCGGCCGTGGTCACCGAAATTTTTCGGTTTCCAAGTTCTCCTTCAGTTCGCTCTTCGGCTTCGGGAGACGACATGGTGGAGCAAACAACTTAAAGAAAAAAACTTTCAGAACAAAATGGATCTGAGGGTTTAATTTTTAAACCCAGAAAAATCTGGGTATACCAAGAACACGGAGAAGATCTTCAAAGAAAACCCAGAAAATTTTTTAAAAAAAACCTCAACATTTCTCAGTATCTAGAAAAATCCAGAAACTTGCCACGGATAAAGCAGTCTCTTCCAGCGACCAAGAGACTGAAATTCCTAAAAATCCTAACCAAAGCGGAGCTAAATCTAATCGTTCAAATGTCAAGATTCAAGGGGCATAAAAAAAAGGGCTTTAAAGCAAAGTTGCAGAAAAGAGAGAGAGAGAGCAAACCTTTAAAAGTGGCGACACATGCAAATAAAGGAACAAGAAGTCAAAGAGTCCATCGACTCATTTATATAGGGAATCGTGCAGAGAGTTGAGTTGCAAGACCCTAAGAGATGAAAGGACATCTCAATTTATTACGAATCAAATTACAAAGTTTGTGGGATATGATTTTCCTTTTCTTCCTATTGGTCCAACGGGTCAAAGCATTAAAGTCTTTTGAATTAAAATTTCAAAAGACTTGGGTGGCAAACTGTTGGTGTATAAATCGGTAACTCGGACTATCCAGAAGACGAACTGGATCTGAAAATCTGAGATGGGTCCAAGGCCCATTACGAAGACCAAAAGAATAAAAGGCCCAATGAATGTGTTGAAGCCCAGTAAAGATGAAGCCCGTTAAACCCAACCAAAGAAGTATTCAATGACGTGGGCCTGCATTAATGACGAGGAATCTGCAACATCAGTTACGATTTGGGAATTATTACGATTTAATAGGAAAATTCAAATGTAAGTAACGGTTTGAGCAGTGTATAAATAGAGGAGAAAAACCCACATGTAAGGGAGGAATTTTTTGGCTAATATAACGATACTAAAATTCTCTGCAAATTATTGAAGAACTCTTGTGTGCTTGAATTTGGGGATAAGAACCCTAATTTCACTTCCTAATTCTTGATTGCGAATTTCGGTATCCACAACGTTCAGCCATCGCAGACCTGTTTGCGGAGAGGTTGAGGCTGAATCCAAAACTTAAAGCAAGGGAGATTCAAGCAGAGATCCTGAGGGAGTATCAGTTGGAAGCAAAGGAAAACTCATGTATCAAAGCAAAGACGAAGGTGATGAGAGAGAGGAGAAAAACGCATGAAGCTCAATTTGATCGAATTTGGGATTATCAAGCAGAAGTTTTGAAATTGAAACAATCCCAGGAGCTACTATTGGAAGCAAGCAGAGGTTTTACAGGCTTTATATATGCTTCAAGGCACAGAAGGAGTCTTGGAAAAAGACTTGTAGGCCAGTCATAGGGTTAGATGGAGCTTTTCTTAAACGGGATATAGAGGGTCAGCTTTTGGCTGCGGTTGGGAGAGATGGAGACAATAGGATTGTCCCTATTGCTTGGGCTGTTGTGGAGATAGAGAATGATACCAACTGGGATTGGTTTGTGAAACTTTTAGCAGTTGATTTGGGATTAGGATCTGGGAGGGACTATGTTCTCATGTCTGATAAACAAAAGGTGATGTCTTGTGTGTAACTTTTAAACTTTTAGAAGTTTTAAACTATTGTTTCTAATTTGTTTGTCTTTGTATTTGTAGGGTTTAGTGAAAGCAATAAGCACGGTTCTTCCAGATGCAGAGCATAGGCAATGTTGTAGACACATATATGAGAATTGGAGGAAATATGGGAAGGATCTGAGGTTACAGAGACTGTTCTGGTACATAGCGAAGAGCTACACACCGGGTCTGTATATGCACCACATGGACTCTCTGAAGGAGTACGATCCAAAGGCACATGCCGATCTTTTACTCACAAAACCGGAGACATGGTCAAGAGCATTCTTCAAGTAAGGTTCTCACTGCAATGACAATCTCAATAATCTGAGTGAGTCCTTCAATAAGACCATCAGAGAAGCTAGGAAGAAACCATTGCTAGACATGTTAGAGGAGATTAGGCAACAATGCATGACTAGAAATTATAGTAGGTCTACGTTAGCAACCAGTTTAAAGACAAGGTTTACTAAGAAAACCCACAAGGAGTTAGATAGAGTTGAGAAGAAGTCAACTGAATGTCACTTGTGTTGGGCAATAGGGCCATAGACAGAGGTTGTATACAAAGAACACACGATAGGAGACGATATTAAAAAGGGAAAAATTTAGGCGTACCCTATCTGCACATAGGACTTGTAATTGCAACTGCTAGCTAGCAAAAGTATTTATTTTGTTGGAGTTATTAGTCCTAAGCCTACCAATCCTTTTCGTTTCTTTAATTAATTGGTTTTGCAAAGGCTCATTGGTCAAATTTGCTTCTGAGGACACGGGTGAGAATTTCTTTGTTTAACTAAAATTTTTTGATGTAGAGTTGTAGGAAGAATAACCTTGTAAAGGGGCATAGGCTTCTGCTGATGTATGTGCAAAATGAAGTTGAGGAACAATGGTAAAGAATCCCAACTGTTTCTGCTGTTTTTGTCGTTGAGGCATCTCTGATATTGCTGGATTCTTCTCAAGAACATTATGTTCCCATAATTAAACTTTTGAAGAGCTAATCTACACTGAAGCTGAGGGTACTTATTCTCTGAAAACTGTAAAACTCTTGTCTTTAAACCTTCACAACTTCCCCAGCATTCAAACTGTTTTTGATTTTTCTCTTTGCTAGGGAATACCTTTGTTTTATGATTTTTTCGGGAGTAGCACTGTCCACTTTAGATCACAGAGGCTTTGGGTACTTCGCCTAGTGTGTGTAGGCTTGGAATCAGAAGACGATGCTCAAATTTACATTAGAAACTCCATCCTTGAGACAGTGATGAGTTTTTTCTCATCTCCTCTTGCTGATGATGAAACTAAAGGACTAATCCTGCAGGTGATACTTTCTTTCCTTAATGCCACTTAGTGTATATCTTGCACCTATATGCAGTTCTCTTCATTATTTATAATATAAATTTAATTCTGAGAATATGTTATGGTGGTTCTGTATAATGGGTATCTTTACTTCACCTTTGAGCTCGTAAACCAACACGACAAAAATTCGTCTTCCTTTAACTTTTCAGGTTGTGAGAAAGTCAGTCAAATTCCAGAAGATGGCCAGACATCTATGTTAGTTGTAGAGAGATCATCGAACAAGAATAACGAAGAAGATAAAGTTTGTTATTAATCTCTCTTGAAGAATGTTTGTTACAAAATGGATCTCTTTATAAAGTAGAGAATTTGGTTAACCAAAATGTAATCTACATTTTGGTTTACTTAACCAACCATTGAACCAATATACTAATATCCTCCCTCAAGATGAGCCGTAAATGGAAAGGAGACTAATCTTGCCGATAATAGAGTTGAAAAGAGTTGGAAACAAAGGTTTGGTTAAAACATATGCGAGTTGGCCCACGCTCTTCACATGCATTGTCTTGATCAGACCACTCTCTATCTTATCTCGAGTAATGTGGCAGTCGTTTTCAACATGTTTTGTTCTCTCGTGGAACACAGAATTGTTGGCAATGTGGATGGCTGCCGTCGAATAACAAAACAGAGGAACAGGTTGAGACTGTGGAACCTGCAACTCAGTAAGTAACTTAACCAACCAAACAATCTCTCGAGTAGCATAAGACATTGCCCGATATTCAGATTCTGTAGATGAAAAGGATGACACATCCTGTTTCTTTGATTTCCAGGAAATGAGAGCATTACCGAGGAACATACAAGAACCTGAGGTAGATCTTCTAGAATCAACACAAGAATTCCAATCAGCATCAGTGAAGGCTTTAAGACAAAGATCAGACTAAGATGGATAGAACAGACCCAAACCAACCGTGCCTTTAAGATAATGAACCACTTTATGAGCTGCTTTGAGATGAGATCCTTTGGGAGAGGAGGAGAATTGACATAGCTTATTAACAACGTATGTAATATCTGGTATGGTAATAGTAAGATACATCAGCTTTCCCACTAGTCTTCTATAGATCTCAGGCTCATCAAGCTCTGGTTCATCGCCGTCTTGAGTCAATTTCAAGCTAGGTTCCATTGGAATAGTAGAGGGTCTGCAACCTAAGAGTCCAGTATCTTCTAGTAATTCCAATGTATATTTCCTTTGACTTATAGAAATGCCCTCTTTGGATCTTGCAATCTCAAGGCCTAAAAAATACTTTAGAGGGCCTAAATCTCTGAGTTTAAAAGCCTAAGCTAAATCTCTCTTTAACTGAGCTATTGCTTCTTCATCATTACCAGCAATAACAATATCATAAACGTAAACTAGTAAAGCAATGAAGGTATTACCATTTTTACGAGTGAAGAGAGTATGATCCGCATGAGATTTCTTGAAATCAAGATTCATCAGGGTAGAACTGAATTTCAAATACCACTGTCTTGATGCTTGCTTTAAACCATATAAGAATTTCTGTAATCTGAGAACTGCATTCTCTGGTAAAGATCCTCCCTGTTTCGGTGAATAACCTGGAGGCAAGCTCATGTAAATCTCATCATCCAGATCACCATTCAAAAAGGCATTAGATATGTCTAATTGATGCAGACTCCAATTCTTTGCAGCTGAAACAAACAAGAGAGTCTTGACTGTTGTCATTTTTGCTACAGGAGAGAATGTATCAACATAGTCTATCCCTTCTTGTTTTGTATACCCTTTTGCTACTAAACGTGCTTTATATCTTTCTAGTGTCCCATCAGCATTGAGTTTCACTTTAAAAACCCATTTACATCCGATTGGTTTCTTCCCATCAGGTAGAGAACAAACTGACCAAGTATTGGTACTCTCCAATGCATCAATCTCAATTTCCATTGCATCAAGCCATTCTTTAATCTTCTTAGCTTGAGCATAAGTGCATGGTTCTGGATACTTATTGACAGCACAAATGTATGCAGTAAATTCCTCAGAAAGTTGTGCATAATTGATGTAAGCAGAAATGGGATACCTAGCATCCTTCTCGACATCTGGTACTGCATTACAGTAGTAATCTTGTAGGTATCCAGGAGGACGAGACTGTCGCTTGGATGTTGTATCAGTACTACATGAAGGTAACTCATCAGCTAATATAGAGGTTGAGGTTGCTCTATAACTGCTAGTGGGAACTGTATCCTGAACTGATTCAAAGACATCTGAGGAGTAATCGTGCTTGGCTGCAAAGGGAAATACTGTTTCACAAAACACAACATGTCTTGAAATATGAATAACATTGGTTTCCAAATCGAGTAGTTTGTATCCCTTATAGCCTGCAGGATAGCCGAGAAAGACACATGCTTTTGTTCTTGGCTCAAATTTGTGTCTTTGCTGAGTGCTTGTAGATTTATAACACAAACAGCCAAAGACTTTGAGTAAAGAGTAGTCTGGTACCTTGGAGTGTAGCATCTCAAAAGGTGACTTGTTGGAGAGAATAAGAGAAGGAAGCCTGTTAATCAGAAAAACTGCAGACAACACACAATCTCCCCAATACTCTAGAGGTAAACATGACTGAAATAATAGAGCTCTAGCAACATTTAATATGTGCTGATGCTTCCTTTCCACAACTGAGTTTTATTGTGGTGTTTCAGGGCATGAATTATAGGAAATAATACCTTTTTCTTTGTATAGCTTCTCAAACTTCAACTCAGGAGCATTATCAGATCTCACTGCCTTGACACAAGTGTTAAACTGAGTTTCAACCATCTTGATGAAGTCTGGAAAAATCTGAAAGACATCACTCTTGGTCTTCATCAAAAACACCCATGTAGCACGGCTGTAATCATCGACAATAGTCAAAAAAATATTTGTAGCCTTCTACAGTAGGAGTAGAGAATGGTCCCCAAGTGTCAATATGAATGAGATCAAAGCTTGAGTGGACATATTGTTCTTTGAAGGAAAAGATAGATGTTTCTGTTTTGCCTTTTGACAAATTGAACAGTGAACGGATATGTCTATATTTTACATGTTTTAAGCATTCATTTCTCATCATTTTAGCATTGTTTTCCCCCCTGTTCATACCGTTTTTGGTCATTTATAGTCACTTTGCATGATTAGTAGGTTGTTGCATGAGCATTGCATACATTCTTGCATTTGGAGTCATTTAGGTACTTAAAGGAGCTATTTTTGGAGTTTGGAGTCTGACTCGACCAAGCCACTCGAGCAACTGATCGAGTCTCTGTTTGCGAGCTTCCTACTGAATTTTCAGTTGGGATTCAGCTTCCGACGTCTTCATCAAAGTTGTAGGAAATTGAGTTATCTTTCCAATGACGGCGGTTTCGGGTCAATCGGAGTTGTGGTTCGAAAGTTACGTCTGTTTTAATGAACGCATATACAGAGGGCTCGACCAAGTGATCGAGCCGGGCCATAAAGGAAGCGACTTTGCACTGACTCGACCAAAGTGGTCGAGTCACTGATCGAGCCGGAGCAGAAAAGAGCCAACTTTGAAGATTACACAGGGCTCGACCACTGACTCGACTAGGGTGATCGAGCCCACGCCTAAACCGCCTGAAACATTTGTCTTTTAGTGAATTAGGGTTTTGACTTTTCCTTTAGTAGTATAAATACCCCTCTTAAGGGTTGAGACAAATTATGCTACCTCAGCTTTAGCTTTGCTTTATCTTATTTTCTCTTTTCTCTCTTTTGCCTCCTTTTAGATTTAAGCTTTTGTAATTCAGATTTCTTTCAATCCATTGTTAATTTCCATTTTCTACATTGACAGTCTTTTTAATCTCATCTTTATCTTCATGTTTATGCTGTTTATTTTATTTTCTGGGTTTTTGCATTTCATGATGATTTCTGAGTAGTCTTGCTAGGGTTCTTGAGGATGGGTTAGGTTAGTGAGGAATCTTTGATCTTCTAGGGTGTTTAAGCCTAAATCTGTGTAGATCCCTTCTGGATTAGTGTTCTTAATGCTAATTTCTCTCTGATCAATTGGAATTAGACCCTAGGTGATTCATGCCCGAAAGGTGTTCGATGAAATGCCTGAACCAACTGATGCCAGAGATTTACATGCCTAGCCTAAGAGATTAGTTGTCTAGGGTGTTTATTGACATTGATTGATTGGTTATTAATACCTGCCATGTTATGCTTCTCTAGAGACATTTAGGTTTGGAGGTAGCATGGTTTGAGGGTTTCTGTCACGAAAGTGGATTGACCTGTTTTAGAATCTTTCGTCTAGGGATTAGCTCTGTGTGAGTTTTGTTAGACACCCATGTTTGATTAAGGAGGAATCACTGATCCATGACGCCCATTCTCAGGAATTCTATTTTGTCATCTGTTCACTTGTTGTTTGCTTGTTTGCTTTAGTTCGTGTTAGTCTTTATTTGTTCTAGGTTCTGTTTCTTTTCTCTTTTGCTCTTTTAGGTTGTTAGTTACCAAACTCATATCATTGGCTTAGATTAGATAGTTTCATATAATCCTGGTGCGTTAATCTCTACCCTCCCTTGGATTGACACCTCAAGTACTACGATGGTATTGGGGAATTGATGACCCTTTGGATATGCAAAAATCCCACTCATCATGAACTGACTCATCTTTATTTCTCTTTTGTAAACCAAGTACATCATAGAGAACATCAACTTTCTCATAGGAAGGATGTCCTAATCTACTGTGCCATAGGACATTATTAACAACAGCAGAACAATATGGAACAGTGAGCTATTGTCAAGACTAGAACTACTAGTATCTAGGACATATAGGCCTCCAATCTGTTTACCGTGTCCAATCATCCGCTCCTTGGTATGATCCTGAATTCCACAAGAATCCTCATCAAAATAAACCTTGGATTTGGAATCCTTTGTCAACTTACTTACGCTGAGAAGGTTAAGTCTGAATTCTGGAATATATAACACATTATGTAATGTGATATCCTCATTCAGCTTAATTGATCCAATACCAGCTATTTTTACCTTTTGGGCATTAGGTAGTGTTACGGTTCTACATAGATCAGTGGATAAGCTATCAAACAAGTCTCTATCATAGCAAACATGATGAGTAGCACCACTATCAACAATCCAAGTACTAGGAACCAACACATTATTCGAGGATGTCAAAGCACCTATAAACCAAATAGTAGATAGGGAATAGGAAATACCATCAAATACAGAACCATTTGTATCACTTTATGATGCAACAGAGGCAATCGTGACTGGTTGTGCAGAAGAGTGAAGTTGTGTACTAAAGTAAGCTATCACATCTTGAATTTGGCTCTTTGACATACTTCCAACCAATTCTGCAATTTCATCTTGTTCAATGCTTGTGTTAACTTTTTGTTTCCCATCTGTGAGAGCAAGACTAGCAACCATTGGCTTGACCTTTTCATTAGATGAAACTGATTTCTGCTTATGTTTGAAACCCGGAGGATATCCATGGATTTTGTAACAAGTGTCAACATTGAGAACATTGAACTTTGTTCTGTCGAGGATTGTTCTGATATATGAGCGTGTAGCATTCACTGCATATTGATCAACTGAAGCAGCAACATTGAATGTAGAGACATGATTTGGAAGAGCAGTGATGTTACGCTGGCTGTGATCCTGATCAAGAAGGTTGTAAATCTCAGAAAGGTCCGGAATACGTTTCTTCATAATGATTTGGCTTCTAATGGTCGCGTAAGACTCATTTAGACCTGAAAGAAATTTCACAGTTTTGGCATGATCATCTTTGGTCACATTTGCTTTGCAGCATTTGAAAACTCTACAAGTTCCAGCGCAATCAGCTCCTTCCAAATTGTCCCACAATGTCTTTAATGACGTATAGTATTCAGATAGGCTCATCGTTCCCTGTTGAAGAGACCAAATCTGCTGCATTATCTGATAAGTTCTTGGTAGATTTGTGATGTGAAACCTAGTCATCAAATCTTTCCAAATAGCAGCCGCATTATCGAACCTAAGAATACTCCTGTAAATTTCCTTTGTCACTGAGTTCAAAATCCATGATTTTACCATACTGTTACACCTCGACCACACTCTAAACATTGGATCAAATTCAGGTGATCTTGGTAAAGAACCATCAACGAAGACTATCTTATTTTTAGCATCTAAGGCAACAAACATCGCGATTTTCCAAGTCGAATAGTTAGATCCGTCAAGTACCTCAGTAATAATTGCATTACCCGGATTGTCTCCATTGGTGAGAACAAAAGGAGAACAATTAACATCCGTGAAATTAAACTGTGGCGGCGGCGGAACCTACGATCTTGAATCAGAGCTGAAATTTGTCTGAATCGGAGATAGATTCGGCAATGTAGGTGAAGGTTGATCACGAACTGGTGTGTTCTCAGCTGAATCCCTAGTAGATCTTCTTGTACGACGCTTCTCTCTCTGAACGGTACCCATCGCAAGATCTTGAATTTTCCAGCTGATTTCTGAACAAACGAGTATCGTAGATGATGAATCGATGAGATTTACGGAGAAATCTTCACAGATTCAAGAATAAAAGAGTACGAATTGGAGCAAGAAGCTCTGATACCATGTTAGTTGTAGAGAGATCATCGAACAAGAATAACGAAGAAGATAAAGTTTGTTATTAATCTCTCTTGAAGAATGTTTGTTACAAAATGGATCTCTTTATAAAGTAGAGAATCCGGTTAACCAAAATGTAATCTACATTTTGGTTTACTTAACCAACCATTGAACCAATATACTAATAATCTAGTTGAAAACTGTGGTCTGTTGTCATGGTGTTCATCATTTATCTCAATGTTTACTTTAAAGCTAACTAGAGATGAAGACTCGCGCTTCTTAGTTCTCTTGGAGGTGTGTACAGTATTAGTCCATTAATGCTATTAGTCATGGTCAAACGTGTACACTGATTAAGAATATAGATACATTTTTGCCAATGAAAATCTATACAATATGATGATGAATGCAAAATTGACTCAAATTCCTCAATAATCAATCATATTTGTTTGTCTGGTTTGCATCAATAGTTCTTGTGTATAAAATTGTATTTTTTAACTGAATTTGCATTGTGATATTGTTGTATCAGGTCATAACTGATGCACTCGCTTCCAGAAACGATACAGAGTGGTCGCAAAGATCTGCCCTCGAAGGGCTAATGGAAATATCATCTCGTTTATACACACTTTTGGGTGGTGGATTGGTATCGATGCTAGAAAATGGTACCTCGGTTGATTTGATTTTGCAGATACTATCTGCTACTCTAAAGATATCACAAAATCGAAAAAAGTACCAGCCACATTTCACCATCACAATCGAGGGGATATTCCAACTCTTTGAGGCTGCTGATAATTGCGATTCTCCTCAAGTCGAAGCTAGTGCAGAGCGTAGGCTTGATACTATATTAATGAGCACACCACCAGTTGAGATTACATGCATGGTATCTCTCTTCCCCTCTCTCTCTCTTTCTTTGACCATTGAGCATACATCCAATTTTGTTTTGAAAAGTATAATAAGTTTTTGTATCATACAATAACTTTTCAGGACGTGGATAGGCTGAGAAGGTTTCTTTTGTGGGGATCATCCACAGCTTTAAAGAGTGACCTTAAAAAGGGATCTAAGCATGGTGAGTGTCATCAAGATACTAAAACACACACTGAAGAGAGTATGGTAGCAAAGTTTCTACGGTGGCTGTTGGCTTCAGTGATTCTTGGGAAGCTTTACTCTGAAGCTAATGATTCGAACCAGATAGTCTTGAGTGAAACAAAGCCAGAAACTTTGCCAACAATGTTAGAATACTTCAAGAAAAGGAAGCTCAAAGGCAGCGTGACAAATTCGGAGCACATAATAGGGGAAATAATCGTGTATCTCCAAAAGCATCTTCTGTGTACAAACTACAGGGCTCTTCTTCCCTCTGTTGTATTTGCACTTTCTCTCATGGTTCTTCGCAATGGCCTCGAGACTACAGGTAAGTTGGGGTTTCCAGATTACTTGGCCTTGATTGAGATTTGAATTTTTTGATTAAGTAAGTTTAGAATCAAGCTTGCTGCGTTAATTTTCAGTTGGTTAGAGATCGTTAGAATGACATCTGCTGAAACTTATAGAATTAGACAGGTTTGTTTTTAGGTGTTGATAACATGGGTTTTTCGCCCATTTTTACTATGTTTTCTTATAGTGTTTAGAATGGTTTAGATGCATTTCTACTGAAAATAAGCCAATAACTTAGTATTTGCAAGAACGAAGAGGTTTTACAGGTTTTAGGGAAAAAGGGACCAAAAGGGAGCAAAAGGACTTGCAGGACAGTTTCAGACCATCAGAAGTTTGGCATTCGTTGAAGACCTTCTCGTGAATCAAATTGGGAGATTTTGGTATCATTGGAAAGCTTAAAGAGTCAAGATTCACCTCCAAGTGAAATCGACCAAATCCGAGTTGTCAATCAGAAGTTATGATCGTTTGAAGACAGACATGTCCAGCCGCACGGCCAAGCCGTGGCCGTGCGGCCAAGTGCCTTACCACCGCACGATGGGAGCCGGTGTGTGCGGCCAAGACATGTTTCTAGCCGCCTCAAAGCCCAAGAAGTGCAACATAAAGCCCGGTTCGTTTGGCCCAATAAGATCTCGAGGAAGGATACGCCCTAACCCTAATTCTGAGCACTTAGGACTATAAATACACATCTAAGCTTAGGGTTTTGGCAAGCAATAGAGAAGAGGCTGAGAGGAGGAGAAGGGAGGCCGGTGTGCTCATTAGGAGCCGCCTTCGGCGTGCTCGTTTTGGTGCCATCATGGTGTCTCCTTAGATCTGCGACCAGCCACCTTGGAAAAGCAGCAAGAAGACTTGGAGAGCTTCCTCTGGACGTCTCACTAAGCGTCTCTCTTCGTTAACTTCTCTGAGACTTCTTTATCCTTCCTTTATCTTTTCGTTTCTTAGCTTTTACTTTGTTTAGGAGAAGTTGTTTCGATCTCTTTACTTGTTATCGAGAGAGAACTTCTGAACCTTCTTTGCTTTATCTTAATATAGTCGTTCGTTTTATAGATTCGCTTTATACTTTAATTGCTTTGATGTTTTGTTTAGGAGTAGTTTCTTTGTTGGGTTTGATGGGGTGATTCAAAGGGGTTTTTAATGGGTAATCGATTGCTTAGGTTATTAGATCTAGATCTTTAGATCTGCAGGGTTTATTCCACGACTCTATCTTCTAGTTTATTATCAACGCGCATCGAAGTAGGTAACGAAAAGAAGCGATATCTTAGGTAGCTTTTATTTGACAAAACCTTTAGGAGTTATTGGATCCAGCTAGGAAGACTGAACGAGCTAGTCTCTGTATGTACTAAGGTACAGGGGCTAGTGTTAACTTCTAGGACATATCGAACTTAATCTTTAAGCTGACTTCATGCCTCCCAAAAGATGGTGACCAGGACACTGTCGGGTCTATGGAGTTTAGGAGCCTGTAAGCGAACGTAGGAGGGTTCAATTTAGTGTTCGAGTTAGTGAGTCAAATAAACCGATCAATACCTAGCAAACCCTGACCTTGTGAAACCCTAGAGATGATTCCCTAAGAGCCCAACGCCTTTAGTTCTAGGTTTAGTTAGTTTAGTTTTAGTTTAGTTCTAGGTAGTAAACCCCCCTTTTATTATTTTCGTCTTAGCCTATCCTCTTCCCCAAGCTCGTCGTGCACTCATAGTCCCTGTGGATCGACCCTTAAGTACTACAAGCGATAGGTTGTGCACTTGCAACCCAATCAATTGTTTTCACCTAAGGTTAAAAGCCTAGATTCGTTTAGGTGAAACTAGTGAGGTCTATTCCGACCCCATCAAGTTTTTGGCGCCGTTGCCGGGGACTATTTGAGTTGCCCACGAGTTAAGGACTAGGGTAAAGTCTAAGATATTGTTTTTACTGATTTTTCTCTTTAGTTTTACTTGTTTCAGGAAGCTTCGAGATGCATATCGATATCTCTCTTGGAATATGTCAAAACGCCATAGTCACACAGATGCTCGCAAAGCGTGAGACGTTGGAACGAGTTTACTTTTTCTGGCCACTCGCTTGTTGTTTGGATCGTGTATTTGTTCCCTACGGACCACATATGCACCAAATAATAGACATTTGTGTCGCTTGCAAGTTAGTGACGTAACTTGCACAACACGTTTTAGGAAGAATCCTTTGGAAGATTTAGTGGGATCTTGTCTCATCTTCATGATGGGAATTTCACGAAAATTTTTCTATAAAGGAGGAAATATATGCGGATACCAAGCTCTCATTATGCAACATGACCACTCGGGAGGATCATGATCATATAACATGGACGCATGGATGAGATTTTGTGGTGCGGCCACAGGCCAAGCCGCCGCATGACCGAGCTCCGATGGCGCGGTCGAAGCCACCATCACCGCATGGTCGGGTTCTCGACATGCGGCCAGGAGACCTCTGGTCGATCAACAAAGACGAAGCTTCAAGACGTCTAATCAATCACTTCAGCGGGAAGATTTCAACAAGTCTCACCTCAAGAAAGATTTATAAGGAGAAGCTTTCGTGCCACAAAACCAAATAGGCCTACGATGCCACCTGCTTTGCTTTTGCGCCGAAGACACCAACCCTCGGAAGTTCAACAACATCTTTCACCACATGGAGGAGATCGAGCAAACGAAGGAGCAGGAAGGAGTAGAGGACTAGAGAAGACTTGTCCCGAGACAAGCTCTTCCACGAGCTGAGCCTAGAGAAGGCCACAATGTCGAGCTAAACGACGTAAAACAAAAGCGCTTAATGGGAGGCAGCCCATTGGTCAGATTAGAGACAGAGCTTACCAGTCCTGGTTCAAGGAGCAAAAGAAAATTCAGATCACCCCAGAAAATTTTGAAATTTAATAGAAAAATAGTAGAGAGTCATACGGAGCCTTTGGAAAAAACGAAACGTGATTCGGCATCACGGTTCGAAAGTTATGACTGTTTTCCCAAGACCATCGAAGAAGAGTACGAAGCTGAGCTGGGTCGACTTCAAACTTTTTCTGAGAACGAACCACAAGGAACTAGTTGATGAGGCATACATCATTGGAAAGATCTAAGTCTCTAGTTTGCAAAACAGGTCTCAGAGCTCAATTTCGAGTTCTGAGCAGGAAGATATCGAAGGAACAAGAAGACGGTACAGACGGACCGAGAAATTACCAATTCGACCCGACCAATCCGTTCTTCTCCAACGGCTGATCCACGAAGCCTTCAAATCATTGGATCCCCATTCCGGGAGGAAATATCGTCCAGCTAATGACTATAAAGAAGCAACGTTAGGTTATGTTTTTGATTTATGGTTTTTGGTTTTGTTTATGCCTTATGCTTTGATGCGTTTCTTGTCTTTGCCTCAAGTTTCTAATTTAGGGAGCAAAAGGAAGAGGGAAGAAGGAAACTTGTTTGGAACCGCAGGAAAATAGAGTCGCCACACGGAAGGGTCTCTAAGATCTGGCGACCCAGTCCCTTGCCGCATAGCCGAGTCACCGGTCCGCGACGGAGAGGCCATCGACCGCACGGCCGAGGGCCGAGCATACGGCCTGACCACTCGACGGACGGGCCAGTCCGGGAACAACAATCGGGCCAAACGACCGCTTGCACGGGTCACAACCCGCGGTCCCAAGCCACCTCACGATCGGATCTCCAACCCGCGACAGCCCAACCATCCGTCCCGGCCATGTTCTTCACACCGTCTCGTCCCGCGTCACTTCCAAACGCATTTCACGCGTTCACTACCATACCAATTCATATACATACCTATATCTATCTATCTATTTATATTAGGATTTTATTTTGGTTTTTGGTTTTCTAATTCTTTATTGATGGTTTTAGGTTTTGTAACAAGAAAATACAAAAGGAGATTATACGGAGAATTCGATGAACCCTAAAAAGTTCATTCGATTACATGCAAGTAAGGAGAAGAGAAGAAGAAGTTCAATTAACCTTGTGTCCATCTACCACCATCACCACTAGATACGAATTGGCAACAATTCAGGTCTGGGGGAGATACCAACCTATCCATCATTCCATTTCTACCAAACAAGGTGACATTGTTCTAAAACTTTAATCTTTCATTTCCATATACTTAATATCATCTTTCCTCACCGAGGACGGTTCGATTTAAGTCTGGGGGGAAGGATGTTCCATCCTTTACTAATGTGCTACTTTCTTTTTGTTGACTTGCAAAATTTTCCATTTTTTTACATCAATACTGATTTTTTCAAAATTAGTAGGGAATTAGGACCTTATCAAATGATGAGTAATCATTTTCTTTTGAATTTGATTACGACCATTAAAGTGTTCTAAATCATCTTCTGAGTGACAACTTTTGCAGGATTCATTTAGAGCGGACAATACCCAGAACATCACAGCCAGATCGCTCCCCGAAAATTCTATCCTACGGAGATTTAGATGGAACTGACATTAACTCTATTTTATTTGGACTTTAACCTGACTTCAATTCTCTCTTACTCTAGGTGTTAGATCAGGGAAACGAGCGGATACATTCAGGACATCACACCATCTTTTTACCAATCTTTTTCGATGATCCTGAATGGCCACTCATTTTTAGTGGTTCCCACCCTTAACCTTAACCTCATTTTAGTCCTCATGCACTCTCTTTTCTTTCCTGTTCTAGCAGTTATGTGCAAAAACGCCGGAGAGAGAGGAACGACGCGGTTTTCAATCAAGAAGATAAAGGACTAAAGAAAGCCGGTGTCGATGCAGAGAGTTGAGATAAAGAGGAACCAAAGCAGCCTATTGGATCCACAAACTTAAGGTACAATACGTGAACTCTTGAGATTAGTGTACCACTTCCCCTTTTCGAAAAAAAAAAAAAAAAGAGAAGAGAAAGAAAGAATAGAGAAGGCGGAAGTGAGCCAAGGGGTGTCGCGGCTACAACCGTGCACACTTTGGACTTTACGGAAGCCGCGGAAGTGAGCCAAGGGATGTGCGGCTACAACCGGGCATACTTTGGAATTCATCGAAGCCTGTTCTAATAAAAGAAAAAAAAAATGAAAAGAAAGGGAATCGTTACTACTGTCTCAGTGGCGCGGAAAAGGATCAATAGGAGTGCAAGGAACCATTCAAAAGAAAAGAGGAGCGGTAGAGACCCACAGAAAAATCTAAGTCTGGGGGAGTCTCAGGAGGAAGAAGAAGAGTCGAGTGAAGAAGGGTTGAAAACCGTGGACATCAACTGGTCCATTCTCTCTTGCGGTTTTGCATAATATCCTGCATTCTCGCGATTGACTGATAACCCTAAACACTTTTAACTCAACCCCTAAACACTAAATGCCTCCCAATACCAAGCGCCGTCTACCCTGAATGATATCCTTTGAGTAAGAGAGCCACGCCAATTTTAATGAATGTAGAGAGTTGATTGACGTGAAGTCTGAGTTCTTTTGTAGGTATGGAGTCGACGGATCAGAGTCGAGAAAGTTGTGGGACTATGGTGAGAATGTTCTAACTTGAGTTTTTGTTATTAGGAATCCTCAGGACATCATTTAGCCCACGGTCTCTGATGATAGGAGATTAGTTCCCGCGTTTTCAAACCTCTCTTCCATGGCTTTACTTTCTTGTTTGCTTGAGGACAAACAAAGTTTAAGTCTGGGGGAGTTGATAACATGGGTTTTTCGCCCATTTTTACTATGTTTTCTTATAGTGTTTAGAATGGTTTAGATGCATTTATACTGCAAATAAGCCAATAACTTAGTATTTGCAAGAACGAAGAGGTTTTACAGGTTTTAGGGAAAAAGGGACCAAAAGGGAGCAAAAGGACTTGCAGGACAGTTTCAGACCATCAGAAGTTTGGCATTCGTTGAAGACCTTCTCGTGAATCAAATTGGGAGATTTTGCTATCATTGGAAAGCTTAAAGAGTCAAGATTCACCTCCAAGTGGAATCGACCAAATCCGAGTTGTCAATCAGAAGTTATGATCGTTTGAAGACAGACATGTCCAGCCGCACGGCCAAGCCGTGGCCGTGCGGCCAAGTGCCTTACCACCGCACGATGGGAGCCCGTGTGTGCGGCCAAGACATGTTTCTAGCCGCCTCAAAGCCCAAGAAGTGCAACATAAAGCCCGGTTCGTTTGGCCCAATAAGATCTCGAGGAAGGATACGCCCTAACCCTAATTCTGAGCACTTAGGACTATAAATACACATCTAAGCTTAGGGTTTTGGCAAGCAATAGAGAAGAGGCTGAGAGGAGGAGAAGGGAGGCCGGTGTGCTCATTAGGAGCCGCCTTCGGCGTGCTCGTTTTGGTGCCATCATGGTGTCTCCTTAGATCTGCGACCAGCCACCTTGGAAAAGCAGCAAGAAGACTTGGAGAGCTTCCTCTGGACGTCTCACTAAGCGTCTCTCTTCGTTAACTTCTCTGAGACTTCTTTATCCTTCCTTTATCTTTTCGTTTCTTAGCTTTTACTTTGTTTAGGAGAAGTTGTTTCGATCTCTTTACTTGTTATCGAGAGAGAACTTCTGAACCTTCTTTGCTTTATCTTAATATAGTCGTTCGTTTTATAGATTCGCTTTATACTTTAATTGCTTTGATGTTTTGTTTAGGAGTAGTTTCTTTGTTGGGTTTGATGGGGTGATTCAAAGGGGTTTTTAATGGGTAATCGATTGCTTAGGTTATTAGATCTAGATCTTTAGATCTGCAGGGTTTATTCCACGACTCTATCTTCTAGTTTATTATCAACGCGCATCGAAGTAGGTAACGAAAAGAAGCGATATCTTAGGTAGCTTTTATTTGACAAAACCTTTAGGAGTTATTGGATCCAGCTAGGAAGACTGAACGAGCTAGTCTCTGTATGTACTAAGGTACAGGGGCTAATGTTAACTTCTAGGACATATCGAACTTAATCTTTAAGCTGACTTCATGCCTCCCAAAAGAGGGTGACCAGGACACTGTCGGGTCTATGGAGTTTAGGAGCCTGTAAGCGAACGTAGGAGGGTTCAATTTAGTGTTCGAGTTAGTGAGTCAAATAAACCGATCAATACCTAGCAAACCCTGACCTTGTGAAACCCTTGAGATGATTCCCTAAGAGCCCAGCGCCTTTAGTTCTAGGTTTAGTTAGTTTAGTTTTAGTTTAGTTCTAGGTAGTAAACCCCCCTTTTATTATTTTCGTCTTAGCCTATCCTCTTCCCCAAGCTCGTCGTGCACTCATAGTCCATGTGGATCGACCCTTAAGTACTACAAGCGATAGGTTGTGCACTTGCAACCCAATCATTTGTTTTCACCTAAGGTTAAAAGCCTAGATTCGTTTAGGTGAAACTAGTGAGGTCTATTCCGACCTCATCAGGTCTGAAGCTGCATGTATCTGCCAATCAACATCTACAATCTAAAAGCTTAAATTTATCTCTGTTTTTCTGCGTAGGTACCGCGTCAGAAGGTGGTTACAAGGTCGTCAAATATTTGTGTTCTAGAATTAGTAGTCCTCCTAAGGCTATTCCGGTCTGGAGATGGTAAACGATTAATCTATATTGTGTTTGGTCATCATTCCAAAGCTTTGCATTGTTTGCCAAATCCAGACCTTGACATGAACCCTTTTCTCCACAGGTCATATCATCAGGCGTGGAAGGATCTTTCATCGCAACGCGCCACAGATCCGAAAAAGATTGATGAACTCTATGCGTGCCAAGAGCTTTTGCTGATATTCTCTGATATGCTTGGAGAAACGCCACGGGAATCTCAACAGGTGTTGTTGCTTCGTGAAAGTTTTGACATGTTCATTATATTTGAATGGGAAAGAGGTTTATTTGAGACTTAGTCATTGTATTTGTATCACCCAAATCAATCTTTGACACCATAGGATACTGATGACAAAACTAGAAAAGCTTTCATCGATACTAATAAAACCCATTAAGATTTATTAAGGATTCTTTCATTACAACTTCAGTTTTCTAATACTGTCATACAAATTCATAGTAAGGACAGAGTCTCGATAGTGTATACGTATTGTCCATAGACAAGGCTTCTCGAGTTGAGTAGACTGAAACCAGATTCTTGCTCTCTCACTATAGGGACAACATATGAAACTCTTTTTGTAGTTGTTGAAACTCTCTGAGTAGTTGTTGCATACAAGCAGTCGATTATGAAAAAGACTATTTGATATCTACTTTATTAAATTATGTATATAAGACACTTACGTTTTCATATATTTAATAATTTTTATAGCTAGATGGGAGTAAGTATAAAAAACAAATTTTTAAAACATTAGGAAACAGAGTAAGTATATTTTTCAAACTACACAAACAATTATTGAAAAACTTTTGTTACTCCCTCCGTTTCAAAATAAGTGTCGTTGTAGAGAAAATTTTTTGTTACAAAATAAGTGTCGTTTTCGACTTTCAATGCAAAATTTATTAATTTTATAGTGCAGTTTATTTTTCTATTGGTTAAAATGTGGTTAAGTGTATAGGTAATTGTGTTTTTATATAGAAAATATGTAAAATTTATTGTTTTCTTAATCTGTGTGCACAAAGCTAAAGTGACACTTATTTTGAAACAGAGGGAGTAGTTAGTAGTAATATCTACCTATTTTCTTTTCTACTCAATTCGTTTTTAAATTTTCTGAACACTTTCTTTTGAGAATTGAGGGTTTTTTTTTTCAAACTTCTCACAGTTTACTTCATCGGAATATACACACATAATTAATTACGTCAACAATTTTTGTTTTTTTTATTTGAGCTCCTCTCGAATAAACATTATAATAAGAGAAATGTCTCTCTAAAGTGTGACACGTAGGATTTGAGAAGTATTCAAGGATCATCACGTCAATTAATAAAAAAAAATTCCTACTAAATAAAAAAAATTATTTTGACACGTCATAAATTCATAATACAGCTAAGCTAAATCTCATTCATTTTGTTTTTTCAAGAGATGTCAAGTCAAAAGTCTGCAGATTTAACCCAAATAATACAAATACGGGGCGGATTTATACATCGTTTTCAATATCCATAGAATATTGGGTCTAACAAACAAGCCCATGCAGATGCGAGCTTTAGCGGATTATGCCTACGGACTACAAATATTTATTAAAATAAATATACGATATATAAAAATAAATATTTTGACATAGTTTTAAAAATATAGTATGTGTTCATTTACAAAAATTTAATATATAAAATAATAATATAAAAATTATTTTAAATTAAAATGTTGTTAATTTAATTTTTTAATAATTTTTTTACCAAAGCGGAAAGGAAACGTTCTCTTCTCTCTCTCAATAGGCGACTCTGGCGTCGGTCGGATCCTTTTCCTTGTTTCAATTTATTTCTCATAGATAATTATCACATCGCCATATGATTCCCAAATCAATTGTTTCAGTGATAGATTTCCAATGTTTCATCGCTTTTCTCTTCTCTCAAGAGATTTTCTTTCCGACCACAATTCAGCAATGGTCTCAGAATAGTGGCGGCGTATTTCCGCTGGGGCTTTGTCCAGGCGGCCACTGTTGTCTCAATTTTGGATATCTTTGTCTCCACCATCTTCGAGTCAATGACTCTGACGTTAATTTTTTCAAATTGAGAAAAGGCTTTCAAACCCAGATTTGGGATCCAGGGGTTTCTATATACAGATTTGCAAAGGATGGAGTACGACTCTGGATGGATCATACTAACAGAAGACGTTTTATGTTTCTTTTGGCGATTGAGATACAAGTTCTCTATCTCACGAAAACGTCAATAATTTCGTGCTTTAACGGTCATATTTTCTTCTTTTCTCCGTTTGTTTCCGTTGATTTGAGGGAGACATTGATGGGTTTCAAAACTAAGATTAATCTCGGACTCGATGATGAATCGGCGACCCTTCCCCAATCATCAGATGAGTCGGTGAGTCAGATTGAAACGTATTCATCAATGTATCAAGGACGGAGAATTCCTGTTGAGTATCTCACAGACCATTTTATTGGAGTTATAGAGAAAGCAATTTTGGCTATTGACGACACTATTTATACCTCTGATTTCTACCATGTTGTTGAAGTTCATGATCTTGTTGCCAAGAACCTTCCTTACAAAAAGGCAACGTTTTCAAAAGGTCCATCACTGTGGCAACAACTGTGGGAGAGAAAACAATGGATATATCACGATGAACATAGATAATCTTTGCGGGAACTATCAAGTTCTTTGATTCCAGTGAGACGACAAGTTCCAGAATCATTTCCAACGACATTTATTTTCATTCCTTTAAAAAAAGTAATGTCGAGAGCATTTTGGAGTCTCAGCGACAAGCTGTTAGCCAATAAAAAGTGTGTGAAGGAGGGACATTACAGATTATGTCTGGTAGCCTATAAGTCTAAAGATAGCATGGTTACTCTCCACTCCTTCATCGAAATTGTTATAATTTCCTGTATTTGCGTAAACGGTCGTTTTGAAATGCTTATGTATCTTGTAAACACTTCCTGATATCAATACATTTGATTTGTCGAAAAAAAAAAAAAATTTTACCAATCCACAAAACTTAGCAAGACGGATATAGAGATAACTTTTTTGATCCGCGGATCTAGCAGGGTGGACCAATAAAACATAGACAATCCATTTCACACCTCTATAAATTATGTTTCTTTGTATTGAATCATCCGCTGTATAGCACGGACGCCAACCTAATTTTCCCTCCAAAGGGGGAAAAATTTTCTCACGTGCCCAATTTAATCTGCTGTGCCCAAATGAGTGGTTGATTACTACTCAGAGCCGTAGCAATAAGTTAGAGGGCCCCACGCAAGAAAAAGAAAAGAGCCAAGCGAGACTCGAACTGTGAACATGGTTGGAGAAGCATGATGAGTAACACCACTAGACTAAAGGGAAACTTGTTGAATGAAGGGCCGAAAATTTATTTAAACGTAGCGAAGACCACAGCCGTCGCTTCGCTCACTTCTATAGCACGACGGCTCTGTTACTACTTTGTCCTTAATGAATGAATATTAAAAAAAAAGAAATAAAAAAGCAATAAAATCCAACAGAAAACGGTTGTTGCGAAATTAAATTCCCTCCATTATTACCGAAGCTGCTTCTCATTCTCCTCTGTTTTGCGAAGAAAAACTTGCCGGCAAGAGGTGAAAAACAAAATCGAGTACTCGTTTTTTTTTTGTTTAATAGATTCTGGTTCTCGTTGGGTTTTATCTCCACCCAAAGGTGTTCCAGCTCCGTCGCGTCCATTTCCGATCAGAGGAGCTCCGGTCTGGTAATAAGAGTGAATCAAATTTTCGTTTTTAGATTTGTAGATTTGAAGCAAATTTTATTGTTTGGGTAGCACGCAGTCGATTGTTAATAACAAAAATTAGTTGCATTGTCAAATAAGGGCTGTTAAATCGTGTTGAATCAGAGAAATGGTGAAATCCGATTTTGCAAAACCCAGAAATTGTAGATGAAAGGATAATTGGTACAAATGGTGTAACTGAGACATAGTGGTACAAATGGTACAAGTGGTATAACTATGGTAACCAGTTTGTAATTGTGTTTTTATTAACACGATTGTAATTGTAATTACAGGATGCGATGAAAAGCAGCATACAATTTGACTATGGAGGGCACTACTCAGAAGAGCATGAGTGGATTTCAAACAATTTTTTATGCGGGTTATTGTTGAAGTCGGTAAACATAACTTACGCGGCGTTAGTTAAAAGTGTATGCAAGAAGATTGCAATCGACAAAACCTCAAGTAAGCTGAAACTGAGTTATAGAATATGTAAATCTCGAAGAGACACATATATTGTAGATAACGACGACGTTTCAGTGTTTCTAGTATCAGTGGATGATGATGGATTTAGACCTGTTTTGAATGTGGAGTTAGTAAAGGGTTTGGAAGAATGTTAGATGGTGGAACAAATATCAAGGATGGAGCGAAGAAGTTCAGTTGGTGTGAACTCTGTTTGGTTGGGTATAAATGATGCTGAAAATGGTGTTGGTGGAGTCCTTACGGTTTTTGGAGGAGTAAATGTGGAAGAACGTTCTGAACCGGATAATGAAGAGGCTAATGAGCCGATTATGGAAAATGAAGTGTTTGAAGATAGGGAGCATTTGGATAACCGGGTAGATAACGAAGTGGATAACGGTATGGATGGTAGACATGAGTACGTTGAGCTTCCATGTAGTGGGGAAACAATTCAGCAAAGTCAGAAAGTATTGGAAGGGGAAGATGGGACGGGGATTGAAATAGGTCAAGAATTTGTTTCTAAGGAAGCTGTGCAAGATGTGGTTAATAGAGCTGCAAATAAGTATTGTTTTATGACCAAAACTTTAAAGTCGGATCCTACTCGGCTCACCATACGATGTATGCAATTTTCATAAGGTTGTCAATGGTATTTACGAGCTGCAAAAGGAAAGAACTCAGATTGTTTCAAAGTAAAAGTTTACAGGAGGATGCATACATGTGATAGGTCTGATCCGAGTACAACCGATTGTAAAAAAACCGGCACTCCACGATTAATAGCATCTGTTTTGCATGAGGATTATCCAGCTCAGTTGGAAACTCCGGCTCCTAAAAACATCATGGGTATTGTTCGTGGAAGATTTGGTTTGCATTGTTCGTACTCTACGGCATGGAGAGGGAAAAAACAACACGTTAGTGATATGCGTGGGAGTCCTGAGAAGAGCTACACATATTTGCACTCTTATTTGTACATGTTAGAGCAGGTGAATCCTGGTACAGTGACAAGTGTGGAAGTTGATGCAGAAAATTGGTTCAAGTACTTATTCATAGCTTTGAGTGCTTGCATTAGATGCTTTAAAGTAATGAGGAAAGTTATAATTATGGATGCAACCTTATTGAAGACTATATACGGCGGAATGTTGGTATTTGCAACAGCTCAAGATCCTAATCATCACAATTATATCATCGCTTTTGGGGTCATTGATAAGGAGAACGATGCGAGTTGGTCTTGGTTTCTGAGGTAGCTAAAAACAGTTGTACCGAATGAACCGAATTTGGTTTTTATGAGTGACAGACATCAAAGCATCATCAAGTATGTTGCGCAGGTGTTCCCAAACGCGAAGCATGGCTTTTGTATTTGGCATATGTCTCAAAACGTGAGAGGAAGGGTAAAGAATGAGAAGGACGAAGCGGCGAAGAAGTTTCGTGAATTAGCACATGTTTATACTGACCATGAGTTCAGGACAGAGTATGAGAAGTTTAAAAGAAGATTTCTTGGAGCCGGTTTGTATTTGGATATCCTCCATTTGGATAATGTGGCAACTGTGGATAAATGGGCAATGTTCTATTTTGAGGGAGAGAAGTACAACATAGACACAAGCAATGCGTGTGAATCATTGAACAATACGTTTAAACCTGCAAGGAAGTATTACTTCTTACCTATGATTGATGCGGTATTAGAAAAAATTTCTTACTGGTTTAACATCAATAGGAAAGACGCATGTGAAGCAGGACCCAACAAGAAATTGGTGCCTTTTGTAGAGAACGTCATTCATACGCTATGCCCGAAAGCAAGACTTTTGCCGGTATTCGAGCTTAACAGCTACGATCTTGAATACAATGTTACCGGATCCGATGGTAAGACTTTTTACGTTAACTTGAAGAGCAAAATCTGTTCTTGCAGATGTTTTGATATAGACAAATATCCTTGTATCCATGCAATTGTCGCGGCCAGAAACTTTGTGGCAAATACAAGGAGAACATCGAGCATAACCATTTTAGGTCCACTTTTTCGACCTAGGCTCTGATACCACTTGTTGGGCTTTCTAAGCCGATGTCCAACTCCTCTCCTTAGTATGATATTGTCCACTTTTTCGAACTTTGTAGCATAACCATTTTACTTGTCCCGCATGTTTCTATTTGGAGTATTCCGGATGAAATAAAAGAAAGATGCGTCTTGCCGCCGGAGTACACATCAAAACCGGGAAGAAATCAAGAAATCCGGTTTCCGACCACCGGAGAAAGTCGCCGAAAACGGAGGAAGTTCCAGCCTGGGGTAGACTTGGATAGATTCTTGCAGCCTTACAGTCCTTGACATGAGACATAAGACTATTGGGATGACTATTGTTGTGTTCGTATTTGGATTTTTAATACGTAAGACTATTGTTGTGTTGTATTTTGTATTTTTAGGACGAATCCCAAAACAAACACAATTCCATTATCCTAGTCAAATACAAAAACAAATAATTATCCTACTTATATAAGTTTGACCAAAGCCCACAAAAGGATTGAGTGTTCACTTTTTCTTTTTCCCTCGCATCTTCTCATTGGTAAAAGGTGGATGGGTGTATTTTGATGGATTTACTTGACGCTTTTTAGGTGGATTCTCGCTACCGTAATCCTCATCGTCATCCTCATCTCTTTTCTTCTTCTTCTCTTTCTTCTTCTCGCTACACGTCCCTTTATTCTTCTTACCTTTCTTCTTGTTAGCCTTCTTCTTGTTATGCTCATCTTCTTCAACAGCCTCAGTCTCTGCCGTCTCCTCCTCCAGAGCAGTCCCTAATTTGAAAGGCTAATTATAACCACCATAAGACAAACAAATTGAAAACCTTTACAAGTAACGAAACATTATACCCATTGTAGTATCTCCACCGTAAACAACCATATCTTCATAGTTGTCACCTCCACTTGGACCAGCAAACACATTCTACTCATATGCCATTGGAGAAACATTATATATCCTAAGTTTTCTTTGGTGGAGACACATTGTCATCAGTTGCCTTTGGAGACACATGCTCCTCACCTTCTTTCCTTGTTAATAACTCTGAAACTGAAACTTCAAGTCTTTGAATTCTCCCATCATGGTCTCCCAACATATCCATAATTTGCTGAAAACCTTTATCCATGGTTTCCTTTAAGGACTGAAAATCCTCTCCTACTCTAGAAACATTCTCTTCCACCTTTTCCTCCTCAGTTTGTTGTCCGCATCGAGCAGCAACATCTTCGTCATACATATGCTTACAGAATATCTTCTTCCTCTCTCCAACTACGCGAGCTCTCCACATATTAACAACCGGATCAAAAAAACCAACACCCGCATCAACATCATCTTCTTTAACTACACGCGACAACCAAGCTTTTTCTTCATCATCCGGGTCCAATATGCTACTGATATCTTGTGACAATTCAAACATATAATTATATTCACATCTCAAACTAATATGTTACAACAACCTCAGTCTCTTACCTTCAATCTTCCAAGCTCTTCGTTTATATTGATAACATCGTATTTTCGCCTATTTTAGCTATGGTTTTCAAATGGTTTTATAACGGTTTTCATGCATTTCTAATATGAATAAGCCAATAATCAAGTATTAGAAATAACAAAGAGTTTTTACAGGATTTAGGAAAAAAGACCAAAAAAGGATAAAAAGGACTTGCAGGACAGTTTCGGACCATCAGAAGTTTGGCATTCGTTGGAGACCTTCCTCTGCACCAAATTGGGAGATTTTGGCGTCATTGGAAAGCTAAGATAGTCAATATTCACCTCCAAGTAGAATCATCCAAATCCGAGTTACCATTCAGAAGTTATGAGCGTTTAAAGACAAACCTGTCCAGCTGCGCGGCCACGCGATGACCATGCGGCCAAGACTCACGTTTTAGTCACATTTAGGGGCCTGAAGATACAACATAAGAAGCCCAATTCGTTTGGCCCAAAACATCGAGTTTTGACCAACGAAAACCCTTACCCTAATTCACCGATGTCGTGAAGCATATAAATACAAGCAGCCCTAGAGAAGAAGAACTGAAGCCTTGAGGAGCCTCCTTGGACTTCTCTTCAAGCATCGGTTCCGAATCTCTTTGTCTTTTCGTTTCTTCGCTTTTACTAGTTATTGCTTTGTCATTTAGGAGAAGATCTTTCATCTCTTTACTAGTTATTGAGAGGAAACCTCTGAACCTTCTTGAGATTTCTCTTAATCTATTCGTACGTTTTATGCTTTTGATTTCTCTTTTAATTGCTTTGATGTCTCATCTCGCCATGAGCGAGTAGTTCTCTTTGTTGGGTTGATGGGGTGATTCGAAGGGGATATTCATGGTTTTTCTTTGATCGATTAGGTTGTTAGATCTCTTTGGTTTATTTCATGATTCAACTTCTAACTTACAATCAACGCGCATAGAAGGGATTAGCTACCCTGGAAAAGGGATATCTTAGATTACTAAACTTGACAAAAACTTGTAAGGTAATTGGATCTAGTTGAGAAGAACGAACGACCTTATCTTTGTATACACTAAGGTACAGAGGTATTGGGAAAACTTCGTGGACCATAGTCAAACATATTTTTAATGCAGACTTCATGCCTCTAAAAGAGAGTGACTTAGATAATGTCGGGTCTATGAAGTTTAAGGGCTAGTAAGCGAACGTGGATAGCATATACTATAGTTTGATGTCGTGGATCATTAACCTTATTTCTTAGTTTCCTTTTCGATCATTGATTACCTGAATTCCCTGGATATGTTCCCCCAATGTCCAACATCTTTATCTTATTGAATTTTCTTAACGTTTAATCGCTTTCTCTTATTGCTTTCCTAGTCGTTTAACTGCATCTTTCTTTCATTTAGTTTTCTTATCGTTTAATTGCATTCTCTTATTAGTTTTAGGTGCTTCATTTATTCGTCTTTCTATTATTTACTGCATTCTCGGTTGTCACGCAATCACAAACCACTCTCTTATTTTCGTTATAGCGTATTCTTTTCCATACTAGCTAGCTTGTCGTGTGCTCAACTCCCCGTGGATCGACCCTTAAGTACTACAAGCGATAGGTTGTGCACTTGCAGCCATATCAATTGTTTTCACCTAAATCTCTTTTAGGTAAAACCTAGTGAGGCTAGAAATAGCCCCATCATATATCATCCAATAGGAAACCTTTCATCAGACTACTTTTGAACTTGCTTTTGCACATGCGCCCACACACATTCTCAGCAGTGACTCTTGCTCGAAACCTGCATGCGAGCTGTGGGATAGCCTCAAATGCCAATATCTGCACATATTCAATAGCAAAATTCACATCACCATTAGTTAAAGTGTACAAATCATGAGTAGAACATATTCTCTTATAAACTCTTACCTCTAGAGGAGTAATAAATCCTGTGAAATTCTTCTGATGTTTCGCTTCCATTTTGCCTTTCATGTTCGTAAGTATCGACTTTATCCCTTTCAGACACCCATAAAATGTGTAACGGCCCCAAGGAAACGTCTCGGATGCATCCACATCATCAGCCATTCTCAGCAAGAAACGATCAATATTCCCATCACCTTTCGATTTTGCAGCTATCACATTGCTTAAAAATGGCAAAATAAGCAACTTTTTCTTATCACCATCAGATTGAGCCATCCCCAACTTGTCTTTCACATCTTTGATTTTAACAGCAGCCTTACCAAAAACCCGGATCGCCCACTTCAAATCGTTTTTAGAGACGGTCTCACTTGGATCATAACCCTCGGGGTACCCATTGCAATCAAATTTGGTTAATAGCGCATGCTCTCTAATGGAGTACCTAATCGACACTCCATTAACCACAAACCAGCATTCGTTATCCATCTCTGTTTTTGCAGTGTGAAGCAAAAGCATCAAGAAGCCTTGAAACATGTGGTTTTCTTGTCTACGCATGTGGAATACATGCCTAAACTGTGAATGGTCCTCACACCATTGCAATTCTGCAAATGGTTTAATAAAATCCAACGTATCATTCAGCCGACACCGCGACCCTACCCTAATACTCTTACAGTATTCACTTGGAGAAAAGTACATCCCCAGTGGCTCCATTGGTTGCTCATCATCATCACTTTCCTTAAAATTCATACACATACTTATGATCTTAGCTTCGAACAAATAATTAACCTATCATACACTATACCGGATCAAAACGGTAATCATAGTAGTACTTTAGGGTCGAATCCACAGAGACCAGAGATGCACTTTAAAATTAATAGATTAAATTAAGCTAAGACAAAATAAAATAAGAGTTTGATCTTCTAACAACCTATCGAGAAAGCAAATAATAAAAAAAATATTAGGCATAGGGAAACAATCCAGGATAGCCCTGGGCAAAAAAACCGGACCCGAGGACCCGAACCCGGACCGACCCGAAAAACCCGGTTCGGGTCGGATTCGGTTCTATGCTTTTTACCCTATCGGTTCCTATATATGTCTACCCGCGGGTTCGGGTTCGGATCGGGTAAAACCCGTTCAGTTTCGGGTAAACCCGAAAACCCGACACATACACTAATACACTTATACACATATATGATATAACATTAGGCATATTGGGTTTACTTTAGGGATTTCATTATTTCAATTTTTGGCTGTCGAAGACTCTCGAAGTGGGAAAGGGAAAGTGTCGATTGAGTTTCCTTAGCTCGATTCTCGGAGGCTGTTGTTGCCTTATTATTTCAATTTTCGAATTTCAAACCTAAAAACTAAAACTGGAAACCCTAGAAACCAGTCTTGCTCCGGTGTCTTCTCCACAATCTGCATTGTCGAGAAACCAATCGGAGGTGATTTTCGACCTCTGTCTCTTCCTGTTTTCGTTTATGTTACTGATTCATGTTCATCTTAAGTCTTTTAAACCTTAATCGAGTTTAATTTATGGCTTTTTGAGTTTTGATTTTGATTCATGTTCTCAAAAGCATTACTCAAAAGAGAGTCTTCTGTTTGTATAGTTGAGTCTTGACTTGGTGACTCGAGAATCTGCAGTTCAAACGCCGAAAAGGGAATCGTTTAGCTTTGCGGTTACTGGTTGCGTTTTTTGTTATTTTGGATATGACCCGAGATTTGTTGCGTTTCGAGTATTTTGATTCAAAATTTGTCAGTGTGTGTTGTCTTTCCCCTTCCTTTGTTACTGTAAAATTCTCAGTTTTACTTGTATGTCTGCGTTCTTGTTTGATTGGTTGTTTCTACTTCTGATTTCTTTCTTCCCTTTAACATATCTGTGAAATTGGAATTGCTTCTCAAGTTCTTACGATAGTGATTCTTGTTAGTTTCTTGAAATTGCAGAAGTTCACCAAACTCTGATCTTTAAACACATAGTATCTTAGCTACTTTGTTTAGTTTTAGCATTCACTCTGATCTTAAAACACATAGTTTTAGCTACTTGATTGTTTGATTGTTTTGTGTCAGAGGATTGTTTTAGTCTTCAATCTTTAGTCTTACTTACATATACTTAAATTTACAGATTAATGTCTCTGATTTACATTGTCTTCTAACTAATAGCTTATTGTCTTTGCACTTTCAGTCTTTCTCTTTCACTTTGCATATATATCTGTTATTGTTTTGTATTTTTGTTGTTTAGCTAGTTTGATTCATTAGTTATTTAGTTTTGTGACTTTGTATTTACGGTGTTGGTGTTCTATACTTCTAGGTTTAGGATTGTTTTTTTGTTTGTCACTTTGTCTGTTTGAAAATGATGATGAGTGATGACTTGTATCTTGTCTTGTAGCAACTTGTTTTAGGGATTTATCTTGTTGAGGAAAACTTAAACGGAAATGCTAAAGAGGAAAGGAAACTAATAGCTTATTATTGTCTTTGCACTTTCAGTCTTTCTCTTTCACTTTGCATATATATATATATATATATCTGTTATTGTTTTGTATTTTTGTTGTTTAGTTTGATTCATTAGCATTTTTGTGACTAATAGCTTATTTTTGTGACTTTGTGTTTTCTTTTACACTTGTACTGTTATAATAATGTTTTTGATTTTCATATTGATGCAGATGGCGTCTACAGATGATCCACCAATGAATAATGAGCCAGCTGAAGATTTTGTTGATGAGATGTCTGAATCATCAGGTGATGAGGATGACACACCTGCTTCTAAATCAAAAAAGAGGGAAAGATCTTGGGTTTGGGATCACTTCAAAAAACAGACAGAAAATCCGAACAAGTGCAATTGCCATTACTGTAAGAAAGAAATGGCGTGTTCAAGCAAGTCTGGAACAACCACTCTTAGTAAGCATCTCAGAAAAACCTGCAAAGCATTCAAGGCATATGCTAGTGCTAGAGGAGACAAAGGCGACCAAACTGTGCTTACTCCTGATGGTGTTGGTGGCAATTTAAAGGTTAGTAGGGTTTCTGAAGCAGTTCACAGAGTGGCAGTTAATGAGATGATTGTGCCATTATCCTTTGTAGAGAGCTTAGCTTTTAGAAATTATTGCTCTAAGACTCAGCAGTATCAGCCTCATTCTAGGAGAACAGCCACAAGGGACATATATCAGATGTTTGTAGACAAGAAAGCCAATATGAGACAGATTTTAGAGAAGACTAAGCAGAGATTGTCGCTGACTACTGATATTTGGGTTGCTCCTAATACTGGAGCAAGCTACATGGTAATCACAGCTCATTTTGTTGATGTTTTGTGGAAGTTAAAGAAGATTATCATAGGATTCAAGCCAGTTGAGGATCATAGAGGTAAAATGATTGTTAAGGTTTTGTTTGACTGCTTGGCTGGCTGGAACATAAAGAGAGTATTCTGCATTACTGTGGATAATGCTACAGCTAACTCTACAGCAATGAGAATATTTAAGGAATCAATGAAGAAGGTTGTAGATGATTCATTGGTATTGAAAGGTGCATATTTGCATTTGAGATGTGCTACTCATATCCTGAATCTGATTGTTAAGGAGGGTTTGCAGGAGATAGAGTATAGTGTATCTGCAGTGAGGAATGCTATTCAGTATGTGAGGTCTTCACCAAACAGAATGAAGGCATTTGACTTCCGAGTTGATTCAAGAAAGATTAAAAGAGGAAGCCTCCCTTTAGATGTGAAGACAAGGTGGAATTCGACTTATCTCATGTTAGGACAAGCTTTAAAGTTTAGAGAGGCATTCGAGATGATGGAGGCTGAAGATAGACCATACTACGACTATTTTCAGGAAAAGATAGATGGAAAGAAAAGGGCTGGACCACCAGTATCTGAAGATTGGGATGAAGTTGACAGGTTAGTTCAGCTTCTTACCATTTTTTACAATTCCACATTGGTTCTGTCAGCCTCAACTAGTGTTGCCTCTCACAAGATCTACAATGAGATAGTAACCATCACTAAAACCATTAAGACATTAAGAGATAGTGTATAAGTTGAGGAAGGAATGAAGAAGAAAGCTGCATCTATGTTAACAAAGTTAGATAAGTATTGGAATCCATTTGGTGATGAGGTGGAAATGAACAAACTGGTTATGGTGGCTGTTGTTTTTGATCCTAGAAAGAAGATGGGTTATTGTGATAGACTCTACGGCCCAAGCAGTGTAGAGGCTACTCATCTTTACGATTCAGTGAACATGATCTTGAATGATCTGTATGATGAGTATAGCAGTTCAGTGATTAGAAGTACTAGTGGTGGGTCAGGATCATCTTCTCAATCTTCTCAATCTCAGTCTCAATCACAAGGACAACAGTCTCAAGATCAAGCTGGAGTTGGAAGTAGATTCAATGAGAGAACAATGGTTGGTAATCGCATTGTTATAGAAACAATGGACAGTGAATGGGATGGGATTGTTATGGAAACAGGAATTGGTAATTCAGGTAATGAGTTGGAGATTTATTTGAAAGAGAAGGTGGAGAAACCAAATCTGATACGTGGCTCAGAGTATGATTTGCTATCATGGTGGAAAGTCAACAGTGGGAAGTTTCCGGTTCTATCTCTAATAGCTAAGGATATACTAGCTATGCAAGTGTCATCAGTGGCTTCAGAATCTGCATTTAGCACAAGTGGGAGAATTTTAGAACCAAGCAGAAGCTGTTTGACAGATTACTCGATTGAAGTATTGATGTGTACTGAGCAATGGTTAAAATGTGAAGTTACAATCAATGACAAAGGAGTCTCAACCATTACACAGATGCTTGCTGACATAGAGTTGCAAGATGATCTTATGAGAGGTAATTCTCAATCCTATTACAAATTATAGTATTCAGGTTTTACAAGTTTCTAACCTTGTTTTGTTTACGTTCTTTGATAGAGTTTGAACCGAAATTCAATACCAAAGACTGAAAGATCAGTAGAGTGACTGATTGAGGGAATGAATAACACAAGGTATTTCTCTTATACTTATAGACGTCTTATACACTCAGCCATAATTTAAATCTTAGTCTCTTACAATCTTCTTACAGTTGTGTTTAGTTTAGAATTGATATTGTTCTATGTTTTTATTGTATTAGGTCCAGAAGGAGAGCAAAACCAAGCCATCATCATTGTGTTTTGTTTTCCAGATTCCTACTACTTAAGTACTTATTTCTTTCAATGTCTGACTCATAAGTCATTAGACTTGAATTAAACTCTTCTTTAGTTTTCTACTACTTTCTAGTACTGTTTCTCTCTTTTGTATGACTTTGAAAGTTTGAATGTTGGATTTTATGGATTGAGTCTATTATCTATTGAGTTTTTGGTGTCAAAATTGCAGGAATAGATCATAAATGCTTGTACTTGTGTTGTTTTTAGAATCTGCAGGTGAAGAACAGTCTCGGGTTCGGGTGCAAAATTCAGGTTTTCGGGTAGAAATCAGTGTACTCGGGTAGCCATTACCCGAACCCGAATTGGAACCGATTTTTTCGGGTTTTCACAGGGTCTCAAAATTAGAACCCGAACCGACCCGAACCCGACAAGAACCCGAACCGATTTTTTTATTTACCCTATCGGTTCTTATACTCCTAAACCCGATTACCCGAACCCGATCGAGTTTTACCCGAACCCGACGGGTATACCCGAATGCCCAGGGCTAATCCAGGATGTGACAAAACAATTAAATCAATTAACAGGAAATATTAAGATACGTTCTAGAACTCAATTCACGATTATAATGGTAAGTCGCTCTCGCGCAAATACCTACTTAGCAATACTAAATTAAAGAACCGCTCCCGTGTGATCTTAACAAAGTAAAACTAGCATTAACAACAAGATTGATATGTTCACAAGGTGCCATGGTTATGACTCTTGTCGCCATGGAATCACACCTTGCTCGACTATGTTGATTCCAGCAACTAAACAACACTCCCGTGCCTAGATTAATCACCTAAGATCTTAGAACAAGTTAGCTACTCAAGCCCTAAGCATTAAGAACAACATAGAAGAAGAACCATAAAATAAATTCCCAAACTAACAACCTAATAATCGGTCACATCCCTTCAGAATAACCCTAACCTAATAAGGAAACTACTCAAGCATGAAAACTAGAACAAAGATAAAACTATAAAGAGACATCTTTATTAAAATAAAACTAGAGTGTATTGAGATGTGAATCTCTTACAAACTTTAAAAGCTGTAGAATGAATTATGTGTGATTACAAGAGGCGAGCCCCTCTTTATATAGTAAAGGGAGAGAGGCGCAAAAGGAAAAGAGAAGAGAAAATGGAAAGAAGAAAAATGGAAATCCTTGGAGAGTCGGCAAGCGGGGATTGATCGATCCTTGGGGTGGATCGGTCGATCCCACCGTCTTTCTTCTTCTTGGGCCAAAGCTCTTGATTGGATCGAACGGTCCATGGGCCTGGTTGGTCGGTTATGCCGCCTCTTCAATCGTGGGCCGCAAATCTTCAGGGATCGACCGGTACTCGGTGTGGATCGGTCGATCCTTCTTCATTTCTTCACACTTGGCCATTTCTTCATGCTTAATTGATCCAATTTCCCTTCTTTTCCAATATTCTCTCTTTAGACCTGTAAATAACTAAGTAAAGCAAATAGTCCTAATATCTATCTAATATACGTTAGTTGACTCAAAATACAATACTAAAACATAGACTAAAAACGATAAAAATAAGACTCATCAACTTAACATTTATATTTAGTTGGACAAGTTACACCAGTTGTCCCAAACCATAATTTCAAATTGCAAACATAAATATCATCACCATAACGGATTTCTAACAATACCATCAAACCCTAAACATTTAAAGTTGTACTATTTGTTCTAAATCAGTTTTCAAGTCAATTTCAAACAAATCATACCTCAGATTCCTTATTTTCCTCTTCTCCCTCTTGATTAATGTGTTCCTCTTCTTCACTAACACGATTTTCCGCTTCAATTTCGTGAAAATTCATACACAAAATTCTAATTATACTTGTTGTCCCAAACCTTACACAAAAACCTAACTTGTTCTTATTCGATTTTCAACTCCATTTCAAACAAATTATACCTGAGCTTCCTGATTTCCGTCTTCTTCACCTTGATTATTGTGTTCGTCTTCTTTACTACCCAGATTTTCCTATTCTACACCTTCTTCATGGTTCTCTTCATCACAACGCTTATCATCTTCCTCAGCAATCGGTTCCTCAGGGAGAATCGTCTCACCGTCACTCTCAATTGAAGGTGGTAGAGTAACTAGCTTTACAGGACCCTTTCTTTTGGATACCATTTTCCTTTGCATCACAACAAAATCACTAAATCCGGTTATAAACTCTTCACGGTTTGTTTTTGTCTTAAATCTCCAAGTTTCTAAACTAGACTCTTCAAACAACTACAATTCAAACTTTCAAGGGTTGAAAATCCTGAGATAAATCAAAGTTCTCAGTATGAGCAATCAATTTCAAATCAATTTGAAATATGTATGTAATTTGCAGTATCAATAACCCAAAATTCTCAGAATTTCTTTGACTAACAAAAACAACAACAACGAAAAGGGAATGAAAGGACGACGGCAGAACTTACAAGGAATTACGGCGGTGGTACATAGGATTCGACGGAGGTGGCGTTATTGACGGAGAACTGGCAAGTAACTGTGAGAGACGGCGAGTAAGTGTGAGAGGCGGCGAGTAACTCTGCGAGGCCGCGAGTAACTGAATTCGCCGGTGGTTTACTCGTCGGAGGCGCCGAAGACAATCGGATTTTCTCAACCGGCGAGAACTCTGTTGCGGCGTGTGTTGCATGGAAACGGGAGCGGATATGCGGAAGCGGAATAGTTTAGAAGCGCTGAAGCGATTTTTTAGAAAAATATAAGGAAGCGGTACGCGATGGAAGCGTGTATATTATATATATATATATATATATAACTAAACATCAAACATAATTAAATAACCCAATTATCCAAAATAACACCAATCCAATACTTAACTAAGTCAATTAAAGTGAAAAAAACAAACATTACGCATAAAGTCAAATATTAAGACCATCGTCTTCTTTTTCATTTTCATCACCATTAACAAACACAACAGTCACCATCTCTGGTTCATCAAGAGAAAGATCTTCAAACTCAAGTCTTCCAAGATTTATCTCATCCAATGAATCAAATTGGTCACCTCCAACATCCCACATATGATTGGGACCATTTTTATAAGCAGAACTCCTTCTAGATAAAAGACGAAGATTAGTGTGCACAAATACCAAATCTTCGGCTCTTTGTGGAATAATCTTGTTTCTTGTTGCCGAGTGTATGAATTTGTAAGTGCTCCAATTTCTTTCGCAACATAATGATGAAGAAGGTTGTCCAAGCAACTTAAATGCTAAGGCTTGGAGCTTTGGTGCTGAAGCTCCATGAACTGTCCACCATTTTAAAGGTTCTAGGATAAACCTATCATGCATTGCATCAACACTTCCAAAATCTTCCAAGCATAAAGAGAAATTAGAGTACTCAACATTAACCTCTCTCCTTTCGTTTTGATCTGGAAAATATTTCATGATGCAATTTTTTCTTTCTCTCGTAATCTCCAAATCTTGATGTGGAGCTTTTCTAACGACTTCTTCTCCAAGCCACTCTGAACTATAATATCTACATTCAACAAAATATGCAATTGTGATGCTAATTAAATACCAATTTATTTTTATGTATTTTTTATAAAACAATATATAAAGTAATAGTATAATAAACTTAGAAACTTACGTGGGATTCAAAGAATGTGCCATACAATGCAAATTAAGGGGTGTTACTCTTGCTCCAACGTGAAGTCAAAATGGAGTGGATGGCATTCCAAAAGACTGAGTCGTCATCAAGTTCTTTTCTTTCTTTTCTAAAGATAGCCTTCTTCACATTATGAATCATACTTTCCCACCAATCATATACTAGATGAAGAGAAGGTCTATCAGTATCAGCAGCTCTAATCACGTTATAAATAGGCAAAGTGAAAGATAAAGCATATTCAAGCTCATCCCAAAACATCTCATCTAATATTTTTTTCTTCACTGCATATGCTCTCCCCACACCATCTTCTTTATAATCATCCCATTTAGGACTAATCACCATTTGTTGCAGTCCAGTTTTTATTTTTTTGAATCTCTTGAACATTACAACCGTAGATGCAAACCTGTGAAAATAAAGTTTGTAAATCTTATATATTAAATTTAAGAGTATAAGTAAGATTCAACTTAATAAATGAGAAAACAAACCTTGTAGAAGCAATTGTAAGGAGTTTAAGATCACAATGCTCTGTGAACATCACAAGCCTCATTCCATGATTCATGATGAAATTCTTGATCCAAGTCACATCCTCAGTGATAGACTTTATCCAATAACAAGCTTCATACACATCTTCATTGTTTCTTGTGCTCTGTAGTGGTGAACATATATTCTTCAAAGCAAGGTTCAATGTGTGTACCACACATGGTGTCCAAAAGATAGTAGGAAACTTGGCTGAAATAAGTGCACCAGCTTTGACACAATTCGAAGCGTTGTCAGTGACTACTTGAACCACATTTTCATGTCCAACCTCCTTTATGCATTCTATGATCAGATCTGCAATCATCTCACCAGTTTTTGTTTCTCCTTGGCTATTGATTGCCCTTAACATCATTGGACAACTCTCATTTGCAGCAATCAAGTTAAATATTGGTCTTCTTTGTGGATCTGACCAACCATCACTACATATACTTATTCCTTTTTGTTTCCATGTGTTTTTCAAAGTCTGCAAGTGCAAGTCAATATTCTTTCTTTCTTTTTGTAGAAGTGTAGTCCTCAATGAATTATATCTAGGGGGAACATATCCTGGAATATATGATGCACGCACAAATGAGCTGCGGTAGTGAGGGTTTCTTGCAAGGTTGAGAGACAAACCACATGTATAGAACATTCTAGCTAACTCTCCATCACATTGCTCCCTAGCCTCATTCTTAAATGCTTTTTCCAAAGGAGAACCCATTCCTTTTCTTTTCTTTGGATCAAACCCACTTGCATCAGGAACTTTATAGCTCATATCATAATCAAGAGAAGAACTAGATGCGTTTTTTGATGACGATGGCAATGGAACTGTTTTAGGAGCGGCACGTTTAATCTTCTCCTTGCAATCATCAACCAACTTTTTCATGTTAGCACGTTGTTGAGCAGTAACCTTAGAGCATCCTTTAATTCCCTTAATTCCTTCTTGTATTAGATGAGCCACAACTCTACTATGAGATCCAACGTATTTTGTCTTGCAAAATTTGCATTCAAACCTCCATGATCCACCTCCTGCTAGTTTATCAATCTTATTCACATAAATCCATAAAGGCGCTCTATCATCCACATTAGACTGTTCATCCACGTTTTTAGTTTCTTCGGAACGATGTAGCGGATCTTGAGACGTAGACGTGTTCATGTTTCTGCAAAATTAAAAAATTTGTCAAAATCTAAACTAAGAAGACCACTACAAGAAAACATGCGTTTTGTGACACCGGAAATCGTCACAAAAGGGTCGCAAAACAGGTGTTTGCGACGCTTGCGCGACCACAAAAAGTAGTCGCAAAAAGCTCGTCGCAAATTGACAAGGGTCGCAAAAACGTCGCAAATTTGCGACTGTTTTGTGACTACCAAATCCGGTCGTTTATAAGCGACCCTTTTAGGAATGTAATATGTAGTCGAATATTAAAGACTAAAACGTGACGACGCTTCCGTCGGAGACTCATGACGGAAAGTTGGTCGCAAATAAGTCACACTTGCGTAGCAAAGTAGTCGCAAAGTAGTAATAAATTTACGACCCTTTTGTAACTGGTTAGTGACGTTTTTGAAATTGGTTTGGTCACAAATTTGTGACTTATTTGCCACCATTTTGAATGTATTTGGTCACAAAATAGTTACATTTTTTGTATTGGTTTGGTCACAAATTAGTCACGTTTAGAAATACTAAATCTGATTAATTTTGGATTTTTAAATGATATTAATCAAAACAAATGATGATTTAAAGTACTAATCAAGCAAACTTATCATCCTTAACAAAAAGATCATCCTAAACAACCAACAAATAGTATTCAAAAGCAAGTTCGAACTCAGGAAACCATCTCAGCTTGATCGGAAACCATCGTAGCAGATCGGAGCAAGCTTCTTGGCTAGAAGATTCTTTAGCTCATCCTCTTGTATGCATTCCTCACCAATACTCCTCACAATCTGGTATTTTCTTCTCAGCCTCCTCGCTCATCCTGAATTAATAAAGTGCTATTCAGCTACCAAAAGTGCATAATATGATAGGAAAACTCACAAACATATTCAATAACTAAAATCGGAGAACTTGAACTTAAAGTACGTATGTGCCTTGTTTTCCTGAGTCGTCTATCTAAAATCACAGGAGGAAACTACAGGTAATCAAAGGAAGAAAATCTATCTCAAAGTTTCAAACAGGTGTCACACAGAATCCAAATTAGAAAAGAAAAGAACATAGAACACTCCTAAGTTATTCATCTTCTTGGACACTAAACGAAACATGAAAAAAATTTGAATAGGAGATACAGAAGAAACCACTACAAGATTACTCACTGTAATTCGATGGCCAAAGAAGATGTTGTGCTTGGTGTCTTGCTGGAAAGAGCTCCTTCTCTGTGGATGCAGCCGTTGGGATAACTCTGACAAACCAATAAATAGAGGAATTACATTATATTTTTGGTTACAAAAAGTTTCATGAATCGGAGAAGATTCTGAAACATTGACATCTGAGTATGCGTCTTGCTCCATAATTTTTTACCTGGTGACTTTGTAGCCCTACAAAACATGATAAACCAAAAAGGAGAAAGAAATTCAGAGGCTGTGTATGAATTACCAAGCAATGGTGCTATAAGTAACTGATGAAACCTGAAACATGACTGAAAAGAGATTTATATTACCTTGACTTGTTTGAGCAGATTCTTGGCGCGGTTGTTGGTTTTGAAATAATCACGAACAGGCTGCAATATGGGTAGAAGACAGATTAAAATTATTCAAAAACTCAAAATAATGACATAAGCACCAAAAGGAGGTAATGACGAAATCACATCATTAGTCGCCAACGTTATGAATATTATTGATTGAAGACAAAGTCAGCTAATCAAATAGAAGATATAGGAGTGGAGAAGGCATCTCATCATGAAATTTAGTATCTTTCCGCAATCTCAATAACCAAATGCATCAAATTCAGATCATTGGTGAGGTCAATTGACTCAATGATCAAAACTCATATTGTAATCGCTTAAAATCGGGAAACCAGAGATTAGATCACACAATCGGAGAAACAGTCACACCAAGATCCGTTCATCATGTAACGAATTTAAAGTTCGAATCCAGAATTACTCCGGATCAAGCACCATCCGAAAAATCAAGCAAACCCAAAAAAAAGGAGTCAAGGAAAAAGACCTTAAGACCATCGACGGAAAGAAGACCACTAAGGATACACTCCTTGAGACCAGTACCAAGAACAACTTCCCTGAAACCAAGCATCATAAAATGAAGAAGAACTATCACAAGCAGCAGAGAAACGAGAATAATTTCAGATTTGAATCAAAATCAAGACGAAATTTGAGGACATGAATGAAAGTAATTTTAACCCAGAAACGCAAACACCAATAGAAGAGTTGAGGCTTAGAGAGAGAAGAGACTCGGGTCGATGGCGGTGACTGAAATGAAGCAGAGGCGGAATCGAACTTGCCGTTGAGCCGGAATCGTGACTTCGTGTCGTGGTGGAGACGGAGAAAACAAAAGAGGCGAAGAAAAGAACCAAGCTTATTTTATTTGTTCCTTGTGATAACATCGTATTTTGACCCGTTTTGACTATGGTTTTATCTATGTTTTATAAGGATTTTAGACCTGAGAGATACTTTAGAGGTTGTTTTCTAGTATTTTGAGTTTCAGGTAGCTTTTACGCAAATTAGGATAAATGGGCCTAAAAGGAGCTTGATGGACTTTCCGGACAGCTTTGGACCATCAAATGTATCGCGCCCGTTGGAGACCTTCCCCTCAGCCAAATGTGAACTTCTTGGTGCCATTGGAAAGCTTAAAGAGTCAAGACTCACCTCGAAGTGGAATCACCCAATTTGGAGCTACCGTTCAGAAGATATGGCCAAGTGAAGAGAGCCATGTCCAGCCATGCAACCAGGCCATGGGCCTGCGGCCAAGAGCCTCTTCACCGCACGACGAAGACCCGGCCATGCGGCCAGAAGCCCTTTTACCGCACGCTGAGAGCCCGTCTGTGCGGCCAGTCCAGTCCGAAGAGTCACTTACCCAAAACGCCGAGTTTTGACGGAAGAAGCCCTAACCCTAATTTGAGTCGCCCTAATACTCTATAAATACCACATTCTCGCCCACTTTGCAAGAGGGAGGCGAGAGAGAAAGCAAGAAAGGAGAGAGCAAAACCCTAGCCGTCTCACGCGAGATCTAGAGCCGCCGCCCTCTTCTCCTTGAAGATCTTCTTTTGTTTCATCCTTCTTTTATCTTTTCCAGTACTTTTAGTTTGTTGGGGAGACGTGTTAGCTTCTGTATTCATTAGATTTTTCGATTTGCTTTTATTAGATCTACTTATGATTGCTTTGATGATTTCGTTTAATATGTGTGAGTAGTTCGCTTGTTGGATTTGATGGGGTGATTCGAAAGGGTTCTCATGTTCTCGTTGTTTGCTTAGGTTATTAGATCTAGATCTTTAGATCAGTAAGGTTTATTCCGCGACTCTATCTTCTAGTTTATTATCACCGCGCATAGAAAGAGATTGATCTCCTTGAGTACAAGCGATATCATAGGTAGCTTTTATTTGACAAAACATTTAGGAGTTATTGGACCCAGCTAGGAAGACTGAACGAGCTAGTCTCTGTATGTACTAAGGTACAGGGGCTAGTGTTAACTTCTAGGACATATCGAACTTAATCTTGAAGCTGACTTCATGCCTCCTAAAAGAGGGTGACCAGGACACTGTCGGGTCTATGGAGTTTAGGAGCCTATAAGCAAATGTGGAGGGCTCAATTTAGTGTTCGAGTTAGTGAGTCAAATAAACCAAATAATAATAGATCAATACCTAGCAAACCCTGAGAGTGTGAGACCCTGGAGATGTTCCCCTGACCGCCCAACGCCTTTTAATATTGATAGTACCCGTTTAGTTATTAGCGATCTCCTTTTAGCGTTCTTTAGTTTCTCTAGTTTAGTTATAGCTTCCTTAGTTAGTAGTTTTAATCTTAGTTTAGGTTAGTTTTCCTTCTAGTTTAGTTTAAGTTAGTTTAGTTAGTTTAGTCGTAGTTTAGCTTAGAATTAGGACGCCCCTAAGAGTGACACTTAGGAACCAAAAAACCCCTTTTACACTTAGTCTCTGTCGGATCTTTAGCTTAGAGTTTGAACCAGTCACAACTTCCTCGGGTGGATCGATACCCTAAGTACTGCAATAGATTGGTTGTGCACTTGCGACCTCTTTATTTGTTTTGCTGAAGGTTAAAAGCCTAAATTTATTTTAGGTGAAACCCAGTGAGGATTGGAGTTCAATTCCACCCCCATCAAGTTTTTGGCGCCGTTGCCGCCGGGAACAGATTGTGCCTTTGAATTCTACAAAAGATCCCGTCTTTGACATTTTTCGTTTTTACGTTTTTAAAAATTCTCTCTAAGTTTGTGTTTCATTTTGCAGTGTATGACTAGGAGCCAAAACTCCGAAACCATTCCTCCACCTGAAGACATCAACAAGCTTTTACGAGAAATCAGAAGATCACTAAGACACATCAACATGGCCGGAGATAGAGATCATCAAGGACCTCTAGACTTCGACCAACAACAACAGCAACATGATGATAGGGACGAACAAGGAAACCCTCTTCCTCCTAGAGACGGTGGCCAGCACTTCGGACCAATCGATCAACAACAACAACAACAACAACAACAACACGATATTGTGGGCGGTGGAGACAATCGCAACTTGCCTTTGCCTCAGCCCGTACACGTTGTACACCAGCAGCAGCAACCTCGCTACGCAGGCGTACAACAACCATATGTTCCGCCAATTAGACGTGGCCGTACTATTGCCGACTACGATGCACCAACTCGTTATGCACCGGATCGTGCAGCTATCCGACTTCAGCATCCACAAAGGAGAGACTTTGAGATTAAACCTCATATTATTTCCCTCGTAAAGCAGAATCAATTCCATGGGCTATCTACGGAGCACCCTATGGATCACATTGATACTTTTGAAGAGATATGCAGTACGACACGAACTAATGGAGTTACCGATGATTCCTTGAAGCTGAAACTTTTTCCGTTTTCTCTGGCCGATAAGGCTAGTAAATGGCTTAAGTCGATGCCTCCTGGATCGATCACTTCATGGGAAGGATGCAAGGATGCTTTCTTGACAAAATTCTATACGAAAGGACGATTAAATCAGGTAAGGAACAAAATGCAGAGTTTCCAGCAGGGACCGGTCGAATCATTCTTTGACGCTTGGGAGCGGTTTAAGGACTATGAACGTGATTGTCCTCACCATGGCTTCCCGGATGGTAATCTTCTCACAACTTTCTATAGAGGACTACATCCGAAGTACCAACTCTCACTCGACACGGCCAGCAATGGAGACTTTGCAACGAAGACCATTGAAGAAGGACGCGCTTTGATAGAGAACTTTGCCATATCTAATGACAACAACTCTACTGATTTTGATAGGACCACACGTCCTAATAATAGTTCTGAGTCCAATCAGATCGCCGAGCTTAGGAAGATGATGGATAATCTTCTTCGCAACCAGCAACGTGATGTCCATGCTTGTGACACCACACAAGGAAACACCGAATTTTCAAGGATTATGACCTGTCAAACGGTCAAGAAGAAGAAGTTAACTACATTGGTAACCAAGGTTTCTACCAAAACCGCGGGTACGGTGGTGGCTTCAACAATAATTTTAGAAATACTTCTAACCTTTCTTACAGGAACCCTAATGTGGAGAACCCCCAAGATCAGTTTTACCCTCCGGTAAACAAGCCGTTTCAGAATCGAGGTTTTCAAAATGCCAATTTCGGTGGCAATAACTTCCAGTCGAGACCTCAGTTCAACAACACTAGACCTCCTTTCCCAACCACGCCAGCCATTATGCCGGCACCTCAAGAAAGTAAGATCGAAATGATGTTGCAACAACTAATGAACTCGCAGGATAAACTCGCTAAGGATATCAACTCTAAAGTTGATTTCGGACATCGGGACCTAAACGTGAAGATAGAAGGCATAGCCAGTCACGTGAAGAAACTTGAAGTCCAAGTCGCCCAAACCGCAAAAGCAGTTAGGAGACAACAAGGCGTTTTACCAGGAAGAGCCGAAGATAATCCGAAAGGATTTTGCAACACTATCACAGGAAGTAGCTCTGACGTGAAGAGCAAGCCGACGGACATCGTTCCTTTGTTTGACTCTTACCAAGACGTGATTCGCAGAACTCGTGACGTTGCAGGAAATCAGCCAAGTCGTCCTCTTTTAAGAAGACTTCCTAAAGCTAAAGAGCCCAGCCATTTTGTGTTCCCCTGCTCAATAACAGGCATCGAATTCCCTAACTCTCTTTGTGATTCTGGTGCTAATGTTAATGTTATGTCTAGAGGTGTTGCAGAGAAGCTAGGATTGAGAAACCTTTCTCATTCCAACATGAGTCTAGTCTTTGGAGATTCGTCTCAGAAAATCCCCGATGGGATGGTCCGAAACTTACAACTCGTTGTAGGGGACTGTATCGTTCCTACGGATTTTCATGTCTTGAAAATGGATGAAAGGGCAGAGAGACCTTTAATTCTAGGAAGACCTTTTCTTGCTACCGTTGGTGCCGTGCTTGACCATGCGGACAGAAAAATGACCTTCAAGTACGTTGACAAGAAGACTCACTACACGCAGAAGTTCAAGGAGAAGCCGATGCAGAAGAATCAATTCTCAACCCGAGAAGTTGATAAAGGAAAGGAGCCGGCTAATCCTGACGAAAGAAAGAAGTCTAAGGCACAGCCTCAGCCTCCAAAATCCAAATTTTGGAAGGGCAAGATCATGGTTCCGCCAGACCGCGAAGGAAAAACGGAACAGATCAGAGAAATGGTGAATCATACGAAACAAGTCCTTCTCCACGCCAAGCTGCTTGGGAATGAGGAGAGGAAGCCAGTATTAGAGGAGCCGCAAGTGCTGCAAGCCGAGGAAGCTTCGGGAAGTCTACATCTCGCAGCAACTTCTTCTGAAGATTAAACAAAGAAACGGAAGTCGAGCTAACCGACTTAAAACAAAAGCGCTTAGTGGGAGGCAACCTACTTGGTAAGTTTTTATTTTTCATTTTAGTTTTCGTTTTCTTATGATATTTTTTATTTCTTAAGTTTCAGAAAAACATAAAAAAAAATTAAAAAAGAGAAAAATCAAATCAAGGACTTGAACCGCGACCGAAGGACTCGAACATGACCAGCCGAGCCCTGGCCGCATGCCCACGACCCGCGTGTGCGGCAGACAGCCTGTCAGCCGCAGGGTCGGGAGCTCGTGATGCGGCGGGACCGACTCGTGTTCCCTTAGACGCAAAACTTCGTCACCGTCAGTCAACTTCGATCCAAGAACCGACCGTTGCAAGCAACCGGCCTTTAACCGTCAGTAGCCCAAGACCAAGGCTCAAGATTGGAGATTCACAAGAAACTTGATCATTAAGATGGGAATGAACGAGAAGAATGTGAAGACCGACGACACGACAACAACACATCGACAGCGTACCATACCAAGCCATGCCTGGACAACGAAGTCGAAAAGTTCAGAAACGACTCAAGATTGAATATTTGCCGGACATGTGCATATTCTAAGACTTTTGATCGGAACAGAAACACTCACTGACGGAGTAGTTTCGAAGATGTCCGATGGTGCCTACAAATGAGTCTGTTGACGAACATCGGAGCCTAAAGAATAAGGAATGACCTACAGAAGCAAGATTCACTGGTAATGTGTCCGTCCTGGACCTAGACATGGAGAGAAGCGACCTTGCCAACGGACCCAATCGAAAGGTGTCCGGGTGAGCCTTGAGAAGAAGTCATGATCGAACCATCCGAGTCTGTACTTGGAGAATCATCGGAGAAATCAAGACACAAGTAGAATTGCTTATCATAAGCCGATCAGAGGAGAGAAAACAAGAAAATAAGGAAGAGAAGAAGAAAAGACCGAGAAGAAGAAGATGCAGCCGAAAGGACCTGGCCGCACGGCCATGGCCCGCGTGTGCGGCGCACACGCCCTCGACCGCACGGTCAGGCGCTCAGCGTGCGGCAGTCGCCGTCCGTCAACCCCGACCCAACTTCCGATTCCCACCAGTCAATTCCGATTCCGTCAGCAATTCCGTCCATGGACCGACCCAAACCAACCTAAACCGTCTAATTACGTGAAATCCAAGGTAAGTTTTTGAAATCTCTCTGATTTAAAATTTTTGGACTTTACAGAAACCCGCCAGGCCCAAAAACAAATATAAAAGGATAAAGGTAAGCTTTTTGGATCAAAACCCTACTATTCCTCTTCTTCAACCTTTTGGAGAGAGATTGGGACCAAAATCTCTATCACCTTTTAAATTAGGGTTTTCAAAGTCTCTTTTACCAATTCTCACTCAATTTTCAAAGAGATTACAATTCCATAATCCCTTTCTATCAATTCCAAAGGTATGTGCTTCAATTACTCAAGCCTCTTTATGAATCAAATTGGGTATTTCCAATTCCCTTTGATTCAAGTACCAATATTGTTAGGATTTGTTAGAGAACTCATTATTATGTCTCTAGGATTCTTAGCCATTGATTTACTTACACCTAGGTTTGGAAATTTGAGATTAGTAGGTCTTGAATTTTGGGTTTTTCACAAAATTCGAAATTAGAGATGCAAACTTGCTAAAATTGAGTTCTTCAAACCGAATTTATCATGACTAATGAGCATATAGTGATTTCTTGTTGGATTAATGCTTCAAATTCAAGTTTTAGAACTTGGAAAATCTTGGATATTGTTAGATCCGAAATTGAGTTGATGAAATTGAATCGTTGATGCTTTTAGCTATATCGATTGCTTTTAGTTCTTAAACTCACTAACCATGTTATCTCCTATTGGTTTATGCAACTCCCTAACTTTTAGATTTGAGATTCTTTTTGGTTTTAGGTACCATGGAATCTAGGGAATCAAGGAAGTCATCAAGCTCTCGAGCTAAGGAGAAACCGATTATGATACGTGAAGTACAAGATGATTCTCCAAACGAATGGAGGACCAAGAAAGCTAACGATCGACAAGCACACGAGCACGAAGGGAAAGGCAAAGCTATTCAACACGACAACACGACAATGTGGCTTCGGGACAATGTACCATTCCGATCGGCGATTGAATCCATCCGCAACAACACACTCACGGCAGTGGAGGAAAACCGAGAGCTTGGAAGAAAGTACATCGGTCAAAAGATGGACCCGAACCGAGACTACAAAGCGTTAGTTGACAAGATCACCATTCGCACATCACCAAGAATCAACCATGACGCTCTCTCAACACTTTAGGAATTGGAGATGATATTCGTTGGTACCTTGAGGCTTTGCGCCTACGTACATTCGTCGAGATTGATTTTCCCGCCTATGTGGACGAAGCTCGACAATTCCTTAGCACCGTTACACTCTCTTTCCTGCGTTGCAAGCATCCACAACCACGCACCGGAGTCTTAGAGTTTGTTATTGACGAGAAGAGCTATTCGTTGAGCATCCCGGAAATGGATGCGTGCTTGGGATTTGATTCTTGCGATTTGGTTGATTTTGGTTCTTTCACAGGAACAAGCTTTTGGCCTAGGATAGCAAATGGAGTTTATGATGCAAAATGTTCTAAGTCGTCCATGATCTCACATCCGGCGATTCGTATTGTGCACCGGATCCTCGCGAGCACAATGTTCTCTAGGAGCAACCAAACCAGCATTCTCACAGACGAGCTTACCACCCTTCAGCTGCCGTTTGTGGAGACAACGGTTCGGATTAGCTTTGCTTGCTTACTAGCCTTGCAGTTGGTTAAGTTTAAGCACGAGGCCGTCACAAGCCCTGATAAAGCCGCTTTCACGACTTATGGAACCGCGATTACCGCAATCATGCTAGCAGCAGGAGTTGATCTCAGCGACAAAGTTTCGTTGCCCCGAGACCAGCACATTGACCTTTATAGCCTCAACGCAATGAGGATTATTCGAGGAGCCAGTATTGATCCAGACCGCATTGGATACTTGTATCCATGATGAGTCTTATTTTTATCGTTTTTAATCTACGTTTTAGGATTATTATTTGAGTCAACTAACCTATATTAGATAGATATTAGGACTATATGTTTCACTTAGTGTATTTCAGGTCTGAGAAGCAAATATTGGAAAAGAAAGAATTTTGGATCATTTTGGATGCAATTATTCATATGAAGATGTAGAGTCCAGCAGACCTGTTAGAGGTATGGCCTCAGACGAAGACCTTCCCACCGTTGGATCGTTCTGATATTTTGATACAAGATAGCCACGGATGTTAGCTTTCATCTCCAAGTGGTTTGAAGGAAATCCAACGGGGCAATCAAGAGTTATGGCCGATTTACTGAAGACATGTCAACCTGCTGACGAAACCGACGCAGACGAGAGTCGGGATCGACCGATCCACAATTGGATCGATCGATCCTAAGAAGAATTTCGGCCCAAGCCCATGAAGACATGGACCGATCGATCCGGTCCAAGTCCACCGCTTCTTTTGCCTCTTCTCCAAGACTTTTCATTTCTTTCTTTCCTTTTGTTGCTCTCCCTTTTACTATATAAAGGGGGGCTCGCCCCTTGTATTACACACACCGAAAAATCAGAATTCATTTTTACTACTTTTCTTTAGTTTGTGGGCAAGAGACCTAAAAGCTCTCTAGCTCCTTTTTAGTTTTATTTTAGGAAATAAAGATGTTTTCATTTATTGAATGCTTTGTTTCCTTTTCCATGTCTGAGTAGTTTCCTTATTAGATTTAGGGTTTCGGAAGGGATGTGATAAATTCGCTAGGTTGTTAGTCCGGAAATTTAGATTATTAGTTCTTCATCTATTGTTGTTCTTAATGCTAGAATTAGACTGATCACCTAGTTCTAAGATCTTAGGCGATTAAACTAGGCACGAGAGTGGTGTTTAGTCGCTAGAATTAACATTAGGCGAGCAAGATTTCTTAGCTTGGCAAGCGCAAAGTTCTTGTTTTGATATCTTGTGAACATATCAATCTTGTTATTAATGCTAGTTTTACTTAGGGAAGTCTAGCGTAAAGCGTTCTCTAAATATTGCTAAGTAGGTATTTGCGTGAGAATCGACTTACCTTACCATTGTGAATTGAGTTCAAGAACGATTCTTTAACATTCCTTTACTTCGATTGCTTGTTGTTTCACATCCTGGAAGAATACCCTAGACCTAATACTTGTTTTATTATTTGAATTGTCTTTTGAAATTAATCGTTTGCTTGAAACAAATCTCTTAATTTGCTCCTAGCTATATTTAGTCTAATTATCTTATAGTGCAACTTTGGTCTCTGTGGATTCGACCCTTAAATACTACAACTGATTGCCGTCTTTGATCCGGTAGTTGTTTTATTCTAGGTTTTTATTTGACCATCGATCAAATTTGCGCCGTTGCCGGGGACCAATAAATTGCCTCTAGGATTTTTAGAATTGAATTAAGTCTAGGTTTTTATTTTTCGTTTTACTAATCTATTTTATTTAAATTATTTAGGTGAACAATGGAAGAAGCTAACCAAGGAGCACGAGCCATGAAGCAAGGCGTCCTCGATCTTGCCACCCCGCCTGCCAGACCGATCGATCCCTCTGGAGGATCGACCGATCCGTTTCATACGCCGCCAAGACGCATCACTCTAAGGGAGCATAACGCACCGGAGCACTTCTATGAGACCCGGTCAGCCATCTGCCCACCTACTCCTGAGGTGGAAGACTACCAGATCAAGCACAGCCTGATCTCTCTAGTTCAGAACCATATCTTCAACGGTTCGGCGTCAGAGAATCCTCTTGACCACATCGAGACCTTCGAAAGTTTATGTAACACTGCAAAGCAGAATGGAGTGCCCTACGACTATCTAAGGCTTACCCTTTTCAAGTTCTCTTTGGGAGAAAAAGCTTTGAGGTGGCTCAAACTACTTGAACTGGGATCTCTTACGACGTGGGAGCAATGTAGAGGAAAGTTTCTCAACTATTTCTACACCAAGTCTCGGTCCGCAAAGATGAGGAACAAGATCGTTACATTCTCGCAAGAGGAAGGTGAACCGTTCTGCGAAGCATGGCTGCGATTTAAGGAGTATCTGAGAGACTGCCCACATCACGGGTACGCAAGAGAGAATCTCATGAACATCTTCTATTGTGGAGTGGATTTCGATTATCAAATGGCGTTAGATACCGGAAGCCGCGGTGATTTCTCTACCAATACAGCTGACGAGGCCACTCTTCTGATTGACAATCTAGCAGCGAGTAGCAGCAACAAAGTCCCTGAGACGCCTAAAGAGGACAACAATGCCTTCAAGGATCTCAGCTCTAAAGTGGACACTGTCCTGCAAAGAAATCGACGCATCATACGTCGAAAGAATACCAGTGATCCTGACCCTGACAAGACTGAAGAGCTTCACTACTTGGGAAGGCAAGCGAACTTCCAAGGCTATGGAGGCTACCCCTCTCAAGTGTACCACCCTCCGCAAGGTTATAAACCTTACCCCGGTGCGTATCAGGAGCCAAATCCACAAGAAAGTCGACTCGAAGCCATGATGCGTACTCTTATGGATAGTCATCATCAAAGCTCCAGCAACATCAACGTCAAGGTTGACAGCATGTACAATGATCTTAACGGGAAAATCGAGACGTTGAGCACTCATATGCGCATACTCGAAAACCAAGTGGCACAATCCGCGTCCTATGTCCGAGCACCGCCAGGAGTACTCCTAGGCAAGCCAGAAGACAACCCCAAGGAGTTCATGCATGCAATAACGCTGAGAGGCGGAAAAAAGTACGATGCACCCAAATGGCCAGAAGGTACCGGTCCATCTACCGGACGGACCGATCGATCTGCAGCACAGACCGATCGGTCTGCACAAGAAGGTAGCCACAGACAGGAGGCAGCGACCGATCGATCCCCTTCACAGATCGACCGGTCTACCACCAATAATGCCCCTGCTTCCACAAGAGTCAATCCACTCGAAGTGGAAGATTTCGACAAGATACTGAGGGATCCTGAGAACGAGGAACCGCCTGTTCAAGTTCCCAAACCTGCAACAGCACCACTACCGGCAGCTCCACGCAAGGCACCTTTTCCAGTTCGCAGAAGGAACGCAATGCGCGAGAATGAATACGACAAGATGAAATCAGTAGTTGGAGATCTCCAAGTGAAACTTCCATTCGTCGAGGCCGTTCAAATGGTTCCATGTCTTAAGAAGCTCATGAAGGACATTCTGACAAACAAGGCTAGCTTAGAGCAAGGAGCTATGCATCTCACGCACGAGTGCAGTGCGATAATTCAGGATCAGCAACCAGAAAAACATAAAGACCCTGGTCCATTAACTCTGCCATGCTCGATAGGAGGCTTGGAATTCAAGAAATGTCTATGCGACTTGGGAGCAAGCGTGAGTCTCATGCCACTTAGTATAGCGCAAAAACTCGGTCTTTTCACCTTTAAACCAACCAGGGTGACTCTTGTGTTGGCCGACCGATCAACGCGGCGTCCAGAAGGAGTTATCGAGAATCTACCGGTTAAAATATGAAACAGTTGTATCTTAACTGATTTCATTATCTTGAAGTTCCACAAAGAACCGCGAAATCCCATCATTCTTGGAAGGCCATTCCTCGCCGCCGCCGGAGCCTTGATTAACGTGAAAGAAGGAAAAATCGAACTCCGAATGGATAATCTTATAATGGAGTTCAACCTGGAGAGGCTCGCCAAGAATCCCACCATTGACGGTCAAACTTTTCAAATCGATGCAGTGGACGAATTAGCCGAAGAAGTATGCGACGAGGTGTGCTCAACCGATTACGTTCAGACGGCTTTGACCAAACCCACTTCCGAACTGACCTTTCGCTGTTCGGAAATTACGGAGCTGATACGCCAACTCGACGATGCACCGGGCGCGGAGCAGAAGGCATCTCACCCACCATTAGAGGGCGGATCGACCGATCCTCTGAAGGGATCGACCGATCCTGTCTGTTCCATCGACAAAGAAGCCGAAGAGGACGGACCGATCGATCTGGACCTTGGACCGATCGGTCCCACTTTTAAAAACCCTTCGAAACCAGAAGACGATTGGAGCGAATCCTCTACACCAAAGCTCGAGCTAAAATCACTTCCTGCAGGACTCAAGTATGCGTACCTGGGACCAAACTCCACCTATCCAGTAATCATCAATGCCAATCTTAACAACGTGGAGACGGCACTTCTACTCAACAAATTACGAAAATACCGGAAGGCTTTAGGATACTCTCTTGATGATATCACCGGTATCTCACCTGAGCTTTGTACGCATCGCATCCATCTTGAGGATCCTTCCAAATCCTCCATCGAGAACCAAAGACGATTAAATCCTAATCTACGCGAAGTCGTGAAAAAGGAGATTCTTAAGCTTCTAGCCGCCGGTGTAATCTATCCAATCTCTGATAGTACTTGGGTGAGTCCAGTGCACGTGGTACCAAAGAAAGGAGGTGTAACCGTCGTCGCCAATGAGAAGGACGAGTTAATACCAACTCGTACAGTTACAGGCCATCGGATGTGTATCGACTACCGAAAGCTCAATACCGCCACAAGCAAGGATCACTTCCCACTCCCGTTCATTGACCAAATGCTCGAGCGCTTGGCTAATCATCCGTACTATTGTTTCTTTGACGGATACTCCGGATTTTTCCAAATCCCAATCCACCCTGATGACCAAGAGAAGACTACGTTCACATGCCCATATGGAACGTTTGCCTATCGGAGAATGCCTTTCGGATTGTGCAATGCACCTGCCACTTTCCAGCGATGCGTGATGTCTATTTTCACCGATCTCATTGAAGACATCATGGAGGTATTCATGGATGACTTCTCTGTTTATGGCTCATCCTTCTCTGCATGTTTATCCAATCTCTGCAAAGTTCTGCAACGATGCGTGGATAAGCACTTGGTTCTCAATTGGGAGAAATGTCACTTCATGGTCACCGACGGAATCGTTCTAGGTCATCGGATATCGAAGAAGGGGATCGAAGTAGACAAGGCAAAGATCGAAGTCATGATGAGCTTACAACCACCAAAAACAGTAAAAGAGATACGCGGTTTCTTAGGACACGCAGGTTTTTACCGGCGATTCATCAAAGACTTCTCTAAGATAGCTCGGCCTCTAACCCAGCTACTTTGCAAGGACGTCCCATTCATTTTTTATGACAAATGTCAGGAAGCGTTTCTCGTCCTGAAGCAGGCACTTGTATCTGCCCCCGTAGTACAACCGCCTGATTGGACTCTACCTTTTGAAGTCATGTGCGACAAAAGTGATTTCGCCGTTGGTGCGGTGCTGGGACAACGAAAGGATGGTAAACTCCATGTCATCTATTACGCTAGTCGAACGCTAGACGGGGCGCAAACGAACTACGCAACCACAGAAAAGGAACTCCTCGCGATCGTGTTTGCTTTCGAGAAGTTTCGATCTTACTTAGTAGGTTCGGAGGTCATAGTCCATTCTGATCACGCAACACTCCTCTATCTGCTTTCTAAGAAAGACGTCAAGCCCAGACTCCTGCGCTGGATTCTCCTCTTACAAGAATTTGATTTCGAAATCCGCGACAAAAAGGGGATAGAAAATGGAGTTGCCGATCACCTTTCCCGCCTGAAGGTTGAAGCGGACATTCCTATCGATGACCGAATTCCGGTGGAAAACGTATACGTGATCTCCTTCCTAAACGAGCGTTACAAACCCGTTGCCGATGCTAAGGCAATTTCTCAAGCCGTTAACGACATTCCTTGGTACGCTGACTACGCCAACTATCTATGTGCCGGAGATGAACCCCCGAACTTCACCGGATATGCGAAGAAGAAGTTCTTACGGGATGTACGACATTACTTCTGGGACGAGCCATACCTCTACAAGCGTTGTGTAGACGAGCTCTATAGCAGATGTGTCGCCGAATATGAGATGAATGGTATTTTCTACCATTGCCATGGATCCGCATACGCTGGTCATTTCGCTACATTCAAGACTGCTACGAAGGTCTTACAAGCCGGATTATGGTGGCCTACTCTGTTTCGTGATGCACATACTTACGTCTCCCAGTGTGACACATGCCAACGACGAGGGAATATGAGTAAGCGAGATGAGATGCCTCAGAATTATATTTTAGAGATCGAAGTCTTTGACTGTTGGGGAATCGATTTCATGGGACCTTTCCCTTCTTCTTATGGGAATGAGTATATCCTAGTTGCAGTCGATTACGTCTCTAAGTGGGTGGAAGTTATAGCCAGCCCGACCAACGATCATAGGGTGGTTTTCCATCTTTTCAAGCATGTGATTTTTTCACGTTTTGGCATCCCTAGAATCGTTATCAGCGATGGCGGGTCACACTTTATAAATAAGACATTCGCCGGCCTCCTTCGGAAGTATGGTGTCACCCACAAGGTCGCTACACCATACCACCCTCAGACAAGTGGACAAGTGGAGGTCTCTAATCGGTAAATCAAAGCCATTTTGGAACGCACAGTGAATAGTACATGCAAAGATTGGTCACTGAGACTTGATGACGCGTTATGGGCTTATCGGACGGCGTACAAAACACCAATTGGTACTACGCCATTTACAATGGTCTACGGGAAGGCTTGCCACTTGCCAGTTGAATTTGAGTACAACTCATTTTGGGCCACAAAGCAAATGAACTTCAACACGAAGACTGCCGCAGAGAGACGCATGATCCAGCTTAATGAGCTCGACGAGATTCGAATGAATGCTTATGAGAGTACTCAGATCTACAAGGAACGCACTAAGGCTTGGCATGACAAGAAGATTGTTCCTAAGTACTTTGCAGTTAATGATCGAGTTTTGCTCTTTAGTTCTCGATTGCGACTTTTTTCTGGGAAATTGAAATCTCGCTGGACTGGCCCATATCTAGTCACAGAAGTTCGTCCCTATGGTGCTGTGGTCCTTGCGCGTAAGGATGGGAGTGAATTTATTGTCAACGGGCAACGTTTGAAGCGATATCTTGCGGACGAAGTGATAGAACAGCCCCGGTCACTTCATTTGGTTGATGCTCCACCTGCCTAGGAACATCATACGGTCGAGCTTACGACCTAAACCAAGCGCTGAATGGGAGGCAACCCATTGTGAACCAGCTCTACACGCAGAATATGCGCACTCTCCAGGTTCATCTGTGTTATATTTTTGTCTTGGATTTTTCTTACACACCGGGACGGTGTGAAGTAAGTCTGGGGGAGGAATGTAACCATCACTTTTATCTTATGTCTTTTTGTTTTTATTTGAGTCGTTTTATTGAGTCAAAATAGTTGGAACTTGGAACTTCTTTTGTGAATCGTGTGTTCGTACTAACATCTTCTGCTATTCCGTCATGGTTATTCTTTTGAAGAGCCGAAGATTGGAACGCCATAGCTGAACAACTCAACAGAAGTCCCTATCTCTTGGAAATCCGATTGACTTAGCGTTGACTCCACTCATGACAAGACGCTAATTTGGACTTAATCTTCTCAACTTGGGGCTTGGTATGCATCGAACGCGACCTCTGACTCAAGCTTTCCAAGACGCGCATAACTTCGAAAAAGTATGGATTCCCCTCTCTTCTCCTGAAAAAGAAAAAGAAAAGAAAAGGGATGTGGTAAACAAAGAAGTGGGGCGAGGGATGTGTGGTTACCCCCTTGCATACTTCGGACTCATGAAAACCAACCCCGGGCTAAAAAGAAAAGGAGATTGATAGAAAAAATAAAATGATACCCTAGAAAAGTAGGGAGAAATCGATCTCAAAAGAGTAAAAGAGAAGAGGAGGAAAGGAACCATAAGAAGAATGTCTTGGGAGCTAGAGGAAGGTAAGCGTCTACGCGATCTTTGATCGATACCCCCTTGTTGAGACCGCACGCTTGTAAAGAATGAATGTAGGGAGTCAACAAGGGAGATTTTGGAGCTTCCTTGAGATCTCGGGACATCAGTACGGAGAGTTGCTAAGTTAATAGTTAGTACATGTTGTAAGCTCAATTCTTTGAGTGATGGATTCACGGAAGATGTACGGAGATTCTCGAGAAGTTGTAAGTTCTTGTTTTCAAACCTTTCCCTTTAAGATTTCGGATTGTTCTTGCTTGAGGACAAGCAAAGATTCAAGTCTGGGAGAAGGAAATCCAACGGTGCAATCAAGAGTTATGGCCAATTTACTGAAGACATGTCAACCTGCTGACGAAGCCGACGCAGACGAGAGTCGGGATCGACCGATCCACAATTGGATCGATCGATCCTAAGAAGAATTTCGGCCCAAGCCCATGAAGACATGGACCGATCGATCCGGTCCATGGATCGACCGGTCCACCGCCTCTTTTGCCTCTTCTCCAAGACTTTTCATTTCTTTCTTTCCTTTTGTTGCTCTCCCTTTTACTATATAAAGGGGGGCTCGCCCCTTGTATCACACACACCGAAAAATCAGAATTCATTTTTACTACTTTTCTTTAGTTTGTGGGCAAGAGACCTAAAAGCTCTCTAGCTCCTTTTTAGTTTTATTTTAGGAAATAAAGATGTTTTCATTTATTGAATGCTTTGTTTCCTTTTCCATGTCTGAGTAGTTTCCTTATTAGGTTTAGGGTTTCAGAAAGGATGTGATAAATTCGCTAGGTTGTTAGTCCGGGAATTTAGATTATTAGTTCTTCATCTATTGTTGTTCTTAATGCTAGAATTAGACTGATCACCTAGTTCTAAGATCTTAGGCGATTAAACTAGGCACGAGAGTGGTGTTTAGTCGCTAGAATTAACATTAGGCGAGCAAGATTTCTTAGCTTGGCAAGCGCAAAGCTCTTGTTTTGATATCTTGTGAACATATCAATCTTGTTATTAATGCTAGTTTTACTTAGGGAAGCCTAGCGTAAAGCGTTCTTTAAATATTGCTAAGTAGGTATTTGCGTGAGAATCGACTTACCTTACCATTGTGAATTGAGTTCAAGAACGATTCTTTAACATTCCTTTACTTCGATTGCTTGTTGTTTCACATCCTGGAAGAATACCCTAGACCTAATACTTGTTTTATTATTTGAATTGTCTTTTGAAATTAATCGTTTGCTTGAAACAAATCTCTTAATTTGCTCCTAGCTATATTTAGTCTAATTATCTTATAGTGCAACTTTGGTCTCTGTGGATTCGACCCTTAAATACTACAACTGATTGCCGTCTTTGATCCGGTAGTTATTTTATTCTAGGTTTTTATTTGACCATCGATCAATCCAGTCCCACCGAACATCAGCCGCACGATAATACTACCCTTTACCACTGTTCTGAGACTATACAATGGATACACTAGCTGGATACCAGAGGAGGACGAGTTCCTCAACCTCAGGACCGGAGACACCATGCCTCTCACCATTGGTTCTTTCATTAGAAAGAAGGCACGAGTCTACCGAGGTCCCCAGCAGCATGTACCACCTACGACTACTACCACATTTGAGGAGGAGAGGGCCCGCAGACTAGCATTGGAGTAGAAGACCGCCGCTCAGGCACTCGAGCTCGCTAGGATGAGGAGACTTCTCCGTAGATCCGGCCTGGATGAGTCACACGACGATTCCGACGATTCTACCTCTGGTTAGTTATGTACTTCACGCGGTCAGAGTACGAGGTTTAGTACTATCCCCTATTTATCCCATCTATATCTATAGAGTATGTTCTATCCTCTCACCAATATTTCACACTAGGGACAGTGTGATTTAAGTCTGGGGGAGGATGTTTATCCGTTACTGACGTCATTTTCTTTTGATTTTGATGTCATTTTATCTTTTATTTTGGTTTTTATTTAGCTAGTCAAAACGAGTTGGGAATGTAGACTCTATCAAATGATGATAAATCATTTTCTTTTGAAATTGATTACGACCATTGCAGTGTTCTAAATCATTCTCTGAGTGACAACTTTTGCAGGATTCACTTAGAGCTGACAATACCCAGAATACCACAGTCAGATCACTCCCCGAAGATTCCATCTTACGGAGATTCAGATGGAACTGACGTTAACTCTATTTTATTTGGACTTTAACCTAACTTTAATTCTCTCTTATTCTAGGTGTCAGATCAGGGAAACGAGCGGATACATTCAGGACATCACATCACCTTTTTACCAATCTTTTTTGATGATCATGAATGGCCACTCATTTTTAGTGGTTCCTACCCTTAACCATAACCTCATTTCAGACCTCACTCACTCTCTTTTCTTTCCCGTTTAGCAGTTATGTGCAAAAACGCCGGAGAGAGAGTAACGACGCGGTTTTCAATCAAGAAGAAAGAGAACGGCAGGTCGGTGCAAGGAGCTGAGATAAATACACATAAAGCAACCTATTAGATCCACAAACCTAAGGTACTATACGTGAACACTTGAGATTAGTAGACCCTTTCCCCTTTTCAAAAAAAAAAAAAAAAAAAAAAAAAAAAGAGAAAAAGAAAGAAAGAATAGAGAAGGCAGAAGTGAGCCAAGGGGTGTGCGGCTACAACCGGGCACACTTTGAACTTTACGGAAGCCGCGGAAGTGAGCTAAGGGATGTGCGGCTACAACCGTGCATACTTTGGAATTCATGGAAGCCTATTCGAAAAAAAAAAAAAAAAAAAAAAAAAATCGAAAAGAAAGGGAACGGGTACTAGTGAAGTCTCAGGGGCACGAAGAGAGGACCAATAGGAATGCTACAGGACCATTCAAAAGAAGAAAGACGAGCGGTAGAGACCCACAGAAAAATCTAAGTCTCGGGGAGTCTCAGGAGAAAGAAGAAGAGTCGAGTGAAGAAGGGTTGAAAACCGTGGACATCAACTGGTCCATTCTTTCTTGCGGTTTTGCATAATATCCTGCACTATCGCAATTATCTGGTAACCCTAAACACTCTTAACTCCACCCCTAAAAACTAAATGCCTCCTAATACCAAGCGCCGTCTACCCTGAATGATATTCTTTGAGTGAGAGGGCCACGCAAATTTTAATGAATGTAGAGAGTTAATTGACGTGAAGTCTGAGTTCTTTTGTAGGTATGGAGTCGACGGATCAGAGTCGAGAAAGTTGTGGGACTATGGTGAGAATGTTCTAACTTGAATTCCTGTTATTAGGAATCCTCTGGGCATCGTTTAGCCCACGGTCTCTGATGCTAGAAGAGTTCCCGCGATTTTAAGATTTCCTGTTAGGGCTTAGCCTTCTTGTTTGCTTGAGGACAAGCAAAGTCTAAGTCTGGGGGAGTTGATAACATCGTATTTTGACCCGTTTTGACTATGGTTTTATCTATGTTTTATAAGGATTTTAGACCTGAGAGATACTTGAGAGGTTGGTTTATAGTATTTTGAGTTTCAGGTAGCTTTTACGCAAATTAGGATAAATGGGCCTAAAAGGAGCTTAATGGACTTTCCGGACAGCTTTGGACCATCTAATGTATCGCGCCCGTTGATGAGTCTTATTTTTATCGTTTTTAGTCTATGTTTTAGGATTGTATTTTGAGTCAACTAACATATATTAGATAGATATTAGGACTATTTGCTTTACTTAGTGATTTACAGGTGTAAAGAGAGAATATTGGAAAAGAAAGGATTTTGGATCAAATAAGAGTGCAAAATGGGCTAAGCATGAAGAAGTCGACCAATCGTGAAGAAATGAAGAAGGATCGACCGATCCACAGCAAGGATCGATCGATCCATGAAGAATTGCAACCCACGGTTGAAGAGGCGGCAGAACCGACCAACCAGGCCCATGGACCGTTCGATCTAATCAAAGGCCTTGGCCCAAGACGAAAAGACGGTGGGATCGACCGATCCACACCAAGGATCGATCGATCCCTGCTTGCCGACTCTCCAAGGATTTCCATTTTTCTTCTTTCCATTTTCTCTTCTCTTTTCCTTTTGCGGCCTCTCTCCCATTACAATATAAAGAGGGGCTCGCCTCTTGTAATCACACACAATTCATTCTCTCCCTTTTAGAGTTTGTAAGAGATTCACATCTCAATACACTCTTAGTTTTATTTTAAGATGTTTCTTTTTAGTTTCATCTTTGTTTTTTGTTAGTTCTCGCCACGCTGCAGTTCCATTTCCCCACGGATCCGCTTGATGCTACTGATGCCTTCATCTCCTTTTTCCTGTCTAGGAGACACTTCACCATCACACTCCTTCAGCTGTGTGAGATCTATGGATTCCCGCCTCGCGAGAAGACCCAGTTCGATGGCATCACTGATCCTTCTGCATTCTGGCAGACCTTTGGTTCCGGAGAGTATGTTTCTAGAGGTGCCAAGCAGGCACTTATCCAAAACTCGGTGATTCGCTTGGCAGTCCGCTTCATGAGCAGCACTATCTTTGCCCGTGCTGAGATGGGTACTTTGCAGCTCCCTAAGTTCTCCATGTGTTTCTATGGACTCCATCCATTCATCACCGACCGGACCACGGCCAACTACAACAAGACGCACCGCGTCAACTTTGCTACATTACTTGTCCAGGAGTTCATCCAGGTAGCGAAGCAAGCGCTTCGATCTAAGAAGAAGACGATTATGATAGGGAGCTTGGTGACACCCATCATCACCCATTGCCGTTTCAACATCGCACCTCCCATTCCTGAGCACAAGGCGCGATTCATTGACCGGGAGCACCTCTACGCGAGCAAGATTCTCATCCGCCACTCGCTAGTCTACCGCTTCCAGGGTTCTGACGGGGTCTACAGGTACATTCGCCTGCCCCGCATTGATTTGACATCTCTTGCTATTCCAGGCAACATTGCCTTTGATCCGCCTGCTGGGGCGCTTTGCGAGAGACCTATCCCGCCGAAGACTAGTGGTGTCCGGAGAGCAGCATGCACCCGACGCACTGATGAGGCTGGTCCTTCTGAGCCTTCTGCATCTCGGCTACTGCCATTTCAGCCATTCTCCGGCCAGATACATCCATTTGAGCTTGACGTGAGCGCTTACATCGCTACGGATCCACCGCAGCCGACTACAGAGGTGGAGCGTTGGGTCTGCGAGACGACCAAGAAGAACAACACCCTGCTGACGAAGATTGCTTCTTGGCTTTGCTGCGTTGCACCACCACCGCCGCCTCCACGCGAGCCTACTCTTGTACACGAGGCTGACCCTGAGGTCGATGCCTTTGCTCGCATTTCTGCTGTCCGCACTGATGATGATGAGGAGTACTCTTCAGACCCTCCTGGCCGATCCCATACATGGCACTCATCCTCTAGCCATGATGATTCAGAGACTAGCGTGTAGGATGACTTCCGTATCCGCACCAGGCGGAAGGCAGGCGTTCGAGACACTCCACCGTCTCATTAGATCCCTCTTCACTGGTTCTATCCTCTGTACTATATTTTTCGTTTCCTTTTAAACTTATGTATTTGGATTTGTGTTACTAACGGTAGGATCGACCGATCTCCCTTCGAGATCGATCGGTCCGTTTATGTTTTCTGACTTTGGTTTTTATGATTTGCATTTCCTTTCTTTGATTTTTCTTACACACCGGGACGGTGTGAAGTAAGTCTGGGGGGATATGTGAATATTGTGCTAACATTTTTTATTTTTATTTGTGTCGTTTTATTGAGTCAAAATGGTTTGGAACTTGGAACTTCTTTTGTGAATCGTGTGTTCGTACTAATATCTTCTGCTATCCGTCATGACTATCTTTTTGAAGAGCCGAAGATTGGAATGCCATAGCCGAACAACTCACCAGAAGTCCCTATCTCTTGGAAATCCGATTGACCTGGCGTTAACTCCACCCTTGATAAGACGTTAATTGGACTTAATCTTCTCAACTTGGGGCTTGGTTGATCGATGGTCAAATTAAAACCTAGAATAAAACAACTACCGGATCAAAGACGGCAATCAGTTGTAGTATTTAAGGGTCGAATCCACAGAGACCAAAGTTGCACTATAAGATAATTAGACTAAATATAGCTAGGAGCAAATTAACAGATTTGTTTCAAGCAAACGATTAATTCAAAAGACAATTCAATAATGAGACAAACATTAGGTTTAGGGTATTCTTCCAGGATGTGAAACAACAAGCAAATCGAAGTAAAGGAATGTTAAAGAATAGTTCTTGAACTCAATTCACAATGGTAAGGTACATCGATTCTCACGTCAATACCTACTTAGCAATATTTAGAGAACGCTTTACGCTAGGCTTCCCTAAGTAAAACTAGCATTAATAACAAGATTGATACGTTCACAAAATATCAAAACGAGAGCTTTGCGCTTGCCAAGGTATGAAATCTTGCTCGCCTAATGTTAATTCTAGCGACTAAACACCACTCTCGTGCCTAGTTTAATCGCCTAAGATCTTAGAACTAGGTGATCAGTCTAATTCTAGCATTAAGAACAACAATAGATGAAGAACTAATAATCTAAATTCCCGGACTAACAACCTAGCGAATTCATCACATCCCTTCTGAAACCCTAAACCTAATAAGGAAACTACTCAGACATGGAAAAGGAAACAAAGCATTCAATAAATAAAAACATCTTTATTTCCTAAAATAAAACTAAAAAGGAGCTAGAGAGCTTTTAGGTCTCTTGCCCACAAACTAAAGAAAAGTAATAAAGTGAATTATGATTTTCGGTGTGTCTAATACAAGGGGCGAGCCTAGAAAGAAATGGAAAGTCTTGGAGAAGAGGCAAAAGAGGCGGTGGACCGGTCGATCCATGGACCGGATCGATCGGTCCATGTCTTCATGGGCTTGGGCCGAAATTCTTCTTAGGATCGATCGGTCCAAGTGTGGATCGGTCGATCCCAACTCTCGTCCGCGTCGGCTTCGTCAGCAGGTTGACATGTCTTCAGTAAATCGGCCATAACTCTTGATTGCACCGTTGGATTTCCTTCAAACCACTTGGAGATGAAAGCTAACATCCGTGGGTATCTTGTATCAAAATATCAGAACGATCCAACGGTGGAAGGTCTTCGTCTGAGGCCATACTTCCGACGGGTCTGCTGGACTCTACAATTGCATCCAAAATGATCCAAAACTCTTTCTTTTCTAATATTTGTTTCTCAGACCTGAAATACACTAAGTGAAACATATAGTCCTAATATCTATCTAATATAGGTTAGTTGACTCAAATAATAATCCTAAAACATAGATTAAAAATGATAAAAATAAGACTCATCAATTCCCCCAGACTTGAATCTTTGCTTGTTCTCAAGCAAGAACAATCCGAAATCTTAAAGGGAAAGGTTTGAAAACAAGAACTTACAACTTCTCGAGAATCTCCGTACATCTTCCGTGGATCCATCACTCAAAGAATTGAGCTTACAACATGTACTAACCATTGGCTTAGCAACTCTCTGTACTGATGTCCCGAGTTCTCAAGGAAGCTCCAAAATCTTCTTTGCTGACTCCCTACATTCATTTTTTACAAGCGTGCGGTCTCAACGAGGGGGTATCGATCAAAGATCGAGTAGACGCTTACCTTCCTCTAGCTTCCAAGACATTCTTCTTATGGTTCCTTTCCTCCTCTTCTCTTTACTCTTTTGAGATCGATTTCTCCCTACTTTTCTAGGGTATCATTTTTTTTTTTTTTATCGATCTCCTTTTCTTTTTAGCCTGGGGTTGGTTTTCATGAGTCCGAAGTATGCAAGGGGGTAACCACACATCCCTCGGCCCACTTCTTTGTTTACCACATCCCTTTTCTTTTCTTTTTCTCTTTTTCTTCTTTTTTCTTTTTCAGGAGAAGAGAGGGGAATCCATACTTTTTCCGAAGTTATGCGTGTCTCGGAAAGCTTGAGTCAGAGGTCGCGTTCGATGCATACCAAGCCCCAAGTTGAGAAGATTAAGTCCAAATTAGCGTCTTGTCATGGGTGGAGTCAACGCCAAGTCAATCGAATTTCTAAGAGATAGGGACTTCTGGTGAGTTGTTCGGCTATGGCGTTCTAATCTTCGGCTCTTTAAAAGAATAATCATGACGGAATAGCAGAAGGTGTTAGTACGAACACACGATTCACAGAAGAAGTTCCAAGTTCCAACTATTTTGACTCAATAAAACGACTCAAAGAAAAACAAAAATACATAGATAAAAAATGTTAGTACGAATGGTTACATTCCTCCCCCAGACTTACTTCACACCGTCCCGGTGTGTAAGAAAAATCCAAGACAGAAAGGTAACACAGATGAACCTGGAGAATGCGCATATTCTGCGTGTAGAGCTGGTTCACAATGGGTTGCCTCCCATTCAGCGTTTGGTTTAGGTCGTAAGCTCGACCGTATGATGTGCCTAGGCAGGTGGAGCATCAACCAAATGAAGTGACTGGGGCTGTTCTATCACTTTGTCGGCAAGATATCGCTTCAAACGTTGCCCGTTGACAATAAATTCACTACCATCTTTACGCGCAAGGACCACAACACCATAGGGACGAACGTCGGTGACTAGATATGGGCCAGTCCAGCGAGATTTCAATTTCCCAGGAAAAAGTCGCAATCGAGAATTAAAGAGCAAAACTCGATCATTAACTGCAAAGTACTTAGGAACAATCTTCTTGTCATGCCAAGCCTTGGTGCGTTCCTTGTAGATCCGAGTACTCTCATAAGCATTCATTCGAATCTCGTCGAGCTCATTAAGCTGGATCATGCGCCTCCCTACGGCAGTCTTCGTGTTGAAGTTCATTTGCTTTGTGGCCTAAAATGAGTTGTACTCAAATTCAACTGGCAAGTGACAATCCTTCCCGTAGACCATTGTAAATGGCGTAGTACCAATTGGTGTTTTGTACGCCGTTCGATAAGCCCATAACGCGTCATCAAGTCTCAGTGACCAATCTTTGCGTGTACTATTCACTGTGCGTTCCAAAATGGCTTTGATTTACCGATTAGAGACCTCCACTTGTCCACTGGTCTGAGGGTGGTACGGTGTAGCGATCTTGTGGGTGACACCATACTTCCGAAGGAGGCCGGCGAATGTCTTATTAATAAAGTGTGACCCGCCATCACTGATAACGATTCTAGGGATGCCAAAACGTGGAAAAATCACGTGTTTGAAAAGATGGAGAACCACCCTATGATCGTTGGTCGGGCTGGCTATAGCTTCCACCCACTTAGAGACGTAATCGACTGCAACTAGGATATACTCATTCCCATAAGAACTAGGGAAGGGTCCCATGAAATCGATTCCCCAACAGTCAAAGACTTCGATCTCTAAAATGTAATTCTGAGGCATCTCATCTCGCTTACTCATATTCCCTCGTCGTTGGCATGTGTCACACTTGGAGACGTAAGTATGTGCATCACGAAACAGAGTAGGCCACCATAATCCGGCTTGTAAGACCTTCGTAGCGGTCTTGAATGTAGCGAAATAACCAGCGTATGCGGATCCATGGCAATGGTAGAGAATACCATTCATCTCAGATTCGGCGACACATCTCCTATAGAGCCCGTCTACACAACGCTTATAGAGGTATGGCTCGTCCCAGAAGTAATGTCGTACATCCCGTAAGAACTTCTTCTTCGCATATCCAGTGAAGTTCGGGGGTTCATCTCCAGCACATAGATAATTAGCGTAGTCAGCGTACCAGGGAATGTCGTTAACGGCTTGAGAAATTGTCTTAGCATCTGCGATGGGTTTGTAACGCTCGTTGAGGAAGGAATCACATATACGTTTTCCACCGGAATTCGGTCATCGATAGGAACGTCCGCTTCAATCTTCAGGCGAGAAAGGTGATCGGCAACTCCATTTTCTATCCCCTTTTTGTCGCGGATTTCGAGATGAAATTCTTGTAAGAGGAGAATCAAGCGCAGGAGTCTGGGCTTGGCGTCTTTCTTAGAAAGCAGATAGCGGAGTGCAGCGTGATCAGAATGGACTATGACCTTCGAACCTACTAAGTAAGATCGAAACTTCTCGAAAGCAAACACGATCGCGAGGAGTTCCTTTTCCGTGGTTGCGTAGTTCATCTGCGCCCCGTCTAGCGTTCGACTAGCGTAGTAGATGACATGGAGTTTACCATCCTTTCGTTGTCCTAGCACTGCACCAACGGCGAAATCACTTGCATCGCACATGACTTCAAAAGGTAGATTCCAATCAGGCGGTTGTACTACGGGGGCGGATACAAGTGCCTGCTTCAGGACGAGAAATGCTTCCTGACATTTGTCATCAAAAACGAATGGGACGTCCTTGCATAGTAGCTGGGTTAGAGGCCGAGCTATCTTAGAGAAGTCTTTGATGAATCGCCGGTAGAAACCTGCGTGTCCTAAGAAACCGCGTATCTCTCTTACCGTCTTCGGTGGTTGCAAGCTCATCATGACTTCGATCTTCGCCTTGTCTACTTCGATCCCCTTCTCCGATATCCGATGACCTAAAACGATTCCGTCGGTGACCATGAAGTGACACTTCTCCTAATTGAGAACCAAGTGCTTATCCACGCATCGTTGCAGAACTTTGCAGAGATTGGATAAACATGCAGAGAAGGATGAGCCGTAAACAGAGAAGTCATCCATGAATACCTCCATGATGTCTTCAATGAGATTGGTGAATATAGACATCATACACCGCTGAAAAGTGGTAGGCGCCTTGCACAATCTGAAAGGCATTCTTCGATATGCGAACGTTCCATATGGACAAGTGAATGTTGTCTTCTCTTGGTCATCAGGGTGGATTGGGATTTGGAAGAATCCGGAGTATCCTTCAAGGAAACAATAGTACGGATGATTCGCCAAGCGCTCAAGCATTTGGTCAATGAACGGGAGTGGGAAGTGATCCTTCCTTGTGGCGGCATTGAGCTTCCGGTAGTCGATACACATCCGATGGCCCGTAACTGTACGAGTTGGAATTAACTCGTCCTTTTCATTGGCGACGACGGTCACACCTCCTTTCTTCGGCACCACGTGAACTGGACTCACCCAAGTACTATCAGAAATAGGATAGATCACACCTACGCCTAGAAGCTTGAGAATCTCCTTCTTCACGACTTCTCGTAGATTAGGATTTAACCGTCTTTGGTTCTCGATGGAGGACTTAGAAGGATCCTCGAGATGAATGCGATGCGTACAGAGCTCAGGAGAGATACCGATGATATCGTCAAGAGAGTATCCTAAAGCCTTCCGGTACTTTCGTAACTTGTTGAGTAGAAGTGACGTCTCCACGTTGTTAAGATTGGCGTTGATGATTACTGGATAGGTGGAGTTTGGTCCCAGATATGCGTACTTGAGCCCTGCAGGAAGTGGTTTGAGCTCGAGCTTTGGTGCAGAGGATTCGCTCCAATCGTCTTCTGGTTTCGAAGGGTTTTTAAGAGTGGGACCGATCGGTCCAAGGTCCAGATCGATCGGTCCGTCCTCTTCGGCTTCTTTGTCGATGGAACAGACAGGATCGATCGATCCCGTAAGAGGATCGGTCGATCCGCCCTCTAATGATGGGTGAGATGCCTTCTGCTCCGCGCCCGGTGCATCGTCGAGTTGGCGTATCAGCTCCGTAATTTCTGAACAGCGAAAGGTCAGTTCGGAAGTGGGTTTGGTCAAAGCCGTTTGAACGTAATCGGTTGAGCCTCTCCAGGTTGCATACTTCTTCGGCTAATTCGTCCACTGCATCGATTTGAAAAGTTTGACCGTCAATGGTGGGATTCTTTGCGAGCCTCTCCAGGTTGAACTCCATTATAAGGTTATCCATTCGGAGTTCGATCTTTCCTTCTCTCACGTTAATCAAGGCTCCGGCGGCAGCGAGGAATGGCCTTCCAAGGATGATTGGATTTCGCGGTTCTTTGTCGAACTTTAAGATAATGAAATCAGTTAAGATGCAACTGTTTCCTATTTTAACCGGTAGATTCTCGATAACCCCTTCTGGACGACGCGTTGATCGGTCAGCCAACACAAGAGTCACCCTGGTTGGTTTAAAGGTGAAAAGGCCGAGTTTTTGCGCTATACTAAGTGGCATGAGACTCACGCTTGCTCCCAAGTCGCAAAGACATTTCTTGAATTCCAAGTCTCCTATCGAGCATTGCAGAGTGAATGGACCAGGGTCTTTATGTTTTTCTGGTTGCTGATCCTGAATTATCGCACTGCACTCGTGCGTGAGATGCATAGCTCCTTGCTCTAAGCTAGCCTTGTTTGTCAGAATGTCCTTCATGAGCTTCTTAAGGCATGGAACCATTTGAACGGCTTCGACGAATGGAAGCTTTACTTGGAGATCCCCTACTACTGATTTCATCTTGTCGTATTCCTTCTCGCGCATCGCGTTACTTCTGCGAACTGGAAAAGGTGCCTTACGTGGAGCTGCTGGTAGTGGTGCTATCGCAGGTTTAGGAACTAGAACAGGTGGTTCCTCGTTCTCAGGATCCCTCAGTATCTCGTCGAAATCTTCCACTTCGAATGGATTGACTCGTGTGGAAGCAGGGGCATTATTGGTGGTAGACCGGTCAATCTGTGTAGGAGATCGATCGGTCTCCAATTCCTGTCTGGGGATGCTTCCTTGTGCAGACCGATCGGTCTGTGCTGCAGATCGATCGGTCCGTCCGGCAGATGGACCGGTACCTTCTGGCCATTTGGGTGCATCGTACTTTTTCCCGCCTCTTAGCGTTATTGCATGCATGAACTCCCTGGGGTTGTCTTCTGGCTTGCCTGGGAGTACTCCTGGCGGTGCTCGGACATAGGACGCGGATTGTGCCACCTGGTTTTCGAGTATGCGCATATGGGTGCTCAACATCTCGATTTTCCCGTTAAGATCATTGTACATGCTGTCAATCTTGACGTTGATGTTGCTGGAGCTTTGATGATGACTATCCATAAGAGTACGCATCATGGCTTCGAGTCGACTTTCTTGTGGATTTGGCTCCTGATACGCACTGGGTTAAGGTTGAAAACCTTGCGGAGGATGGTAAACGTGAGAGGGGTACCCTCCATAGCCTTGGAAGTTCGCTTGCCTTCCCAAGTAGTGAAGCTCTTCAGTCTCGTCAGGGTCAGGATCACTGGTATTCTTTCGACGTATGATGCGTCGATTTCTTTGCAGGAGAGTGTCTACCTTAGAGCTGAGATCCTTGAAGGCATTGTTGTCCTCTTTAGGCGTCTCAGGGACTTTGTTGCTGCTACTCGCTGCTAGATTGTCGATCAGAAGAGTAGCCTCGTCAGCTGTATTGGTAGAGAAATCACCGCGGCTTCCGGTATCTAACGCCATTTGATAATCGAAATCCACTCCGCAATAGAAGATGTTCATGAGATTCTCTTTTGCGTACCCGTGATGTGGGCAGTCTCTCAGATACTCCTTAAATCGCAACCATGCTTCGTAGAACGGTTCACCTTCCTCTTGCGAGAATGTAACGATCTTGTTCCTCATCTTTGCGGACCGAGACTTGGTGTAGAAATAGTTGAGAAACTTTCCTCTACATTGTTTTCAAGTCGTAAGAGATCCCGGTTCAAGTAGTTTGAGCCACCTCAAAGCTTTTTCTCCTAAAGAGAACTTGAAGAGGGTAAGCCTTAGGTAGTCGTAGGGCACTACATTCTGCTTTGCAGTGTTGCATAGACTTTCGAAGGTCTCAATGTGGTCAAGAGGATTCTCTGACGCCGAACCGTTGAAGATACGGTTCTGAACTAGAGAGATCAGGCTGTGCTTGATCTGGTAGTCTTCCACCTCAGGAGTAGGTGGGCAGATGGCTGACCGAGTCTCATAGAAGTGCTATGGCGCGTTATGCTCCCTTAGAGTGATGCGTCTTGGCGGCGTATGAAACGGATCGGTTGATCCTCCAGAGGGATCGATCGGTCTGGCAGGATCAAGGACGCCTTGGTTCATGGCTCGTGCTCCTTGGTTAGCTTCTTCCATTGTTCACCTAAATAATATAAATATAAATAAAATAGATTAGTAAAACGAAAAATAAAAACCTAGACTTAATTCAATTCTAAAAATCCTAGAGGCAATTTATTGGTCCCCGGCAACGGCGCTAATTTGATCGATGGTCAAATTAAAACCTAGAATAAAACAATTACCGGATCAAAGACGGCAATCAGTTGTAGTATTTAAGGGTCGAATCCACAGAGACCAAAGTTGCACTATAAGATAATTAGACTAAATATAGCTAGGAGCAAATTAAGAGATTTGTTTCAAGCAAACGATTAATTCAAAAGACAATTCAATAATGAGACAAACATTAGGTCTAGGGTATTCTTCCAGGATGTGAAACAACAAGCAAATCGAAGTAAAGGAATGTTAAAGAATAGTTCTTGAACTCAATTCACAATGGTAAGGTACATCGATTCTCACTCACGCCAATACCTACTTAGCAATATTTAGAGAACGCTTTACGCTAGGCTTCCCTAAGTAAAACTAGCATTAATAACAAGATTGATACGTTCACAAGATATCAAAACGAGAGCTTTGCGCTTGCCAAGTTATGAAATCTTGCTCGCCTAATGTTAATTCTAGCGACTAAACACCACTCTCGTGCCTAGTTTAATCGCCTAAGATCTTAGAACTAGGTGATCAGTCTAATTCTAGCATTAAGAACAACAATAGATGAAGAACTAATAATCTAAATTCCCGGACTAACAACCTAGCGAATTCATCACATCCCTTCCGAAACCCTAAACCTAATAAGGAAACTACTCAGACATGGAAAAGGAAACAAAGCATTCAATAAATGAAAACATCTTTATTTCCTAAAATAAAACTAAAAAGGAGCTAGAGAGCTTTTAGGTCTCTTGCCCACAAACTAAAGAAAAGTAATAAAGTGAATTATGATTTTCGGTGTGTCTAATACAAGGGGCGAGCCCCCCTTTATATAGTATCCAAAACTCTTTCTTTTCCAATATTTGCTTCTCAGACCTGAAATACACTAAGTGAAACATATAGTCCTAATATCTATCTAATATATGTTAGTTGACTCAAATAATAATCCTAAAACATAGATTAAAAATGATAAAAATAAGACTCATCATTGGTATACATCGAACGCGACCTCTGACTCAAGCTCTCCAAGACGCGCATAACTTCGAAAAAGTATGGATTCCCCTCTCTTTTCCTGAAAAAGAAAAAGAGAAAAAGAAAAGAAAAGGGATGTGGTAAACAAAGAAGTGGGCCGAGGGATGTGTGGTTACCCCCTTGCATACTTCGGACTCATGAAAACCAACCCCGGGCTAAAGAGAAAAAGAGAAAAGGAGATCGATAGAAAAAATAAAATGATACCCTAGAAAAGTGGGGAGAAATCGATCTCAAAAGAGCAAAAGAGAAGAGGAGGAAAGGAACCATAAGAAGAATGTCTTGGAAGCTAGAAGAAGGTAAGCGTCTACGCGATCTTTGATCGATACTCCCTCGTTGAGACCACACGCTTGTAAAGAATGAATGTAGGGAGTCAACAATGGAGATTTTGGAGCTTCCTTGAGATCTCGGGACACTAGTACGGAGAGTTGCTAAGTTCATGGTTGGTACATGTTGTAAGCTCAAACCTTTGAGTGATGGATTCACGGAAGATGTACGGAGATTCTCGAGAACTTGTAAGTTCCCGTTTTCAAACCTTTCCCTTTAAGATTTCGGATTGTTCTTGCTTGAGGACAAGCAAAGATTCAAGTCTGGGGGAATTGATGAGTCTTATTTTTATCGTTTTTAGTCTATGTTTTAGGATTGTATTTTGAGTCAACAAACCTATACTAGATAGATATTAGGACTATTTGCTTTACTTAGTGATTTACAGGTCTAAAGAGAGAATATTGGAAAAGAAAGGATTTTGGATCAAATAAGAGTGCAAATGGGCTAAGCATGAAGAAGTCGACCAATCGTGAAGAAATGAAGAAGGATCGACCGATCCACAGCAAGGATCGATCGATCCATGAAGAATTGCGACCCACGGTTGAAGAGGCGGCAGAACCGACCAACCAGGCCCATGGACCGTTCGATCCAATCAAAGGCCTTGGCCCAAGACGAAAAGACGGTGGGATCGACCGATCCACACCAAGGATCGATCGATCCCTGCTTGCCGACTCTCCAAGGATTTCCATTTTTCTTCTTTCCATTTTCTCTTCTCTTTTCCTTTTGCGGCCTCTCTCCCTTTACTATATAAAGAGGGGCTCGCCTCTTGTAATCACACACAATTCATTCTCTCCCTTTTAGAGTTTGTAAGAGATTCACATCTCAATACACTCTTAGTTTTATTTTAAGATGTTTCTTTTTAGTTTCATCTTTGTTTTTATTTTTATGCTTGAGTAGTTTCCTTATTAGGCTAGGGTTTCTCTGAAGGGATGTGATTGATTATTAGGTTGTTAGTTTGGGAATTTAATTTATAGTTCTTTTCCTATTGTTGTTCTTAATGCTTAGGGCTTGAGTAGCTAACTTGTTCTAAGATCTTAGGTGATTAAACTAGGTACGAAAGTAATGTTTAGTCGCTGGAATCAACACTAGGGGAGCAAGATTTCATAACTTGGCAAGCGCAAAGCTCTCGTTTGATATCTTGTGAACATATTGATCTTGTTATTAATGCTAGTTTTAACTAGGGAAGCCTAGCGTAAAGCGTTCTCTAAATATTGCTAAGTAGGTATTTGCGTGAGAATCGACTTACCTTACCATTGTGAATTGAGTTCTAGAACGTATTTTAATATTTCCTATTAATTGATTTAATTGTTTTGTCACATCCTGGATGGTCTCCCTATGCCTAATACTTCTTTAATTATTGTTTGCTTATTTTATTTTATCGTTAGGTTGCTAGAAAACAAACTCTTGATTATTTTGTCTTAGCTTAATTTAATCTATTGATTTAAAGTGTATCTTTGGTCTCTGTGGATTCGACCCTAAAGTACTACTATGATTACCGTTTTGATCTGGTATAGTGTATGATAGGTTTTTATTTGTTTATCTGTGATGATCACCCGTTGGAGACCTCCCCTCAGCCAAATGTGAACTTCTTGGTGCCATTGGAAAGCTTAAAGAGTCAAGACTCACCTCGAAGTGGAATCACCCAATTTGGAGCTACCGTTCAGAATTGGAGTTCAATTCCACCCCCATCACCTTGTACCCAATACTGCTCTTGAATGTACGCAACAAATTGAGAACAACATCAGTAACTACCAGCCATGAATCGAAGAGATTGAAGGGATTGAGATTAAAGAGAGTGAGAATGGAGAGATTGAGATCGAAGAGCTTGAGAGAGAATTTCACGAAGAGAGAGTTTTGGGTTGAGAGCAAGAGAGCAAAACCCTAGATCTAAAGTTATGTCGATTATTTACTAAGTGTCGAATGGATTTTGTTTTAACTTTAGAAATCTTAGGAGTCACAAAGTGGTCACAAAATGGTCACAAAATGTTAAAAGAAAACCAAATATTAGGAGGGAGGTTTGCCGCTAAAAGAAAACCCGAAATTTTAATCTGAAAATAAGACAGGTCGCAATTAGGTCGCAAATACGTCGCAAAAAAGTTTGAAATCGTCGCAAATAGGTCGCAAATAGTACCAAAGAGAGACGAATTTGTGACTAACATCTAAGAGTCACAAAAAGTTTGTAACGAATTTCTTAACTTATGATCGAAATAACACCTATCTATTGTCATGTAAGGATGACATTACAATAATTAAAAGTCTAGCAAATTAAATTAGTAAAAACAAATGCAATGCTTGTAAGTTATGAAATTGCAAAATCATTAGTTAATATTACATATCATGTTACATGTTATGGTTTGAATAATTCTAAAAAATAGACAAAACCATAAGTTGACTATAAGATTGATTATTTTTCCAAGTCTAATGATGTTGGAGTGATTATAAGACATCTAATATTGACAATGGTATAAATTTGAGTAGATAAATGTCCAAGTAAAATACGACCGTCGCAAAGGCGTCACAAAGTCGTCTCGAACTCAGGTGTTAGTCGCAAATACGTCGCAAATCTCAGGTGTTAGTCGCAAAATCGTCGTATATTCGTCGCTAATTTACGACCACTTTCTAACTCTCTAAGTTTTCGTCGCAAATTAGCTACCGTTTTGTGACGATTTTCTTAAGAATCACAAACTTATTCTTATGAATTTAAAAGTTTTAGAACCAAAGAAAATCAATTTATAGTGTTAGAACCAATAATATTACAATACACAACAAGATCAATCATTTATATTAAAGAAAACATGAAATTCAATGAATTTAGGACATTTCAAAAGTATTAGTTAACATTACATATAACATGATGTAATGTTATGAAAGTTTTTATAAATCATATAAAACTTAAGATATTAGAATGATTCCATACCTATAATAGTTCAAATTAATGTAGAAACTTTGAAGCTTAACATATTGAGAAATCTCTATTGGTAAATCTCAAAATAAAATCGCGAGGGTCACTAAACGGTAACAAAATCGTCTCAAGTTCAGGTGTTAGTCGCAAATAAGTAGCATATAGGTGGCTAATTTACGACCACTTTGTAACTCTCTAAGTTTCCGTCGCAAATTAGCTACCGTTTTGTCACGATTTTCTTAAGAGTCACAAACATATTCTTATGAATTTTAAAGTTTTAGAACCAAAGAAAATCAATTTATAGTGTTAGAACCAATAATATTACAATACACAACAAGATCAATCATTTATATTAGAGAAAACATAAAATTCAATGAATTTAGGACATTTCAAAAGTATTAGTTAACATTACATATAACATGATGTAATGTTATGAAAGTTTTTATAAATCATATAAAACTTAAGCTATTAGAATGATTTACTACGTATAATAGTTCAAATTAATATAGAAACCTTGAAACTTAACATATTAAGAAATCTCTATTGGTAAATCTCAAAATAAAATTGCGAGGGTCACTAAACGGTAACAAAATCGTCTCAAGTTCAGGTGTTAGTCGCAAATAAGTAGCATATAGGTGGCTAATTTACGACCACTTTGTAACTCTCTAGGTTTCCGTCGCAAATTAGCTACCGTTTTGTGACGATTTTCTTAAGAGTCACAAACTTATTCTTATGAATTTCAAAGTTTTAGAACCAAAGAAAATCAATTTATAGTGTTAGAACCAATAATATTACAATACACAACAAGATCAATCATTTATATTAGAGAAAACATGAAATTCAATGAATTTAGGACATTTCAAAAGTATTAGTTAACATTACATATAACATGATGTAATGTTATGAAAGTTTTTATAAATCATATAAAAATTAAGCTATTAGAATGATTCACTACGTATAATAGTTCAAATTAATGTAGAAACCTTGAAACTTAACATATTGAGAAATCTCTATTGGTAAATCTCAAAATAAAATCGCAAGGGTCACTAAACGGTAACAAAATCGTCTCAAGTTCAGGTGTTAGTCGCAAATAAGTAGCATATAGGTGGCTAATTTAAGACTTATTTGTAACTCTCTAAGCTTCCGTCGCAAATTCGTCCCAAACTCAGATGGTAGTCGCAAATTCGTCCCAAACTTAGTAACGCCGTTTTGTAACCCCGTTATATCCGTCCCAAAGTAGTCGCAAAATTCAACCTTTTTTGGAGGGGTCTTAAAATTGTAGCAAAACGGTCGGTAATTAGCGACTATTTTCTGACTTCCACGACGCGTCGTTAATTTGCGACTGATTTGTGACGATTTTGGTTTTGGTCGTTAAGTGGTCACAATTTCGTTACAAAGTAGTCGCTAAACTTTGTGACCACTAATTTGGTCACAATCCTTGGTCACAAAACGCAGGTTTTCTTGTAGTGGACGTAAACGTTGACGTAGACGTAGACATGTGCTTATAAAGATTCACTACTCTTTCGTGGTTTGAGATTCAGTTATAAACAATTTCCCCACCTAGAAAAAGTATACAATAAACAAAGTAACAAATAGAACATCCACTCAAGCAAAACACCATAAAGCTATTCCTAAATTCATAATATACATCAAGATGAAAGAATTAGAAGAAATACCTCGCTTTGCTTCTAGGTCATGCTCGTGTATAGTTTTGGAGAAGAAGAAATTTAGAAACGATAATTTGTGTTCTTTCTTTTGTGAACCGTATTAAGGTTTTTAATTAAGTTAAAAACTTAATTAAATATATAAAAAATATACCACGATTCTAAAATATTTCTATAATAACGCTTCCAAAATTAGAATCGCAACAAATAGAACGCTTCCAAATTGGAATCATAGCTTTTAAAACGCTTCCAAATTGGAATCATAGCTTCTAAAACGCTTCCAAATAGAACGCTTCCAAATTGGAATCATAGCTTCTAAAACGCTTCCAAATTGCCTTTTTTGGAATCGCGATTCCACCGCGCTTCCACGCACTTCCTGAAGCGTCTGCGCTTCCTGAAGCTTCCGGAGCGAGAATCGCACCGTACACGAAACTTCCGTGCAACGTAGGTTGCGGCGAGAGAGTTTTACTTTTTAAGGCTTTTGTTGTTTTTTCCTTTTGACTTTTACAATAACTTAGGGTAAATTGTGTATCCTGGTTTTTTTTTTTATTCTTCTAACTTCTCTTGGTTTTTCTGTATTTTAGTATTTTTTCCTTTAAAATTTAATTACCAATAATTCTGATTTTACTAAGAGGGCATATTTGATTACCTTTTTCAAAATGAGGGCAATTTAGCTATTCTTCCGTATAGCACGGGACTTGATATCTTATATAATAAAATAGAGGTGTCTTTTGTAACTTTCTGAGAAGCTGACATGTGTCCTCTCTCAAATTCGCTTACAGGACGACATGTGTCCTCTCTCAAATTCGCTTACAGGACGACATGTCTCCTCTCTCAAATTTGATATGTCTTTTTCTATTCAAACTTAAATACATTTTTATCTAATTTATTATTTCTTTTAAACACAAATACATCATTTTCTTTTTTTTTATTAGATTTAATTATATCATTATATGAAAGACATATTTCTATACATTATATTTGTTTTTTGGGCATCACTTATAGTAATATATAATATCACAATATTTATGCTAAAAGAATTTCAAGATAATACATATATTCTAATATGATAGTATATTTTGATATTTTAAACAACGACAATAACATTTATATATTTAAAATTAATTTATCATCTTAAATAATATTTTAAAAATTTTCAGTAACTAATTTTACTTTATTTTTCCATTAAAGTGTTTTTCTCCACTATAAGTTATCACATGAAATATCAACAAATCATATTGAATTCTTACATTAATCTAATTTAATGCTATTTTTGTAACGGTTTTACAATAAAATAGTAATAAATACTACATATGAATTGATATACTCAATTACTTCAATAGAGGTTGTGGCTGTTGGTGTGTCTCCAAAGAAAAAAGTGAGGAAGATGGAATAGTCTCCATTTAACAAGAAGAGTAGTTAAGCGATGAGACGGTAATAAAGATGACAATAGCAAAAAAACTGTAGCTGGAAACTCATTGTAAAAATTAATTTATCATCTTAAATAATATTTTAAAAATTTTCAGTAATTAATTTTACTTTATTTTTCCATTAAAGTGTTTTTCTCCACTATAAGTTATCACATGAAATATCAACAAATCATATTGAATTCTTACATTAATCTAATTTAATGCTATTTTTGTAACGGTTTTACAATAAAATAGTAATAAATACTACATATGAATTGATATACTCAATTACTTCAATAGAGGTTGTGGCTGTTGGTGTGTCTCCGAAGAAAAAAGTGAGGAAGATGGAATAGTCTCCATTTAACAAGAAGAGTAGTTAAGCGATGAAACGGTAATAAAGATGACAATAGCAAAGAAACTGTAGCTGGAAACTCATTGTATGAGAAATTTATAAATGTTACTATGAAATCGAGGGTTCAAAGAGCGAATAAGAAAAAGAAGAATAACATGTGGAGACTACTTTAGAAAGTGAGTCCCGAAATGATTCTAAGTTTGGTAACATTGAAGACGATGAAGATGATGAGTAAAGTGGTAAGAAAACCAACTCGGTTTTGATATAATTCAAATATTTTAATTTTCTGCTTCTTATCTTCTTTCTATATATAGTGTTATTTTTATGATGAAAGATTTAATTTTTCTGACGATTTCAGAAAGATTTACGTATATTTCTTCCATATTCTTTTTTTATCTACATAAAAGTTCTCTATTCATACATGTGTTTCTATTTTCCGTGATTTTTATATATGTTTGCATTTCTATTTTTAGTTAATTATTTTTTAACAAACATATATATTTTATAAATAATAGGAAGAAGGAGAAGTGTTGATGAAGTTGAGAAATTTAATGGAGAACTTGAATCTGTTTTAGGTATGGTGTTTGTTGCAGTCTCATGTATAAAAGATCTTTGTGGATCCCTAGAATTTAAAGGCGAGTGAGATGTGAAAACAACAAACAAATTACATATACATATACTCTCTAACCTTGACTTCTAAACTTAAATATACTCTCGATGCTCTAAATTAAAAGAGAAGGTGAAGATGAAGGAGAAAAAATTGAAAGGTTAAAAAAGGATAGTCTATAATACTTATTTTTAACATATATAGAAGATTTTATAATATTATTAAATTTTATAATTCAATGTATTAACACATAATTTAATAATGAGTTGAAACAAAATTCAACCAATAAAAAATAGACTACAAAATTTAAAAACATGAGATATTTTTCAGATTAAGTCAATATAACACATAAAAATTATCAACAAATATTTAAAAATATAATAATTTATTTCATATATAACTTAGAACAAAAATATAAATATAGTTATGCGCGCGCGAGTCCTCTCCTCTAGTATACAATAATCTTAAGATGTGTTGTTAGGTGTGATATGCATGACAAGTTATTGAACAATATTTTACCATAAAAAACAAAAGTTATTGAACATTAACATTAACAGTTGGTCAAAGCCGAGGATACTTACTGGATAACATATTTGATTATTGTAGGACCTTTATGATGATTATAGATATCTATCTAGATATTCAAACAAAAATTTTAGTAGAAAATTATTAATATTAAAAAGCATATAATAAGTTTTTTACTGTTAATTATTAAATGGAAAGAATCGGACTAAGTCCATGTTCTGTGGAGTACTTAAGTAGATATAAAATTTAATGTTATTGTTTGTTTCTCATGCAAATGAGATTTTGTAGAATACTAAGTTCTTGGCTTTTTGACCAAATTCAGTTAACCTTTGTGGATAATGGATAAGCTATCAAATCATGTCACTATTATAGTCTATGAACAGTAATAGTTCAGAGTATTTACATAGCTTATGCCTTTTTTCATATATTTTATTAACCATTTGGTTATTTAAATATATGCTTTTTTTGATATGTCGCCTAGCTAGCAATATATTGACCATTTGGCCCACCATCGTGATAAATATATTCTTCTTCTGTTTTGTTGTGCGATTCGCCGACGTTCAACTAACACGTGCTGAAATAAAATTTGCTTACCCTTTTCAATGCTTATGTGATGTTTCATGTATCATTTTAGCAATCTTCCGATAGATAACACTCATAATAGCATAATAGCGTTTTTAATATAATTTTGTAAGAAAAAATATTAGTTAAGAAAATTTACATAATATTTAATAAAACACAAAAATGTAAAATTTACGTTGTCGTTTAAAAAATTATAAATAAAAACTTATTATACAAAAAATTGATATATAGTTGTTTATAACATAAAAACTTATTCTGTTATTATGTGAATGTATCAAATAAACACCAAATTTTATTCTGCAAATTTTCATTTTGTAATTTTTATTCTGCAAATTTTCATTATGTAAAATTTTATTATGCAACTTATACATGTTATTATATAATTATGCGTGTTACCAATAGAAGCCTAACTGTTATTCTTATGCGCACAATACTAAAATTTTACTAAATGAAAGCAATTTAAAATGATATAATATATTGGTGTAGTTTAATATAAAATTTTATCAGTGCAAAAATTTATACTAACATGGTTTAATATTTTCATCTAAAATTAATTTATATTGTACTTTTATCATTGGAGATGGAGAATGATGATAGGATTGTTAACTATTATCATAGTGTCAGTTAAGTTTTCTTCTAATCAAAATTAACATTTGTTCATTCAAAAGTTTACGTTTAAGATCTTTGAATTTAGTCTTTACTAAATCTTATGATTTGTATTTTACTGGTTAACAAAATTTTACCAAATAGATATGTTGATTCCACTGGCTAACAGATATTAAGATTTATATTTTGCTCGTTTAAAAGAATGTATCATTCAAAAAAAGAAAAAAAAGTTTATCAAAAATATCTATATTTATATATGTCACTACCATTTACCGGCTTCGATATGATTCCACTGCACTAATAAGTCAAGAGTCTACGCAAGCAAATCCAAAAGTTATGACAGAGCGTATTGGTGGCCTCAAGGCCCTCAACTTACCAAAAGAATAATGTGACTATTTCTTTTCTAAAACGTTTATCGAAAAACAAAAACTCTTAATAAATAAGCATCTCAATTTCAAAAAGATTTAAGTTTTTGCATATTTAAAACATTTTATTGTTGTTCTATTATTCTTAGATCCTTACAAGGGAATTCTAGTCCATAGCTACCTTAATAATCAGAAAATTACACAAAATTCTAGAAGTTGCCACCTAATCGCAGGGAAGTCAGGTCACGATTTTCATTTGACTACCTGACCATCTTTTTCAGTTGTGGTCTATTTAAAACAAACACTTAAATTATATTATTAAATTTAGCCATTTAGATCTCCCCTGATTACAAAAAAATAGAAAATATAAGTCGCTCCTAAATACTCATAGACTCATATACCATTTCCAAATCTTAAAATTCGAAAATTTATGTACATTAAAAGAAAAATGGTCGTTATATATTATAATGATTATGACCACTTTGAATTATTTGTAGGCTCCATGCAAAAATTCTTTTTTTGTCAACAAAATATATTGATTAGCTAAAAAAACCAAATTGGCGGAATGTTGTTTACATAGGTAACTTGGTGCGGCATGGTACGAACATTTCGTGCCAAAGAATCCGCTTTTACATTCTCGCCTCTGGGAATAAGAGATAAAGAGAAGGATGAGAATTCTTCCCTGCCCGATGCAATGTCTTCTAAGAATACTGCGAAAGCCGGCCAATCTGTTGGAGAAGACACCATCTTCACCAGGTCAGAGCAGTCAGTCAAAAACGCCACATGTAGATTGCCAGCTCCAATCATACATCTCATCGCCCACACCAAGGCCTCCATCTCCGCGTGCAGGGCAGATAGACTACGCCGTCGGTTGGTAGCTCCCATTGTTGTCTCCATGCTGTGGGATGTACAGAACCATCCATAACCTGCAAAATTATCCGTCGCCTTCCATGATCCATCCACATAACATCGGTGACCACTATAGGATATTGGCAGAGGATTTAAAGGTGACGGAGAGTGGTGTTGTTGCACCAACATAGGCAGGATTGTGCCCTCCTCCTCTACCTAAGCCTGCTGCCAAGCCTGGGATTCCGTATCAGCCAATCGAACCACCTCGAGAGGGTTCTCATCGATATTTTCAAAAACTTTGGCATTTCTTGCCTTCCAGAAATACCACATTACCCATGGAAAGGATTCGCTTTGAGCGTGTGGTGGTTGCCGCCAAAAAAAGTAGTCCATATTTGTAAACAAGGATTCCGAGGGGAACGACTGTGATCCCGATGGAACCTGGGATAATGCCCATGCCTGACGGGCAGGCGGACATTCGAATAGAACGTGATTAATTGTTTCTTCAGAATGGCCACATCGAGCACAATTCAAATCACAATTAATTCCTCGTCTGCTGAGATTAGCAGAGACCGATATACAACCAGTAAGAGTCTGCCACATGAAATGTTGGATTTTCGGAGGGCATTTAATCTTCCAGACATGTGCTTGAAGCGGAATACAGTTTGGCCCATGTACCAGAGACAATGCCCAACCTGGATACGGTAGGCGGGCCGTATGGTATCCTGATTTGACCGTATATTTACCATTCTTTGTAAAGTGCCAACCAAGAGAGTCCGGGATGCTGCTATACCCCAGGGGAATCGCAGAGACCAACTCGACCTCTGATGGGTCGAGTATAGTCCTCAATTTGTCAAGATCCCATGATCTTGTCTGATGATCAATCAAGTGAGAAATTTGTAGAGAGGGGTCCATAATGGACCCGTTGCTTTTTGCTGGTCTCGGGAATTGAGAAGGTATCCAAAGATCATTCCAAACAGAAATGGTTTCACCTGAACCTACTCGTTTAATCAGCCCTTTTTTCACCAGAGAGCGAGCGGAAACCATACTTCGCCAATAAGATGGTGAATATGATTTTATATCCTCCAAAGGATTGGAATTCCGATAATACCGACTTTTAAAAACCTTAGCAAATAAAGAATCAGGCACCTCCATCAATCTCCATAGCTGTTTTGCCAGAAGAGCCGTATTGAAATCATTAACATTACGAAATCCGAGTCCACCCAATTGTTTACTGCTACATAATTTCTCCCACGCTTGCCAGTGCATGCCTTTTGAGTCGCCTCCCGTATGCCACCAGAAATCAGCCACCGCGCTAGTTAGCTTAGAGGTGACTGATTTCGGCAGACGGAAGCAAGACATGACATAGGTAGGAACAGCTGCAGCAACCGATTTAATCATTACCTCCTTCCCTCCCTTGGATAAAAATTTTGCCGACCAACTATTAATTCTACTTTGAAGCCTGTCGCGCACAAAGGAAAATAGTTTTGTCTTGCTCCATGCAAAAATTCTTATCAATACTAAATTTGATTAACTTTTTGTCAAAAAATTATAAGCCTTAGTTTAGTATATGATTAAATTTTTCTTTTTTAAATCTTTTTCATTAAAACATGTTTGAATACTCTAATTAACACATGCTAAAACACGATCATAATTGAGAGTTTTCTCGCTAGTTGAATAAGGGACAAAGACTTTTACACTAACTTGAGAAGTCAAGCATATTACAAAAATAAGAAACATATTAAGGACTAAAATTAATCAACCACTAAAAAACTTGAGGGTCCTAAGACAAGATCCTAATCTTTCACCAAGCCCCACTAGTTTCAGAAGAACCCAAAAGCTCCTCAAGATACTGTTCTCCCAAATCTTCAAAGACAACAACATTATCTAACTTCACGGAGCTGTGATCAAAGTCATTATCTTTCGTCTTTCTATTGGTCATTCTTCGTCTCATAGAGTGTTTCCTCTTCAACGCTACAACCGGAGAACAACCATCCTCGTAGCTATACTTAATCTCCGAAAGCGACTCTTGAACTCTCTCCGCCGGAAAATTGAGAATCGCCGACGACCCTCTCATCGAAAAAGCCGCTTGATCGTAGGCGAGAGCCGCCTCTTCCGCGCTTTCGAACGTCCCGAGCCAAACTCGAATACCGTTTCGTGTCGAATCTCTTATCTCGGCCGCGAATTTTCCCCATGGCCGTCGTCTCACGCCTCTATACGACTTCTCTGACTTTCTTGAGATTTCAGATTTGATTGGAAGGTCTTGAAGATCAGATTCGATGAAGCTTTGTTGCGTAGATTGCTCGATTAGGCGGTAAAGAAGCATTTCTTCTGAGTCGTTCTCGTTGAAGGGGAGAGAGTAATTATTGGAAGAAGAGGAGGAGAAAGATTCCGGAGACGATCCGATAGAATATTCCGGCGATAAGCCAGAGAACGGTGACTGAACAAAAGATGGATCCATGTCGAAAAAGGGGAGAAAATACTCTGTTTTTCTTACTACTCTGTTTTTCACTACTCTGTTTTCGGTTAGAGGATCGTTAGTGTATGTATTGACGAGCTCTATATATAGAGAGAAAAAATAGTGATTGTATAAAAAAATGTCCAAAATAGACATGAATTTTCACTGTCTCAGTCAAAGAGAAATGTCACGTAATAAAAGGTGGAAAGGTAATTTAGACCTTTTTTTACATTCAAATGAAAATTTGAGGTTGCTTCGTCGAAGATGAGTAAAGACATATTGAAGATTTATTCTCTTCGTGATATATGATTTGGTTTTGTATCGTTAAAACCAATATTAGTGCATGAGATTATGTGAAAATGTATATTTTTTTTTAATTTATCTTAATGTATTCTCGTATACTCTTCATATTGAAAGGGTTAGGTCATAGGTGTATCATTTCGTCTAATCATCACATGATTCATCGAAATTGTGGCACTTTTGCATCCATATTTAGTAGAAGGTAAAATATAAATCATATGCTACAAGACTGCATACAAGTTTTATATTTTAACAAAAACATACAAGTTTTATAGAAAAGGAGATGTAAAATATCATTGGCACTTTTACATAATTTTGTCGTATCATTCATATTTAGTAATATAAAATATATATTTTTAAAAGTTTATATGTGAAAGATTTAGAAAAGATAGATTGTAATTCATAACGGTAAAATTTATAAATCATAAAATGACGAACAAAATGAACCACATATGAAAACAACTAAAACTTTTGTAGCATATTCGAAGATTAACGAATACCTCAAAATATGCCACAAAAATATTATCATGTGATATGTGAAAACCAAGTTAATATATTTTGTAAGTGAAAAATTGATGATGCTAAAGTTTTTTTTTTTTAAATCGAGATTATCTATATCATAAATTTTATTATTTAATACATTCAAATCAAACTGACTCTAGATGAAAATACGATAATGACTTTAGTAAAAATCAGTTGACTAACATATTTAGATTCTTATAAACTTTTCCAATAATCTAATTACCAAAATATATATGTTGTAGAGTCCATATATCTTATCTAAATTACTTATGAGAAAAAAAAAATTACTTATGAGTAGTAAAACAAATATTTGCCGAAGTTCACATTCCACACATACAAATAACGAGATCCATGTGAAAATGATTATGCCATAATCCAAAATAACAGCTAGATCAACTTAACTATGACAATTTTTACACTTTGGCGTTGCAATTATGATTACATAAACATCAAATCGTTATCCTATAATCTTAGGAGGCTATTATTAAGTATTATTAAATAAAGTTATTTTGGCCAAAAGCATAGTAAAAGAAAATGGTTGGTTGGAAGGAGTCAAAGATACATGCCCCCTTGAACCCCAATCAACAAATAACTTCAAGCCATCTCATAATTATAAGATAACTTGTTATTTTTATTTTATTTTGGTAAGATAATATGATTCTATTTGCTTTCAACGTCTTTCTCAAAGCAAAAAAAGATACTTCATGTGCCAATTTGTTTTTACATTATTTCTAGTTTCTTTTTTTTTGTGTGTGTGTGTGTGTGGTGTGTGTGTGTGTTACTTCCTTATTTCTAGTTATCCTATATTAAAAATTATGTTTATTTTTTCGTGTAAACTAAAATCGAATTGGAGCTCTTATATCATCGGAGTTACTTTATTCTTAGTTGATCAAATTTATTGTAGTCCAATACATATTGGGGGTAATTTGTAGGCTATTAGCCAAATAAAATGTAATGCAACATGACACTTTATTTACAAATCAAATTAGTATGCTAAACTGACTGAATATACATAGTTTCTCCAGGAATAAGTCTAACACTTACCTCAATGCACACAACCTTATGATAGTCAGATTAGGCATGAAAGAATAATAAATGCAATGGATGAGTAAATAATTAAGCACAAGTCGATACGGCCAGTTTACGAATCCATATCAAATAGTCTAAAAACTCTTTTTATTTCACATAATAAAGAAAATGACCATTCTCAAATTCGGACGATATCTATGATCAAAAATTGTTTTTGTCAAACCGAGATCTTAGTTTGACCTTCACGTTTATACTCATGAGTCATGGCTCAAGGCTCAAGGCTCAAGGCTCATCCCAAATGCAACACACCTTCTTATGGGAAGACAATCTCTCGAGACTTTATTATCTCTTGTGGTAAGTGTACTTAGACAATTCATTAAACTATGGATCGCCTTTTGTGATACTAGCTTTTAACAAACAAAGATTCTCCTTTCCAGTTTTAGATTTCTCTGAATAGTTTTATATGAGATTTTGTTTGCTTAAGCGTGAAAAAATCTCGAGAGAACACTTAATTTTTTTTCTTAACAATTAATTTAAAAGCTCTGGTGACCTTCCTTCAAATTCTTGACCATTTTGATCTGAAATTATTTTTCGACATAAATTTTTAAAATATTATCGAATTTTTAAAAATCAAGCATATCCTCGTAGATAAGAAAACTTAGTACAAAAAGAATGTAGTATGTTTTTCAAAACCTTGGAAGAATGACTTGTATTCCAAGTTAACAGTTTGATGAAAACCAAATTTTGTTTTGCCGTATATAGCAAAAAAAAACAAAATTTCGTCCTAAACAATATTTTTTTTATCAAAGAGCTTTCAAAATATATATATATATATATATATATATATATCTATATATATTCACTTTATTTATTTTTTGAATAATATAGTAAGATATATATTTGAGGTTTGAAAAAATAATATTAGTAACAATACTCTTAAATTAAATACATGAATTTTATAAAATGTAGGTAATATTTTATATATTTATATATATATATTTTTTTTTGTCAATATTTATATATATATATATATGTTTTTGTAAACCTCATCTAGAAAAATCATGATCCCGAGAAAAAAAAAAAATCATGATCCCGAGTTAGTAAAAGCTACAAAGTTTAAATCGACAAATCCATATATAATGGGACTATATTTTCACAGTTTTTCTCTAATCTTTTCTGTTTTAGTAGTGTTTTTTTCTTTTTTCTTTTTCCCATTAGTCGTTACTTACAAAAATAGGAGAAGTTGAAATAAATTATTCGAACCGATAAACACAAACATATATATACAAATCATGAACCTAAAACTTACGTTCAAATATATACAATCAAATTCTAAGAGAACACTACACATCATCACATGCATCCTGACTTCAACAGGATATAAATTTATTTTATTTATTCTTAATGCTTTCCAAAACAAGTCACGCACTGGTTTCTTCGATATCCCGCACGTGTTCAAAGTTTTTGGCTTTATTTTAAACTTCAAACATGGACGTTGCTTTTTTGGCTTTACTTTACAAAAACGAATAAAATAATCGCTTTCAATATTGACATCAGAAAAGTATTTGTTGCTAAACGATTTCCATAAGTCGACAATAAATATTCTGATTTATTGATAAACGATTTCCATAAGTCGACAACAAATATATATATATATATAATTATTCGAATGATTCATAGGAAAATCGATTATTATCCCTAAACGATTCCCCAACCGCAAAGCTTGGTTACAACTTACAAGTATGGTTTGCAAGAAGACGATAAGCTTTATGTGTTATGTTCCTCAAATCTAAGTCTCTGTTTTCTCTTCTAAACATTAGTATAATGATGCATTTTTTGTAAAAATGATGTTTTGGATGAATATAAATTTTACATTCTTTCCAAAAAAAAAAAAAAAAAAATTCAGAGGAAAATGAACAAATTTTCTAAAACATTTACTAGATTTTTCTTTTTTCAATATTTTTCCTTCGGTCAATTGTAGCTCCAAATTTTATTTTCTTAATGACTGAAAATTTAAATGGTTGTTGTTTTTAAGTAGGTTTTTGTGTTTTTTTTTTCTCAAAAACTAAGATTTTAAGAAAAGTAATTTTATAAAAAAATATAGAGAATTTAGATTTTGAGAGTTTTTTTTCAAATTTTTTAAAAATTCGAAAATTCCACTTCAGTAAGCTTTTAAAAAAGTTTACAACTAAACCTTTTTATTTTATTTTCCATTATTTTATTTTTTTTTTTATTTTGTAAAATCTAAAAACCAAAAAGCCAAAATCTATAATTTAAAAATAACTTAAAAACTTATCAAAAGAATAATTAAGGGTCATCAAAAAATAAAAGAAAATTACACAAAAATACGTCTAGGGCACGCCAGACCCAATTACATCATCACTCAGAATCGAAGCCACTTCATGAGAAGAAACAGAAAACGAATGAAAACCCAGCGGTAAAGAAAACACATAGTTAGCTAACCCATCCGTTAGGCAGTTAGCCTTCCTATACACATGAGAAATTCGGACTATCCAGTCTCTCAATAGAAAGCCATGGTACAACCGTACCCGAAAAAAAAGGGTCATCAAAAAATAAATAACAATTAAGAACGTCTTAGCGAAAGGTTAAAAGGTTTCTATAAAGCTTTAGAAATAAGAAAATATAAAAAGAGTATTAGTCAAAATCAAAAACGAAAGAAAATAATGTCCAGTAAGCATTCAATTTTGACTAAGGTGTTAGGCGTAAGGCGATAGCTACACATTCATGGTACGTGGTCATATTATTTGAATTTTTATAGTCCTATTGTTTATATTTTTATAGTCATATCACGTAATTTTTTATAAAAAAATCATGATTTTTCTTTGGAAAAAAAAAAATTCTTCATGATTTTTCGTTGAAACAAAAAATTTCTTCATGATTTTTCTTGAAATTATTTTCTAAAACTATTTATGTATAATGGGAAAAAATTTCTAAAGTACACACTATCCATTTGGATTTAAACAAAATGAATTTCAGAATTCAGTATCAATTATGGGGGATTAATTAAAACTAGATTACTAGAGTACTGACCCAATACCAAAGATTCATAAAGAAATTACCTAATATATCAAATGAACATATTTATAACCGAACTGAACCAATATTCATGGATAGTTGACGATCCACTCAGTTTATGATTCGGTTCCAGTTCAGTTCACTTGGTTCAAATTTTATGTCATGACTAGTTTTCTATATACATAACTGATAGGTTCGAACACAAACCAAAAAATATGATTTTTTAACAAAAAAGTTTATTTTATATATCTAGAAAATAACCACAACAATATTCTAATTGTATTAAATGTGATACATAATTTATCAGTCAAAAATCTTTTAAAGATACTTTAATTTTGATGATAAATTTATATTTGTGTCATAAGTCATAACTAATAACTGTAAATTTTTTTTGTTTAAACTACTTCATAGACCGAATGGGCCCTGTACCATGCCCATGCCCAAGCCTAGTATTTTGCCGACCTCAACAAACAACTGATCTTGAACTGCTGATATTGGGCCCAGTAACCCAACTACTGTCGACCCAACGTAATTACATTTTGGTAGTCCACTAATTTCCTAATCTGAATGCTTTTGATCCACTTCGAACATTTTTTTTTGGTAAAACACTTCTTCGAACATTTTAGTTATACAATATCCCAAAATCGTGAATAGAAGATTTATGCGTGAATAGAAAAATTATTATTAGTAATGGGGCTAACTCAACACCCAAAAGCTAGCTCAAGGGAGGAGGTTTGCCACATACTATATATATTGCCCAAAGATTTTATTTCTTTCCGATGTGGGACACTAACACACCCCCCTCACGCTTAGGGTTGGACATCTGAAGCGTGAAGTTTGTGGGACTGGACATCCACGGGTGGTAGCCCACTTTCGAGAAAGTTGAACCTAGGCTCTGATACCATATTAGTAATGGGCCTAACTCAACACCCAAAAGGTAGCTCAAGGGAGGAGGTTTGCCACATACTATATATATTGCCCAAGGATTTTATTTCTTTCCGATGTGGGACACTAACAATTATAAAACATATTATAAGACTCGGAAATCCCGATTTAAAACAGGCTGTCAAAAAAAAAAAAAAAAAAAACAGAAGAAGAAGAATAACATATGATTACTGAATGGTGCAAGATGACCATTGAGATATACGTTTGCCACAAAGAGTATATACAAGGGATTAGGGATGTTTTGGTGTTACATGGTTTGCTAAAAATTTTCTATGAGTTCTACAATAAATACAAAGTAATATTTACGCTATATATGAAAGAAAATAATTACGCTATATACGTGTAAGATTAGTCCCTTGAGCCTAAGAAGCCTTTGGGGAAACTGTGTATAATTAAAAAAAAATAATAATAATAATAATTGTAAGGTATAACTACACATATAACTAAATTAGTACTCCATATTAATATTTAATTTACACGAATAGTTAACTTGCATTGTGTCAGATCTAAACAAACATAAGTTATGCGGTGAAAAAAAAAAAAAAGTTATGCGATGAATACCATATCCATCATTATATACGCTGAGTTATAATTCGTATAACTAACAAATATTTTTCTCCATTTATTATTATGATATAATAAACAATATAGTCCGACGTAAAAAACAAACAATATAGTCTATAACATACAAACTTTGGTATAAAGTGTGCGTATAAATCTTTTTAAACTCGTATGTATGATTGCAATATCCTTTTTCTTTTAAGGATGTGGAAATCATTTCGTATCAAAATTTTCTTACAAACATATACAGTATGTAGCTTTTAACCATTTGCAATATCTTAAAACTTGGGATCTTGGATGTAGAATGGCCGAAGACAGTTCTAACGAATTAAGGTGATTTTTTTTTCTTAATATTGTTGGTCAGTAAATTAAAAATTCTGCCGGAAAAAATATTGTATCAAGGATTTTTTTTTTTAATAGAAAAAAGGACATCTTATTTGCTTGTCGAGAGGAATTGAGTCTAAAGTGAAAATGTATAGAAAATGGTATCGTTTGACCACGGTAAAAAAATAATTTAAGGGTAATCTCTAAAAGACACTTTTATAACAGTCAACAGCTACCAAATTGAAAAATTTGAGTCATGTTTAGAATAGTGTTTTGCAAATAGGTTGATACTCATCATACTTTTTTGAAAAATACATTTGACTAATGCATTTGTTAAAACTTACTAAATAAGATTTACCTACTTAAAATAATCCGACCAATGAAAAACAATTTTTCTCTAAAACATCAATTATTTTGAAACGGAATAAATATTTTTTTTATATTATTTTGTAAATTTATTTGAATGTGGATGTAAAAATGTCATTATTTTATCTGCTATTACAAAAACATACACGTAGAAAACAAATTATTTTTTTCATGTTTTCGCCATGTGTTTTACGTTGATATAGTTTATGACATAGTTTATGACGCATTAAATAGATATAGATCATGTGAAAATTCATAATCTCAACTTTTCTTATTTTTTAAAATCCTCTCAAATATACAGTTAGAGTTGAACCAAATTAAACTTGAAACACCCCAACCCATTTTTTTTTTGAATTTAATTAACTCATATCTAGTGATCCCATACTCACTAAATACCTCAACACAATCAACGGGAAAGAGCATTTAAGTCATAAAATAAATTCCAATAAATAGTAAATAATCTACAGAAACAAACATAACTCAGAATTCATGAAAACAGCAACCTAGGTGAAGGTTCTAACTCTCTGAACTAACAACCTAGCAAAAACAGAAACAACAGCAATGATGATCACAACACACGAGCATCTAGATCATCCACTCTTCCTCGCCATGATTCCACGATCACACTTTGCCTTTACCAACATCCACAACACAAATGAGATGCGTAAGTATTATCAGAAATACTTAGTGAGGCAATCCTCCCAAGCAACAGGCTATACACACAAGCAATAGACAATACACAAAACAACAATCCACAACAAACCAGACAAAACAGACAGTCTGACGAACGGGTGTCGATCGACACCCGACTTCCGTGTCGATCGACACCCGACTTCCGTGTCGATCGACACTGCTCGCGACTGGTGTCGATCGACACTTGGCCCGACTGGTGTCGAGCGACACACTCCTTTGGTGTCGATCGACACCGATCGCGCAGACACTTTTTCTGCGATCTCCACATCGCGAATCTCCTTCTCCAGTGCCCTAACTCGCACAAGCGATCCTCACAGAGACCAGACAAGTCCCCACAGTACCATCACAATCACAGAAACACAACCAAACAGTCAATCTATCAATCAATCAATCAAAACAACAGAGAAACAGGAATCTAATGCTCAGATAAGCCCTCAGTCATGCACTCACCTCTTCTCTGGAAGAAAATTGAACGAACTGAACGCAAACAGAAAGGAGAACGACCCCTACAAGCTTCTCAAAGCACCACTGGACTTAGATCTCCCTTTCCACCAGGAAATCTCTCAAGAACAGGCTCAGAAACTCTCAGAAAAGCTCTCAGAAACTTTCTCTCTGATTTCTCTCTCAGGAAAACGACAAAGGAGGCTAAAGAAAGCCCTAGGTCGAGTTTCCTGGCCTTATAAACGAGTCTCTAGGGTTTTCCTTCGCCCAACTCGACGAAACGCGCAATTAAAAGCCCAAAAGCCCAATTGCACAATTCGTTAGTGTCGATCGAAACACCCTTAGTGGTGTCGATCGACACGCCTTAACCAAAACCGGTTCACGGGCATTACAATTCTCCCCCACTAACATAGATTTGTCCTCGAATCTAGCTTAACACCTCCAATCCGCAAACTCTGAACAACCGAACGTTGGTTTCGCACTTTCTCCGCACGATATACTCACGCTTTCCGCTAGTCATTGTTGCTCACAACTCTATGCTGCTCTCAGACCGCAGTCTTTGAGCATAAACCGCTACTCTCAGGCCTCGGCCTACGGTATCTCAGGTATCAAACGTACTATTCTCTCCACTCACAAGTCAAAACCCGGAGTTGTATACGCTCACTATCAGCCACAAAGTCATCAAGTTACGACACTTGGAGGAAATAATACTACAAACTCGCCGTCGGGTCGTCACCCTAAAGCGTGCTCTCGGATCGTCACCCGAAGCCACCGTACCCAACGCACTCTAAAGACACCAAGTCCCTCGATTTACCGGTACCTCAGGAGCATACCCAGCCCCTCTCGAGTCATCAGGACACTTATGTTCCTGGAGCAACAATATTAACCGCTTCCGAGTACTCTCACGAACTTTCCACAAATAGAAATTTCCTTTTTAGGAAACTTTTCCTTTTTAGCAAACGCACAACACATTATTAAATGAGACAACTCTAGTCAAATCCAAGAAAATACTCATCTTATTAATCCTCAAAATGTCATAATCGTTACAACTCCAAACGAAAATACATAATGAAAGGAAATAAGAACAACAACTCAAAACTCAAAAACTCTAAAAACTCTGAAAACTCTGAAAACTCTGAAACTGGAAACCAAGGATAGGCAACTCAAGCAGCCGCCTGCTTCTCGAACCACTTCCCGAACTTTGCCTTCATCCTCGCCTCTGACTCCCAAGTCTCCTCTAACACTCCATCGCAGTCCCACTGGACTCTGATCAAAGGGATCTTCTTCCGCCGAAGTTCCTTGATCCTCCTCTCGAGAACCTTCACAGGTCTCATCCCCAAAGTTATGTTGGGCTGAAGATCCTCAGGAATCTTAGCCAACACCTTGTCATCCTTGTGAAGACACTTTCTCAGCATCGACACATGAAACACCTTGTGGAACACGCGCATAACCTCTGGCAGCTCCAGTCTGTATGCCATTGGTCCCACCCTCTCAATAATCTCAAACGGACCCATGTACCTCGAACTCAACTTGTTCTCAGAGATAGACCTGTTGGGACCTCGCAACATGGCCATCTTGAGGTACACTCTGTCCCCAACTACAAACTCAAGCTCTCTCCTCCTCTGGTCAGCATAACTCCGCTGGCGATCCTGAGCTTCCTTCATGTTCAGCTTGAGAACCCTAATCCTCTCAGAGGTCTCCTGAACAAAGTCTGCACCATATATGCTCCTCTCCCCCACTTGGGTCCAGCATAATGGTGTCTTGCATGGCCTCCCATACAACGCCTCATAAGGAGCCATCCCAATACTCGCCTGGTAGCTATTGTTATAAGCAAACTCCACCAGACTCAAGTGATCCGCCCAATGACCACCCCAATCCAAGACACACATCCGCAGCATATCCTCCAGTGTCTGGATAGTCCTCTCAGATTGCCCATCTGTCTAAGGATGATACGCCGTACTCATATGCACCTTAGTGCCCATCTCTGCCTGAAAGGCATCCCAAAAACCTGAAGTAAACTTGGGGTCTCTGTCTAAAACAATACTCACAGGTACTCCATGCAACTTCACGATCTCGCTCACATATTTCTTAGCCAAAGCCGCCACTCCATCGGTCTTTCTGATGGCCAGAAAATGTGCTGACTTAGTCAGACGGTCCACAATCACCTAGATAGCATCCTTGGTCCGCGACACAGGCAAACCAACCACAAAGTCCATAGTGATCATATCCCACTTCCACTCCGGAATGGGCAAACTCTGCAACAAACCACCAGGAACCTGATGCTCAGCCTTCACCAACTGGCAAACGTCGCACTTAGCGACCCAGTCAGCTACATCCCTCTTCATCCCGACCCAATGATAGTACCGCTTGAGGTCTCGCTACATCTTGGTCGCTCCCGGATGAATGGAAAACATGCTCGAATGAGCCACCCTCAAGATCTCTTGTCGCAACTCCTCATCCTTAGGCACGCAAACCCGCCCATGCACAAGGATAGTCCCGTTAGCTGCGAACTGATACTCAGAGCCCTCTGCCTTAGAAACCGCAATCAAACCCTCATCCTTTTCCTGAGCCACCCGAACTCTACTCAGAAGATCTGCATGATCCACAGACTCCAACCCCAACGGCTCTCGCGAAATAGCGCACAACCGCAAAGCACCAATCTCACTCACTAAGGCCTCCACACTCTGCCCCGGAGCAGCACTCACACGCTTACGGCTTAGTGCATCTGCAACCACATTAGCTGTACCAGGATGGTAAGCTATCTCCAGATCATAATCAGCCACCAGTTCCATCCACCGCCTCTGCCTCAGGTTCAGCTCTGGGTGAGTGAAGATATACTTCAAACTCTTATGATCCGTAAGCACCTGCACCTGTCCACCATAAAGGTAAGACCTCCAGATCATCAGAGCGAAGACCACTGCCGCCATCTCCAAATCATGAGTAGGATAGTTGCCCTCATGCTTCTGCAACTGCCGCGAAGCATAGGCAATAACCTTCCCACGCTGCATCAGAACACAACCCAAACCAACCCTCGAGGCATCTGTGTACACCATGTAAGGCTCTCCATGCTCCGGCAGTGCCATCATTGGTGTACTCGTCAACAACTCCTTCAGACTTGCGAAACCCTGCTCGCACTCCGGTGACCACACAAACGGAACATCCTTCCCTGTAAGCTTAGTCATCGGCTGCGCCATACTCGCAAACCCCTTGACGAACCTCCTGTAGTAACCCGCCAACCCAAGAAAACTCCTGATCTCAGTGGCATTCGTCGGTCTAGGCCAGTCTCTGATAGCCTCAATCTTCTCTGGATCCACAGAAACTCCCTCTGCAGAAACAATGTGACCCAGAAAACCCATCTCTCGCTGCCAGAAACTACACTTACTCAACTTAGCGAACAACTTTTGATCCCGCAGCTTCTCCATCACTCTCCTCAGATGCAGCTCATGCTCCTCAGAACTCTTAGAATACACCAAGATGTCATCGATAAAGATGATCACAAACTCATGAAAAAACTCCTGGAACACGCCATTCATCAGCCTCATGAACGCCGCTGGTGAATTAGTCAAACCGAAAGGCATAACCACAAACTCAAAATGCCCATATCTCGTCATGAAAGCAGTCTTGCGCACATCTGCCTCCGCTATCGGGATCTGATGATAACCCGACGCCAAATCAATCTTCGAGAACCAAGTAGCGCCCCTCAGCTGATCAAACAACTCATCGATCCTCGGCAAAGGGTACTTGTTCTTCACTGTGACCCGGTTCAACCCCCGGTAGTCAATGCATAAGCGTAAACTCCCGTCCTTCTTCTTCACGAACAACACCGGCGCTCCCCAAGGTGAAGTACTAGGATGAATGAATCCCTTACCCAACAAATCCTCCAGCTGCTTCTTCAGCTCTGCCATCTCTGCTGGAGCCATCCTGTAGGGTGCTTTAGACAACGGCGTTGTCCCTGGTTCCAACTCAATCGTGAAAGGATCAGACCGCGAAGGTGGTAATCCCTGCAATGGCTGGAACACATCCTCGAACTCTCGAACAACCCGAATATCGCTCACTGACGCCTGCCCTACAGACTCCGGCATAGATATTGTCACCAGGTATGCCTCATAGCCCTTCTCGACCATCTTCGCTGCCTGCACTGCTGAGATAACAAGACTCGCGGAGGTATGTCTCACTCCCTGATACACCAACCTCCCTTCTGGGCGCTCGAACGAAACTCTCCCTCGGTGACAATCTAGATGTACTCTGTAATGGTCCAACCAATCCATTTCCAGAATAACATCATGCAGCTCCACAGGGCAGATAATCAGATCTGCTGGCATCGACTCCCCTGCAATCTGAATATCCACACCCTTAGCTCTTCCAAAAACCTCTAAGAGCCCTCCTCTTGCGACCTTAACAGGCCCAACCTGCTCACCAGGGTTCCCTCGGATGTCGCCACGTAAGGCACACTCCGGGGTAATGCCGCAATGAGATGCTTCAGAGTCAAACAACACATGGGCCTCTACACCGCCCACCAATAAGGTCCCTACACAAACCTTATGTGCTAAGAACCCTAACATTCAACACGCAACAGAGATTTATCTAAAACTACAAAAATTCACAAAGTCTGAGTTATAGAATTCTTACCAGTGATCGCTGCTCTGGTGCTGGGCTCGCCCCTCTCGAACGAGGTGTTACCCTGCGGTGGTGCTGCTCCATGCGCCAACTGCAACCTGCCCTGCAGCTGCGTGCCCTACTGCACTCCATGCTCCACCGCTGTCACCGCCATCCGCTGTAGCTTAGGACAATTCGGCTTGAGATGTCCCTTCTCCTTGCAGTGATAGCACTCCCTGGTCTCCACTCGCCGGGGACAGTCTGCTACCTTGTGGTCAAGACTCCCACAAGAAAAGCAACCAGCACGACCACCTTGACCACTCTGACCACCCTGACCAGCTCTCGAAGGGTGATTTCACTTCCTCTTCTGCCCCTGCGCAGGCTTGCCACCCCTGCCAGGTGCCACCTGCTGCTGAGTCTTCTTCGGCTGGGCCGCCGGACTAACCGCCTCCACCTCACCCTGGAGATCCCCCTCAATCTCAGCAGCCACCTCCACCAAACCTGCGTTCGTGGTGCAGTTCAAACCCCTACACCGCGCTCTCAGGTCAGATCGAAGCCCCATCAGGAACTTCCTCATCTGTGTCTTATCCTCCTCCATACCATGCCCAGAATACACTAGAAGTTTGTTAAACTCCTGATCATACTCTCGGACCGTCCACTCTCCCTGCGACAGTCTGAGAAATCGCGCCTCCATGCGATCAAGCGCCTCCTGCGGGAAATACTTGGCGTTAAAGTCCTTCACAAAGTCCGCCCAAGTCATCTCCGCCTGATTCCTCCTGGCGATCACACTACGCCACCACAGATGTACATCCTTCTCCAGGAAATCCACTGCCAAGTCCACCTTATACTCCTCCGGGCATCTAGTGGAACGAAAGTTCCTCTCAACTCGATCCGGCCAGGTATCAGCCTCCTCAGAACTGGGACCACCCGCAAAGTACCCAGTACCAATCTTCTACAGCTGCTCCATCATCTTAATGTATGACGGAACACCCCCAGCAACTGCAGCTCTAGGCTGCACCTCTGCCGCCACCTGCGGCGCAACTGGAGCCTCCACTAGCACCACTCCCGGCAACCGCTCCAACAACTACTTCAGCAGATCCGCCAAGCCTCCCTCCTGACCCTGGGCTACTCTTGCTGCGGCACCCAACGCTCCCGGGCCCTCAGCACCAACGTCATGTCCACCGGCACCGACACTAGCCAAACAAGCCCCCACTCCGGCTCCACCAGCTGCGTCGCCACCTGGAACGTCACCCGCCCCGACTTCCTCAAACTCAGGCTGCGGACCCACAAGCTGCTCCATTGCGGCTCCGCCTCTGCCGCGACCACGACCTCTACCGAAATTTAAGGGTAATCTCTAAAAGACACTTTTATAACAGTCAACAGCTACCAAATTGAAAAATTTGAGTCATGTTTAGAATAGTGTTTTGCAAATAGGTTGATACTCATCATACTTTTTTGAAAGATACATTTGACTAATGCATTTGTTAAAACTTACTAAATAAGATTTACCTACTTAAAATAATCCGACCAATGAAAAACAATTTTTCTCTAAAACATCAATTATTTTGAAACAGAATAAATATTTATTTTTATATTATTTTGTAAATTTGTTTGAATGTGGATGTTAAAATGTCATTATTTTATCTGCTATTACAAAAACATACACATAGAAAACATATTTTTTTTTCATGTTTTCGCCATGTGTTTTACGTTGATATAGTTTATGACATAGTGTATGACGCATTAAATAGATATAGATCATGTCAAAATTCATAATCTCAACTTTTCTTATTTTTTAAAATCCTTTCAAATATATAGTTAGAGTTAAACCAAATTAAACTTGAAACAGCCCAACCCATTTTTTTTTGAATTTAATTAACTCATATCTAGTGATCCCATACTCACTAAATACCTCAACACAATCAACGGGAAAGAGCATTTAAGTCATAAAATAAATTCCAATAAATAGTATATAATCTACAGAAACAAACATAACTCAGAATTCATGAAAACAGCAACTTAGGTGAAAGTTCTAACTCTCTGAACTAACAACCTAGCAAAAACAAAAACAACAGCAATGATGATCACAACACACGAGCATCTAGATCATCCACTCTTCCTCGCCATGATTCCATGATCACACTTTGCCTTTACCTGCATCCACAACACAAATGAGATGCGTAAGTATTATCAGAAATACTTAGTGAGGCAATCCTCCCAAGCAACATGCTATACACACAAGCAATAGACAATACACAAAACAACAATCCACAACAAGCCAGACAAAACAGACAGTCTGACGAACGGGTGTCGATCGACACCCGACTTCCGTGTCGATCAACACTGCTCGCGACTGGTGTCGATCGACACACTTCCCCTCGTGTCGATCGACACTTGGCCCGACTGGTGTTGAGCGACACACTCCTTTGGTGTCGATCGACACCGATCGCGCAGGCACTTTTCCTGTGATCTCCACATCGCGAATCTCCTTCTCCAGTGCCCTAACTCGCACAAGCGATCCTCACAGAGACCAGATAAGTCCCCACAGTACCATCACAATCACAGAAACACAACCAAACAGTCAATCTATCAATCAATCAATCAAAACAACAGAGAAATAGGAATCTAATGCTCAGATAAGCCCTCAGTCATGCACTCACCTCTTCTCTGGAAGAAAACTGAACGAACTGAACGCAAACATGAAGGAGAACGACCCCTACAAGCTTCTCAAAGCACCACTGGACTTAGATCTCCATTTCCACCAGGAAATCTCTCAAGAACATGCTCAGAAACTCTCAGAAAAGCTCTCAGAAACTTTCTCTCTGATTTCTCTCTCAGGAAAACGACAAAAGAGGCTAAAGAAAACCCTAGGTCGAGTTTCCTGGCCTTATAAACGAGTCTCTAGGGTTTTCCTTCGCCCAACTCGACGAAACGCGCAATTAAAAGCCCAAAATCCCAATTGCACAATTCGTTAGTGTCGATCGACACACCCTTAGTGGTGTCGATCGACACGCCTTAACCAAAACCGGTTCACGGGCGTTACAAAACTTCCTCTATATATCTACTAATTACATGTGCATAAAATTACATTATTAAAGCTTATTTAAATATATAACAAAATCTAGATTCTCATAAACAAGTCAGGCAAGTGCAATTGGCTCAACAGATTATTGAATGTTGTTTTAGTGCTACTGGCTACGAGTTCGAGTTATAACTTGTAAGTGCTCTATTAAGAGAGTGAAAATTTACATTTCTAGATACACCACATATATTATTAAAAGTTGGTCCTGCCTAGAGAAACTAGGGAACTATGGCTTAATTAAAAAAAAAAAAAAAAAAACAAACAAAACAATGGGATGTGAGTACCAAAAATTCCATAGTCAACAATTGACAATAATTAGATACTACATCATTGTAGATATTGTACTATGATTGGGAAAAAAAAAAAAAACACTCAAAATGTTCAAAGATAGCTTCGGAATCAGAACTCATGTAACATCAACTGTAAAGTTCGAACAAAATCTAATATTCCAATTGTGGCAAATCAGAATCACATCCCTAACTGAAAAGATTAAGGCAAAAGAGACATCTCATATATTAGGTAAAAGAAAAATGCAAACATAATCAGACATATAAACATTGATCCGACACTTCAAATATAATCAGTATCAACTTTGTTTCTTTTTTGGTATGAAATTTTTGAATCATCTTGCGAGTAACTATCTGATTTTTTTTATTTTCTAAAAGCAATGAAAGAAACACAATATCTTTTAAAATAGTATATTATTAACAAAAATTACCATCAGAAAAAAACAAAAGGAAATAACCAACAATTACAAATTACAATTTGACCCAAAGGTCAAATACATTTTTATTTTTCTATATCTTTTTTCTGAACCCAAACAAATTCTAAGACTTACGTAGAGTTTATGAATACGATTAATAACATAAAACGGTATAAATTTTTTAGCAAATAAAAAATGTATCCAATACAAAAATAGTACTTCTTAGTTTCAAAATATAAGTTGTTTTGGTTGAATGTACAATTATTAAAAAAATTACTTTTAAAAATAAGAATATGATTTAGTATATAAAATAAATATAATTTAATCAATTAAAAATAATGTAATTGGTCACACACTATTCAATAAAGATAAAAGTTACATTAAACTATAAATTATGAGAACTGTTACATAGACGATTATACCATGGACAATTCCTTCCGACCCTATTAGATTCACGACAGATCACATTTTTTTCTCCTTCTCCATGTTGACGCTTCCTTCTGTACGTAGAATCACGGCGAATGGCTCTAATTGCGCATCACTGGAGATCTCCTGTAAACTTGCCTTTATTAATCTGCATAATTGTTAATAAATCCCAATATCTGGGACTCGAACCCCATACCTCCTGGTGTAGAAGCATTAATAAACCCTTGGTCAACTACTGGACCAAGAGGACTTCCACAATATAAACATAATTTAGTATCTAATTAAAATAATTTAATCAAATGATAATATATATTGCAAAAAAAAATGAGTGATCATATAAATCAAATCATTAAATATTTTTGTACAACATCTAAGAAAATTAAACAAACGTTTCTCTAAAATAACATATACTATAAAATTTTAAAATATATTTGTAGTAATAAAAATACAATTATATGAGTGATGTGTGTCAATCTTTCACCTGATTTTACTTAGGTTTTTAAATTTTTAATAAGACACAACTTTCAGTGCAAGTGCACAGCTAATCGTGTGTATAATATTTAAGGGTTGATCCCACAGAGAAGGTGTTACCAAAGTGAATAAACAAGAGTTAGAATAGGGCTGGGGACTAATCAAGAAGTTGTTTTTTGTGGTTTCTCACTAAGCAAACAAATCGCAAAGCAAGCAAGTAATCGTTTAAGTTATCAATAGGAAGCAAATGTTGGGCAGTCTGGGGATTCTTAGGGATTCACGATTCTTACAACAATAGAAAGCAAAGAAATACTCGCTAATGGTTCACGAACTCAAAAACTTTTGTAAAGCTATTAACTCTCGTCGTTTAACTATATGCATGTATCTAAACCATTCATAGATTCGACATCGACACAATCGTATGGCTTGAATTACGAAGTTTGCATTATAACGAATAAGTTTGATTTGTTCACAACATCATCCCACTTCTCTATAGTCAAGGCGAACACATGAGAAAGTTAGTCTGTTGCTTTGCTAGGCTAGGTCCAATGAAACCGTAAGTTTTTGTCAAACAATATGATCTAAGATACCATGCATCAAGATATACAGTCAATCCGCATTAAATGTTAAAACAAACCTAGAGAAAGAACCGTGAGTAAACGAATTTAGATCTAGCAACCTAACGAAGATTGAATCATGAATACCCCTTGAATTACCCCATAAACCCACTAGAAGATCTACTCAGACATATTAAGGCCAATCATTACAACGTTTAAGAGAAGATTCAAGACCATAAAACGTGAATCGATTAAGAGACAAATAGGGTTCAGAGGTTACTTCTCAATACAAGTAAAGAGATATAGATCTTCTCCCAAGAAACAAAGTAGTAGCAAGGAAACAAGAGAGAACAATGAGATCAAACGAGTAGGTGCTAAAAGAGACGTCTAAAGAGGCTCTCAAAGTCTTCAAGTCTTTTCTCCAAGGGCTGCTGTCGTCGATGGTATGAGGCACACGAAACTCTAAAACGTTTTGACATGTATTTATAGGGTTTCTCGACGTCGGCATTAGGTTTAGGGTTTTTCTCCGGTCAAAACTCGGTGTTTTGGGCAAGTGACTTAAGGAGGCTTTGGGCCAAACTTTCTGGACTCGAAAGTCCTACAAATTAGGTCCTATCCGCATGTGCGGGACTCCATGGCGCGGTGGTAGTGGCTGATGGCCATGGCAGGGACATGTCGGTCATCAAACGGCCATAACTTTTGATTGACAAATATATCGGTTTGGTTGATTCCACTTCGAGGTTAATCTGGACTCTTTAATCTGGCTCGGGAAGGTCATCAACGGATGCCAAACTTTTGATGGTCCAAAACTGTCCTGCAAGTTTTTTTTGCTCCATTTTGGTCATTTTTTCCTAAAACCTGTAAAAACTCTTCGTTCTTGCTAAAACTAAGTTATTGGCTTTTGCATCACAAATGCATCAAAACCTTATTAAACACCAAAGAAAACCATAGCTAAAATTGGTAAAAACCTCATGTTATCAATGAGCATATAGGTTTATGTGTATATATGATGTAGTGTGTCTTTGGAATTTATGTGTATTATGAATATAGGTTTCTAAAAAAGTTTAGTTTAAGTTTTCCTTTTGTTTTTTTAAGTTAACAAAAAAAAATTTTCTTTTTCCTTAAATATCATTATTAATGGAAACTCCTCGATCTAGTTGTCAAGGGATCAAGAGTACTATAGATATAACTGTCCATCGTAGATTCATGTGTTATAGAAAAAGTATATCTATCACAGAAATGGCATATATGCAGAACTGTTTGTCATAGATTTCAGTGTTGTTGAGAAAGCTGCGTTGTAGAATTATTGTTCATGAAATTTGTTCATCGTAATCGTATATGATATATGTAGTTAAATATTTAGTATACTAGGATTCCAAAATAACAATTTCTTAAATTTCTAACTCCAAAACTAACAAATCCAAAATATTCCATAATCTAAATCTATAAATTCTAATTTCCTAATTATAAAACTTACAAAGAACTCTTAAATCTAAAACAGTAATAATACAAATCTAAATATAACTCTAATAATAAATTAAAAGTAATACCTTTAGAGAGATGTGTGTGAGGAATAAAGAAAGAAGTGAGATTGAGTAAGAGAGATTAAGAAAATTTTAGAGAGATGTGAGATTAACTGAGAGAGATTAAAGGAGTTTGAGAGAGATGTGAGATTGAGTGAGCGATATGCGAGAGAAATGAAGAGATTTTATATGAGATTTGAGAGAATTAAGTAGAGGAAAGAAAAATAACTAAAATATGCTATGGTGTTAAAACACACTTCTCTTCACTATGTTTTTTGGTTTTTTTTTTCTCGTCGCTTGAAACTAGTAGAAGTTTTGCCGGAACTACCCATTTCTTTCAACAATTGTTGCCTAAATACGTAACTGTTAGAAGCATTTATGGAAATATCTGGAGAATGGTGTTGAGGAAATGTGGTGGTGATGTTGAGAAATATCTTCTGGTTGATTGGTGGAAGAGGATCGTAAAGGACGAAGATCTGAACGGTGGAGATCTCTTGGCATTTGAGTTTGATGGCTCTCGGTGTTGCAGAGACAATGTGTAAAATGCTTAAGAGAAGTTCAATATAAAGTGAGGAGATCATTGTAGCATATGAGGGTGAAGAAGAAACTCGGGCTAGCGTTGATGTCATTGTGCTTGATGATGATGATGACGATGATGATTTTGACGATGATATTATAATTAATGATTATAATTATGCTCCTGTTTAGGATGTTTAAAAGAGAGGCAAAAAATTTATGGTGTATACTGAAGAAACGGTATAGTTTGGGTAATGTATCAGAATCGACCCATGCAATCATACATATATAATAAACACAATCTTTTCGGAGTTAGGATACATATCTATAAAAAAAAATTGTCACTACTTACTAAGTACTTGCTTACATCTCTATTAATGGTTTGTATGTACTAGTGTCGTTTGTATAACTATGTAATTATGTAAGTACATTTTCACCTTTTTTTTTTTGAATCAACTATTACAAAAATTAGTTTTGTAAACATTTTTTTCGATAGACATTTCTTTTTTTCTTTTTGTTTTTTGGTAAATGAGTTGACATAATTCAGTGATCTGAATAAGTACCCAATTTTACTTTTATTTTTTAATTTTAGTTTTCAAGACATTTGTTTAACACTCAAATCATACATATTAAATTTATTATATAATTGTTGGAATCAGGGGTAAACAAATATACCACTTCAAACATAATATAGATTAGATATTTTCTCTCAAAACATGAAATGTTTGAAAAGTTTAGGGAAAAAAGTAGATTCGCTCTCTAGGCGTTGACGTGCCTATGCTGCTTCAATTGCTTCAAGTTCATATGTTGGAAATATTGATGATAAAGGATTGGAAAAGTTTCAAGGCACGGATGTCCATGACATCATGACATCTCATATCACTTGCAGAAACACCGTCCGTTTCAAACGGACGCGTACAAGTTAGATCAACAAGTCATCCATATAGAGAATGTGATAGCAAAAACTGTTAAGGATTATGAGCATTGGATGTCAATTCTTCAAACCTATAATGACGACGATCCTGAAGATGATAACGACGACCTTTATCTCCACATGACCGAAGAAGTTCAGAAGAAGAATAATGAACTTCTTCAATTGAGAGAGGAGAAGAAGGACGAAACATATAGAATTAGGAAGCATATAAGATAGATTTTTTTAATTTATTGGTGAAATGTTTGTTGTTGAATTTCTATAGTTGAGTGTAATGTTATTTGTTTCCTTAATAAAAAAAATATTTTTAAGGTTAATTGTCTCGTGTATGAACTGCAAGTAACTATGAAATTTATTTATCATCATTACTGGCTTCTCAAATTGAAGCTTTAAGCGTTTAACAGGTAGTTTTTTTAAAAAAAAATTTAGATGATCAAATTAAAGCTCTAAGACCATCCTTATCGGGATAACTTTACCAAAAATCTTATCATTAAAAAATTCAAATATAATGACAAAAGTGGTTTGAGGCCGAGACTCGTTTCTTGGCGAAAATATTTTTGATGAGAAGTCTTAGAGAAAGGTGGCGAAACGTGAGTGGTTATCAATTTTGGAAAAGGGAAAAATCATTTTTATTTTTCGGGAAAACCTTGCGCTTCTTTAGGGTTTCTCTCTCAAAGGCGTTTCCTTCTTCTCCGCCGATTTGATGCTGAAACTCATCATCCACTTCGAAATCGTTTCTCCAATTTCGATCTAACGCAAGCCAATCTAATGCTCGTGCCTTTGAAGTTTGATTTAAGCGATTTAAACGAGGATTTTTCTCCATGGCCTGTTCGTCGCTTGTCATAGCTGCTCCTCTTAAACCTTCATCTTCTCTTTGCCTTGTTTGTCCAAATCCAAGGCAAGATCTCCTCTTTACACCTTCATCTTCTCTTCATCTTATCTTTGCCTTGTTTGTCCAAACGAGGTTTCAATTTTGCTTTAAGATTTGGCGATATCATAAAGGGAAACTGTTTATGCTATAGTAATTTTGATTTCCAGCGCCTTGTATTATTTGTTTATGGTTTGGCCATGTTCGTTAGGTTCACAGTAGATCGAGTCATGGGTGATGTTCATAAAGTCTGTTTCATTTGTATGTTGTTTGTTTGTGAATTTTAACAAGTTTGTGGTCTTGTCATAGTTCATAGTCGATTGTTTGTTTTGGTTTTATCATAGTTCATTCTAGTTGTATGTGCTTTGATAACTTGATTCAATTGTGTGTGGTTTGATAATGAGTTTTATTTATTGTGGTCTGTTCATACTTCATAATCGATTGTTTGATCTGGTCCTTTCATAGTTTAATATAAATGTTTATGCTTTGTTAATGATATTCAATTGTTTGTAGTTTGTTTCAGTTTTCAATTGTTTGTGGTTTGTTTTTAACTCTCAATGCTTCATTTATAGTTCATTCCAATAACACTGAAATTGTTTGTGGTGTTTATGAGGCTTTTGTAGTTAAAGACAAGCATTCAACAATTGTTTTGGAAGCCAACCAGTCACCAACAATCTATCAAGTTAGAAACCAAGAGGTAATGTGAATCTAGCTTGCTGTTATCAAAATTGCAAATGTATAGTTTTTGTAAGTTGTATGGTTAGGGAATGAGTAAAGTAGGGCATTGATTGTTTAGTTTAAAACTCATCAATTGTAGTAAATGCTGGTTTGAGTGTTTATCTTCTTAAAGAGATAGAGTTATAGTAGGACACATATTCTTGCGTGTTTATTTTGATTTAGTAAAGGTTGGTATGTATAGTGGTTCTTGTTTTGTATTTCTGAGATTTGAGTGGTTATTGTTGTTTGTATACTAGTGTATAATGGTTAGTCACAGTTTGGTTGTGATTTGAGTGTTACTAGTTGTTTCTAGTTAGTTAAATGAATTGGCAAAGACTGTGATTGAAATGAAAGTTAACCAACTCCACTTTGAATTTAATGAACTTGTTAATGGTATAACAACAAACTTTTTCTTTAAATTTCTTAGACATATAGGTAATGATACGTAATAGCTTTCTTAGTGTAAAGTGTATTTACTTCTGATTTGACTGAGGTAGGTAATGGTTAGCTTAAGACTTATTACTAGTTTAACATTCCTCTATTAAACCCGAGCCAAAGACTCATTCTATCTCCTATCTTTTATTTCTCTCTTCTTTGCTTCTTCCTTTTAACCAATATGTTTTCTCTTCTATCATCTCTATTTTATAATCTCTTCTCTTTCCTATGGATTCAACTAATAATTCATATAGTTAGTCTTCCTCATACGTTAGCCTTCTTAACTTTCCTTATGACAGCTTTTCTCCCAGTGTAAACATTGGGTCATCTGAAATCCTGTTTTTTAGTTCACCACCCAATGATGCTCCAACTCAACCTGAAGACACACCACTTGAGCATAGGGAGAAAAGGCAATGGACCAGCGTTGATGACTTAGTCCTAATCATTGCCTGGTTAAACACATCCAAGGATGTTATTGTCGGAAATGACCGAAGGTCAGGGACCTTCTGAAAACGTATTAGCGACTACTATGCATAAAGTCTTCATGCACTTGCTAGTGGTGAACCAAGGGTGACTGACCATTGTAAACAAAGGTGGCAAAAAATCAGTAAAGACGTGAGCAAGTTCTGTGGAGCGTATGTATCTGCAGAGAGAGAGAAACTAGTGATCAAAATGATAATGATATTCTGAAGAATGCTCACCAAATCTACTTCACTCTTTACAAGAAGAAATTTACCCTTGAGCATGCATGGTCTGAGTTGCGATATGAACAGAAATGGTGTAGCCTTTCTGCGATGAATCCTACTAGCAAGACATCTACTAAGAAAAGAAAAGCTGAGGCTGCTGCACAATCTTCAAGCTCAGTTGTTGGTAAGCATGAGAGCCGGCCACCTGGTATAAAGGTTATGAAAGCTAAAAGGAATCAAGGTAAACCAAAGGTTGTTTCAGAGTTTCAGAATATGTGGGAGATCGAACATAAGGATTTGGAGCTGAAGAAAGAACTGTCAAAGATAACAATATTTGACAATCTCATTGCGAAAAAAGAACCATGATTTGACTTCTTGCAAGTAACTTGATGAGTCTTATTTTTATCATTTTTAATCTACGTTTTAGGATTATTATTTGAGTCAACTAACCTATATTAGATAGATATTAGGACTATATGTTTCACTTAGTGTATTTCAGTCTGAGAAGCAAATATTGGAAAAGAAAGAGTTTTGGATCATTTTGGATGCAATTATTCATATGAAGATGCAGAGTCCAGCAGACCCGTCAGAAGTATGGCCTCAGACGAAGACGTTTCCACCGTTGGATCGTTCTGATATTTTGATACAAGATAGCCACGGATGTTAGCTTTCATCTCCAAGTGGTTTCATGGAAATCCAACGGTGCAATTAAGAGTTATGGCCGATTTACTGAAGACATGTCAACCTGCTGAAGAAGCTGACGCAGACGAGAGTCGGGATCGACCGATCCACAATTGGATCGATCGATCCTAAGAAGAATTTCGGCCCAAGCCCATGAAGACATGGACTGATCGATCCGGTCCATGGATCGCCGGTCCATCGCCTCTTTTGCCTCTTCTCCAAGACTTTCCATTTCTTTCTTTCCTTTTGTTGCTCTCCCTTTTACTATATAAAGGGGGGCTCGCCCCTTGTATTACACAGACCGAAAATCAGAATTCATTTTATTACTTTTCTTTAGTTTGTGCGCAAGAGACCTAAAAGCTCTCTAGCTCCTTTTTAGTTCTATTTTAGGAAATAAAGATGTTTTCATTTATTGAATGTTTTGTTTCCTTTTCCATGTCTGAGTAGTTTCCTTATTAGGTTTAGGGTTTCGGAAGGGATGTGATAAATTCGCTAGGTTGTTAGTCCGGGAATTTAGATTATTAGTTCTTCATCTATTGTTGTTCTTAATGCTAGAATTAGACTGATCACCTAGTTCTAAGATCTTAGGCGATTAAACTAGGCACGAGAGTGGTGTTTAGTCGCTAGAATTAACATTAGGCGAACAAGATTTCTTAGCTTGGCAAGCGCAAAGCTCTTGTTTTGATATCTTGTGAACATATCAATCTTGTTATTAATGCTAGTTTTACTTAGGGAAGCCTAGCGTAAAGCGTTCTCTAAATATTGCTAAGTAGTGATCGGTCACGAGCAAATAATAAACCTAGAATAAAACAACTACCGGATCAAATACGGCAATCAGTTGTAGTATTTAAGGGTCGAATCCACAGAGACCAAAGTTGCACTATAAGATAATTAGACTAAATATAGCTAGGAGCAAGTTAAGAGATTTGTTTCAAGCAAACGATTAATTCAAAAGACAATTCAATAATGAGACAAACATTAGGTCTAGGATATTCTTCCAGGATGTGAAACAACAAGTAAGTCAAAATTAGGAATATTAAAAAATAGTTCTAGAACTCAATTCACGACAATATAAGTAATCCGCCATGGCGAGCGCTCATACCTAACTTAGCAATACTAAAATAGATCCTAAACCGTTGGTTCGCCTATTAAAGTAAGACTAGCATTACAAACGGGATTGATATGTTCACAAGGTGCCACGACTTCAACTTCTGGTTGGCCATGGATCGCCTTGCTCATCTAAGTAGATCAGGACAATTAACGACACTTCTGATGCCACGATAATTAACCCTAGATCTAGAACTAGGTGATCAATCTAATCCTAGCATTAAGAACAACTATAGATGAAGAACTAATAAGATAAATTCCCTAACTAACAACCTAACCAATTAATCACATCCTTTCCGAAACCCTAAACCTAATAAGGAAACTACTCAGACATAGAAAAGGAAACAAAGAATTCAATAAATGAAAACATCTTTATTTCCTAAAATAAAACTTAAAAGAAGCTAGAGAGCTTTGAGGTCTCTTGCCCACAAACAAAGAAAAGTTTTAGAATGAATTCTGGTGTCTAAAATACAAGGGACAAGCCCCCTTTATATAGTAGAAGGAGAGAGCAACAAAAGGAAACAAAAGAAATGGAAAGTCTTGGAGAGGAGGCAAAAGAGGCGGTGGACCGGTCGATCTTGGGCCTGGAATGGTCGGTCCATGGGCCGGATCGATCGATCCCGTGTGTGGACCGGTCGATCCCTTCTCTGCCACGTCAGCTTCGTCGGTAGGTTGACATGTCTTCAGTAAATCGGCCATAACTCTTGATTGCACCGTTGGATTTCCTTCAAACCACTTGGAGATGAAAGCTAACTCCCTTAGCTATCTTGTGTCAAAATCTTAGCAAGATCCAACGGTGGGAAGGTCTTCGTCTGAGGCCATACTTCTGACGGGTCTGCGGGACTCTGCATTTTTCAATGTATATTTGCATCCAAATTGATCCAAAACTCTTCCTTTTCCAATGTTTGCTTCTCAGACCTGTAATACACTAAGTGAAGTAAATAATCCTAATATCTATCTAATATAAGTTAGTTGACTCAATATACAAACCTAAATCTTATATAGAAAACGGTAATTTTGGGACTCATCAAGTAGGTATTTACGTGAGAACCGACTTACCTTACCGTTGTGAATTGAGTTCAAGAACGATTCTTTAACATTCCTTACTTCGATTTGCTTGTTGTTTCACATCCTGGAAGAATACCCTAGACCTAATGCTTGTCTCATTATTGAATTACTTGTTTGAATTAATCGTTTGCTTAAAAAAAATCTCTTAATTTGCCCCTAGCTATATTTAGTCTAATTATCTTATAGTGCAACTTTGGTCTCTGTGGATTCGACCCTTAAATGCTACAATTGATTGCCGTCTTTGATCCGGTAGTTGTTTTATTCTAGGTTTTATTTGACCATCGATCATAACTTTGAATACAGTTCAGACACTTAGAAGACATAGACATGTTGTGAATTCTTTTTTATATTTAAAGACAAAGTTATGCGTAAAACTATATTCAAACAATAGAAATATTATTTGGATCAATTGTCTTTCTAATTTTAGGTAAATTTTTCTTTAGTAAATTGCAATTTTTATTTATATTTAACAAAAAGAATTAGTATAAATTGACTATATATGAGAAAACATTCATTGCGTCGTTTTTCTACTGACGTTACTTTTTATAGATTCTGACGTTAAGTTTAGTGTCGTTATATTTTACGTCAGTTTTTTAAATGAAGTAAAAAAAATTTACGTCGGAGGATAATACGACACTTTGAAAACCGACTCTATTATATTAAGGTTAGTTATAAACCGACGTTAACCTTTCATATAAATGACGTCAACAAACGTCTTTTTTGTAGTGTCACTCGATGAGATTGAAGTAGCTCTCAAGAAGAAGCTCATAAGTGAACTGTTATCTAGTTAGTTAACTATGTCTGACTATTCTGTTATAACTATGTTTGCTAGTTAACTATGTTTCTGTTCTACTTATGTATCCCATCTCCACTTGTATGACTATGTTTTAAAATGAATCAGTTAAGTTATGTCAATGCTGCTTCTTTTTTTATTGTTAATCTATATATTTCCTAATTTAAATGTGCTTGCAAACTGAACTTGAGCATTTGGTTTTCTGATTTGAATGTGCTTGCAAACTGAACATTGTGAATTTGATTTCCTGATTTAAATGTGCAATCAAACTGAATGTGCTTTGTTATAACTATGTTTGCTGTTTTTGTGCTACTTATGTTTGAAGTTTATTATTCTAAGTACTTACTGTTAATTCATGTTTTCTGATTGTATCCCATCTCAACTTGTATGACTAAGTTTAAAGTGAATGAGTTAAGTTATGACTAAGTTTTATGTGCTACTTATGTTTTCTGATTGTATCCCATCTCCAATATAGTAGTAATCTGATTTTGTTATAACTATCGTTTCCTGATTTACATGTGCAATCAAAATGATCTTGTTTCTGGTTCAGGAACACATGGGACAAGATTATAGCTATAGCCAGCCTTCCTCATCAGACGACTATGGTTACAGCCCAGGTGATGGAAGCTATAGTAGTTACAACAATGCTAAGATTGTAGAAGACGAGGTTGAGAGTAGTTACAACAATGGAGAACCGGTTTACTATCCTCCTCAACCTCTTCTTGAAACTTGCTACACTCGCAATGATCCAGACAGAAGATTCTACACTTGTGGGAATAGAGATGATGGAGAGTGTCATGTATGGAAGTGGTGGGATGTGGCAGTTATGGAGGAGATGAGAGCCACTGACACATACTATGAACAGTTAGCTGAAAAGGTAGACTATCTAACCTTCGTGACTGACTATGAGACACACCTTAACAAAGTGAAAGAACTACAGGATGAAGCTGATCAGAAGTTGGTGAACCTTGAGAAGATTGTTTGTGAGTTGAAGAAACCTAGGTTTACAATAGGCAGTGAGTTGGTAGTTGGTGTGGGCTTAACTTTATTAATTTTATTATTGGCACTTGTCATGTTTAATAAGTAGGTCAGATTTCTTTATTAGAGTATGAATCAGACATTGTAATAGAGTATGAATCAGTTCTTGTATTAGTGGATGAACCAGTTCTTGTATTAATGTATTAATCAGTTCTTGTATTAGAGTATGAATCAGTTCTTGTATTAGTGTATTAATCAGTTCTTGTATTAGAGTATGGATCAGATGGTGTATTGGATCATATGTTGTTAAATTATGGGATTTATAAATGTTTTTTTTGCTATGTTATTGATTGATTGGTTCACATGTGGTGTATACTTGTGAGTCACATGTATTTGGTGTTTTATTTGATTACAGAGACATCACATGCATTTGGATTTATTATTCTAGGAATAAATACACTCACATGCATTTGGATTTATTATTTTATGAATAAATACACTCACATGCATTTGAACATATAGGAAAGAAACAAAGAAGTTTGGTTTACACAAAAATTTGGTCGACCCAATTATCTGTGTATTTAAACCTTGCATTCTTTCTTTCATTCTTCTCTCAATATCAAGTTCCTTATTTGTTGACGAAAAACATAACCCAAGTTTTTTCTCTCAAAATCAAGTTCCTTTTTTCACAAAGCACATATCAAGTTCCTTCTATCAAGTTCCTTCTCTAAAAAAAAACCCAAGTAAACCCAAGTTTGATATCAAGTTCCTTCTCTCAATATTATTTCATTGCTAAACCCAAGTTTCTTTTCTCAAATCATTTCCTTCTTTTTCATTTTCTAAAAATATTTCTGTTATGGCATCTTCTTCACATTTTCATTATCATCATGACTCTAATGATGATAGTTTTGAGCAACATTTTCAAGAACAATTTGATCAATATGATTATAATGAAGAGGCTGTTTCGGCGAAAAGGAAAAAACGTATATTTATCGAAAGAAATCGGGAAGAAGGGCACAAACGATTGTGGAATTATTATTTGAGTGAAAATCCGACTTACCCGGACAAGCTATTTCGCCGACAGTTTCAAATGAACAAGCCATTGTTCATGCGTATTGTGAATCGTCTCTCTACATAAGTTCTATATTTTCAACCAACAAAAGATGCAACCTTCAGGTCTGGTCTATCACTACTACAAAAATGTACTGCATCAATTCAACTATTAGCATATGGGGGTGGGGCTGACACGGTTGACGAATATATACGTCTTGGTGAAACGACGGCTCGTAAATGTTAGGAACATTTTGTCCTCAGAATAGTCGACTTGTTTGGCGATGAATACCTAAGACGACCAACACCAGAGGATCTTAAAAGACTACTCTATATTGGAGAACACCGGGGTTTTCCCGGGATGGTTGGAAGCATCGACTATATGCATTCAGGGTGGAAGAATTGCCCCACCGCTTGGAAATGAATGTATTCACGAGGAACCAGAAAATCAACAATTGTTTTGGAGGCAGTAGCTTCATAAGATCTCTGGATATGGCACGCATTTTTTGGAGCGCCATGTACTTGTAACGATTTAAATGTTCTTAATCAATCACCAGTTTTTTATGGCAATATTAATGGTCAAGCTCCCCAAGTGAACTTCTATGTCAACGGAAGGGAGTATCATTTGGCTTACTATCTCACGGAATGTATTTACCCCTAATGGGCGACTTTTGTTCAATCGATCCGACTACAACAAGGCCCGAAACCTTCTTTATTTGTCTGAAAATATGTTGAGTGTGCATTTAGAGTCATGCAAGCTAGATTCGCCATTATGAAAAATCCATCTCTTTTATGGGCTTTTATGGGAGAAAGGAAAAATAGCATATATTATGCGAGCATGTATCATACTCCATAATATGATTGCCGAAGATGAACGAGATTCATACACTCAGTATGACGTTTTAGAATTCCAACAAGGAGAAGCAAGAGGAACTAAACCGGTGGATCTTACGTATTCAATCGATATAGCTACAAATCTCGGCGGTATAGGTGATGGTCGAACAAGAATTCGTGATAAACAAGCACATCAACAATTAAAAAAAGAATTTGGTTGAACATATATGGACTAAATTTGGACATCTTCCAAATAATTAATAAGGTTTTCAAACTTTGTATTAATTGAATAAAATGTTTGTTTGCTTTAATTTAAATGTTTGTTTGTTTTTATGTTTTTCATTTATATATTTAATGTTTTTTTAACATAATAATTTTGTAATGTTTTAATTGTATTTTTGTTTTTCCTTGTTTCCCAATTTATTCTAAGTTTGTTATGTTATGTTTTCAATTTAAAAGTTATATTTTTATTTTAAGGGTCCGAATGGTAACGACGGTTTTTGTTGTGCAGGAAAAACGTTATTGCAGTGCGGTACGGTTCAACTGCGGTTCGTGCGGGAGAAATATATTTGCGGGACAAGTGCGGTTTGTATAAAATAAGCGGTACAGACAAATGTTTGATTGGTGAAAAAACTATTTGCGGTGCGGATTATAGATTATATATAAATATATATATTAATAATTATTTTTTTGTGTGTTATTAAATAAACAATAAATTATATTTATAAACCATTAATACAAAAATAAATCAAAATATAAATTTAATTTTTCAACATACATATTCTTAAATCCATTGAATAGTTTCATCATAAAAAAATTGAAAAGAAATTTATAATTTTTAACAGTTAAATTGATCTTAAGCTTATATTGAATAATAATTATCAAAAATGTTAGAAGCAATGTGAAGTTCCTATTTCCTGTAGTTGTATTTTCATAATTTTTAATTAAATAAAATGGATAAAATTATATTTATTGCATATATATATATATAATAATAATTTAATAGTGAACACTGCTCGATATTTTTATTTGACTTGGTGAAATACTAAAATTTTATCACGTGCCACATCACCCCACATAAATTAACGAGCACATTACTCTTTTGCTTAAATTGTATCCAGTGCGGTATTAGTAAAACCGCTGGATAATTGGTTGTCTGAAAAAGCTACTGCGGTCCACGGGTTAAAAACATGTTTCGAAAAACGCACATGACTTTTTATATTTTTTTAAGAAAAACGCAAATTAAAAAAAAGACCATTGAATGGTGACATTATGCGTTTTTTCAAACCAAAACTTGAAATCCGCACCAAAACATGTCCACATTCAGGGCCTAAATTGATGTCTTATATGTTATTGATTATTAAATTAAATAAATTATTACTAAGAAACAAGTTAATGGTGGTTCTACCACTAATCAACTCATTTACCCTTGTTTCTTTTTTTTTTTTGTCAACAACATATATCATTTACCCTTGTTTCTTATCATAGAATCTTACCTTATTATAATATCAAAATTGTCTTAAGATCTAACACCAAATATACCCAAATAAGGATGCTCTAAGGGTTTAACAGGTAGTTTTTTTAAAAAAAATTTTGGATGAAAAGTTTGTTGTTGAATTTCTATGTCAGAGTGTAATGTTATTTACTTTCGTAATTAAAAAAAATATTTTTAAGGCTGATTGTCTCGTTTTTGAAAATTTTTTAGAGATGTCAATACGACTTTTAAAAAATGTTTTCTCCCTAAAACCTTATCAAAAAATTATTTTCAAAAGAATTTCGAAAACCTTTTAAAAAATTAAAAATTATTGCAAATTTTTAACTTAGAAAATGATTCTTAAAATAATCTAAATTTTGCAAAGGTTCAACTAAACGGTTGTAATATTTTATTTAGATATATTTTATTAATTAAAAATTTACAAAAAAATTATGAACGGTTCAACAAATAAACTAAATGTTGCAACGATTCATCAAATAAACTAAATGTTGCAACCGTTCATCAAATATATCAATTGTTGCAACAGTTCATCAAATAAACTAAAAATTATAATAATTCATAAAATAAATCAAAAGATTGTAACAGTTTGTCAAATAAACCAAATGTTGCAATGATTCAATTAAAAAATACCAATAATTTATTTAAATATATTTTAGTAATAAATTTTTAAAAAAATTATGAAAAATTCTAACAAAAGACGTAACCGTACTTTAGTCTTCTTCTCTACCAACCAAAAATTCATTGTTCATCAAATATATCAAATCTTGCAATAGTTGAAGTGATTATTGATGAAGAGACCAAACGTTACAACGGTTCATCAAACTAATAAGCTAAATGTTGCAACGATTCATCAAATATACCAAATATTGCAATTGTTTTTCAAATAAATTAACCGTTACACACTTCATAAATTAAAACAAAAGTTGTAAAAGTTTTTCGAATAAAAAAATATTTCAACTAAATGATAGCAACAATTTATTTATACCAAGAAATATGACCATAAATATTGAATATGTCAAATATTGCAACGGTTTTTTTAAATAAATTAACGGTTCATAAAATAAACCAAATTTGTCCACTTTACTTTGATTTTATAAAAATTATAAAGAGTTATACCGAGAGACTCGACCGTATATTTAACGCCCGTAAACCAGTTTGGTTCAGTGGTGTCGATCGACACAAGGCTAGTGTCGCTCGACACTAGTAAATTGGTTCACGAGGCGGTTTAGAGCTCATGTATTTAAGAGGGGAACTCGACTTTAAGGCTTCTTTGAGCCTCTAGTCGTTTTCTGAGAAGGTGAGAGAGAGAGAGAGAGAGATAGAGAGTCTGCGAGTCTCTGTGAGCATTCATGCGAGTTTCAGTGGCTGTTCTTGAGGGATCTCTCTGTGGAGAGGAAGATCTGGGGCTTAGCTGAGCGTGGTTGGGTTGTTGGAGCGTGTGAGAGTCGTTCTTCTCTCCGTCAATCCGAAAAGCTAAGATGAGTGCGTGACCATGGGTTTATCTAAGCGTTGGAGATTGATTGATTATCTATGATGTCTGAGTAGATTAGGATTGAATCCATGGTTGTTTGTGGTGTTTATCATGTTGTGTTTGCGTGGTTGTGGCCTATTGTGTGTTAGGTTGAGTTGTGTTGCAGGGTTGTGGTGTTTAAGGCCTGGGGGCTGGAATTTGTCGAGTTCGTGCTGCTGCACGAAAGGGTGTCGATCGACACAGGGGAGTGTGTCGATCGATACAGCCTTGTGGTTTGTCTGTGGAAGACGAAGGGGTGTCGATCGACACAGGAGAGTGTGTTGATCGACACAGGCTCGTGTTTCGTTTGTGGAAGACGAACTAGTGTCGCTCGACCAAATGTTTTAATGGTTCATCAAATAAACCAAATGTTGCAACAGTTCAAATAAATAGTCGCAAATGTTTATTTAAATAAATTTTAATAATTAAAATTTTTTAAAAATATTTTTATAAAGAGTTATAATTAAGGGAAGCAACCGTAAAAATAAATTTTTTAAAAAGTGTTATATTGAGATACGCGAATGTATATATCAAATATAGCAAAAATTACAACTTTTCATCAAATTGACTAAAAGTTGCAAAGATTCATAAAGTAAATCAAAAGTTGCAATATTTCGTCAAGTAAACCAAATGTTGCAATAGTTCAGATAAACGCTTGCAACAATTCATTTAAATATATTTTAGTAAGCAATAATCGTGACCGTATAAAGTATATTTTTCATATTGTTGGCATTTTTATCAGAATTTAATATTTAAACCTCACTAAAATTTCTATATTGTTAGTCATTTCAAAGATCTTTACTTATGTCAATAATAATTAAATTTTCATTAAATTTAAAATGATATATGTTAAAAAATATAGCTTAGATAGTATAGAATAACATCGAATATTAATTTTTAAATTATTTTGATTCATCATAAAACGAAAATTCTAATCGAAAATAAAAATTTGGTAGTTTTTTACAAAGATAAACAAATATATAAAATTTAAAATATTGAAAATACAACTGTTTTGTAAAAGACACATATGTACCTTTATAAAAATACATAACCGCATAAAATATTTTATCAAATTATAAAAAATAAAATAAATAATATTTTATGCCGAGTTACGAGAAAAATATATAACCATAAAAAATAATTTTTAAATAAAAACATTATGAAAAATTACGATGAAAATACGCAACCGTAAAAAACGGTTGCAAAGAAAAGATGCTACGTAGAAGATATCTTTAAAAATAAAAATACAAAAAAAAATACGAAAAATTATAATGAAAATACACAACCGTAAAATTAGGTTACAATAAAAAGACAAAACTGTTAAAATAAAAAAATGCAACCGTAAAACAGGGTTATAAAGAAAAGACGCAACCATAGAAGGTATTTTTCAAATGAAAATACAACTAAAATTTTACAAAAAGTTATTAATGAAAAGACAAAACCATAAAATAGGATTACGACAAAAAGACACAACCGTTAAAATGGAAAGATACAACCTTAAAATATATGATTACTCACAACCGTATGTATTTTTTCATATTGTTCTTATTATACAGATTAAATATATTTCTTCAAGATATATTAAATAACAAAAAGAATTATTATTTTCATTAATTATCAATTTTCATATAAATACACCTAAAAAATATTACTTCTTCTTACCTGTCGTCATTGAATGCGTAGGACTTACGGGATTGGGCATAAAATTATGGTACTTACTTGGTTAAAATTATGCTTTGTCTTCTGTGGACTCAGATTCTCGATTTTTGCGAACCTATTAACGATGATTCGGATTTGTTATTTATCACTATTGTAAAGCTTTATAGCATCCTAGACAATCGATACTAGGACTGTTTCTACGTAAGCATTTAGGTCACTCTAAGTCAAAGACTAAATAAACATTAGTTACATAATTAAGAAAAAGTTAAAATGTGTGGGACAACCAATATAGATTTGTGCAGCAGATGGAACCTTCGTGGAAGACAACAGCATAAAAAAATATTGAATAAATAAATAAATAGAAAGGGTATTAAAGGAAAGAATAGTCAACCCAAGAATCGTCAAGTCACATGAAAACGAACGTCGATTCTGACTCGGCGAAAATCCAACCTTATATATAAATAGACGCATGATAATTCATCATCCATAAATCTCTTGTTAAACTTGCTGACTAAGTTCTTACAAAGCAAACCAATCTTGAACCACCAAAGTTAACAGTACAAACTAAATGGAGGGCTCAAACAGGAGGAGCAACAGCCAATCACAAGATGACAAGCAAGCTCGTTTCCGGGGCGTACGGAGGAGGCCATGGGGTAAATTTGCAGCAGAGATTCGAGACCCGTCGAGGAACGGTGCTCGTCTTTGGCTCGGAACATTTGAGACCGCTGAGGAGGCAGCACGAGCTTATGACCGAGCAGCCTTTAACCTTAGAGGTCATCTTGCAATACTCAACTTCCCTAATGAGTATTATTCACGTATGGACGACTATTCGCTTCGCCCTCCTTATGCTTCTTCATCTTCGTCATCGGCTTCAACTTCTACAAATGTGAGTCGACAAAACCAGAGAGAAGTTTTCGAGTTTGAGTATTTGGACGAGAGGGTTCTTGAAGAACTTCTTGATTCAGAAGAAAGGAAGAGACGGAATTAATATTAGTTTGGTTTTGCTATTTTATGTGGCACTGTTGTGGCTACATACGTGCTTTAAGTGCATGTAGGTCACTTTATTAGTACTTGAATTTGGAATTTCTGTAACGTGCCACGACCATAAATTGTAAGATAATTAAGGCGTACTTTGCGTTTCCATGAAATATGAATGTTAGCTAGATGGTTTAAGTACGTACACCAGCTTTCATTTTCTTTTTATATACATGGATTCTATTAATTATTCTTTTATGAGATCTTCACTAAGTTAATTACTATATATATATATGATGTGATGCCAATAGTGCTGTTATTGTAGAATTGCTTCCTTTATAAGATTTAAGATACATATCTCTTACGGTACATGCCATCTCTCCGTTAAACACAAACAAGTCTATAAATTAATAAAATTTAATTTTACATAATCAAAATCTATAATTGAAAGTAGCTAATACTGTTTGTGTGATTAGACGGAAACGAGATTCCGAAACCTGCCGAGAACTTTCGATTCCTATTTCGATTTTGAAGTGGAAAGCAAACTTCCCACAAAACTTTTGTGCTCCCTAAGTTGTAGAAGAGAAGTTACGTGCAAAATTTCACAACTGATATCGGTGTGCTAAAAGAGAACAATATAATATATGTTTACTTGCATTGTCTTTGAATATGAAAAATTCGACTTTGCCGTGAATGAGAATGCTCTATGTAAACTTCTTTATACTGAAAAATAGACTTTCGTTTGTGAAGATAGGAACGCATCCGATTAACATGACATTTAGAATCAAATTTTGTTTAAGAAAAAAAAAACAGTTCTAATTTCAACTGACGTAGTAAAAGTTTATAAGATAGATTAGTGATCCCTTTTATGAAAATACGAGAAAACTAGAATATATTATAAAGTTAGTTGTTTAAGTATTATATATGAGAATTCAAATTAATCAAATTTTCTTGGATTCATTGAGATCTTTGTAATTTTTTTCGAAATGAAGAGATAAAAATCTATTTATTTAAATTCTGAACATTAATAAAAAAAAAAACTAAACCTAATTAGTAAACTATTCTGAAAACCCTTGAAAACTCTATAAATCATACCTTACTGAAAAAGATAATTGATAACTATTACGATTAATCAAATAAGTTGAATACATAAATATTATTAAGAATAAGCTGCATCACTTTCCAATCCAACATCTTTAGGGAAGAAATTCGACTAAAAAGAAAAGTTATTTTTCAAATGATTCTTGATATAGAATTTTCTATCTTTTTACCGACTATTATTTTTTCATTATTATTATATTACAACTTCACTATGTCCCTCACATTGTTTTGAACAATACCGAATACCATATTTTGAAAAAGTAATATAATAAATTCATTATAACCAAAAGAGAGAACTTGTTAACGACCTTGATTTTTTTTTTGCTTTTTTGATAAGTTTGAACGACCTTGATTTAGGAATTGTTTATAGAAACGTAAGAAATAAAATTCTATTGTACTCTTGTTCCGCAAGTAAAAATTAGATCGCTGATTCAATTATGACGTCCATAAAAATAGACAACTCCCTTCATAATATTATATTTTATATATCTATTTATTTTGTAATTATATCGTTGCTTACTTGCTTTCTTCCTTAGCGAGAAATATATCATGGAGACAGTCATGGACAGTTCAGTTCAAAAGCATGATTGCAGATTCGGAGACTGAGATAACATATTTTACAACAGTCTAGCCATTGAATTGGGCTGTGTCTATTTAATTTAGAAGCCCAACAATAACTAAAAAATCATATTATATAAATAAAAAATAAAAAAATCAACACAACTCGTGACAACTCGTAATTTATATTTTCCCGGGAAATTGACACATAACAGGATACCTTCTTGATTAAGAAAACAAAAAACATGATTACAAAAATCACCCATATATAGATTGTTACTCATTATATATCCCACAACCATGACATGTAGCATAGTAAATTATGCTAGTGAATTGTCATTATCCATTATCTGGATTCGAAACCACATATTAATTATATGTTTTTGAAGATACAAATTATTGTGAGTAAGTACCGATGGTTTATCGGTTGAAGGAGAAAAAAAAAAACAGAGTGGCAGTGTTCTAACGGTTTAAATCATTCCAAGTGTTTTGGTTATATCTCTCTCCGTAATCTAAAAGCTCCTCCAATAAACTATCATCAAAATACTCAAACTCAATCACTTCCTTCCCGTCACCACCGCCTCCTCCTCTATACTCCGACGACGAAGAAGCGGCCGCCGCATTCTCACAACCGTCACTTGGCCTGTCCCTCATCATTGGGTACTCGTGAGGGAAATTGAGAATGGCCCTTTGGCCTCTCATGGAAAAAGCTGCTCTATCGTAGGCCCGAGCCGCTTCTTCCGCTGTGTTAAACGTTCCGAGCCAGACACGAGCACCGTGTCTAGCTGAGTCGCGTATCTCCGCCGCGTATTTCCCCCACGGACGCTTCCGTACTCCTCTGTATTTCACCTCATTTGTGTTAGACTCTCTATGTTCCATAAGCGTGAGAAAGCTTTTAAGGTTTATGTTTTTGCATGTACATGGGTTAATACTTGATAGTAATGATAATTTATACGTGGAAGTAATGTGACTATTAGAGAATCTAGTGGATCTTATTTTAACGCACGTGTCTGTTCAAAAGCCTCCTTTAAATTGTAAATAAACTTAACTCAGGGGGTAAATTGCAAACAACAATATTTTCGTATCATCGGAATATTAAAGAAAAATATTGGGGTTGAAAAAAATATTAATAACAATTGGATTTGGGGCTGCTATGTAGTCCCCAGCATTTGAATATTCGGTTTGGTCTTGATTTCAGTACATTATGTTTTCAAAAATTTTGAATTCTGAGGTTAGTATGTATTCGATATTTTTAGAATTTCGGTTTGGTTTTGAGTCGGTTTTGGTTCTTAAACGAAAAAACCGATGAAAAACCGAAATATTTTTAGATATTTTTTGGTTTTATTTTGTTAGTTTTCTGTTATTTTTTAAAATATTTTTAGGTTTTCCGAATATTTCCAGATATTTTGGTTATTTTGGATATTTTTACATATCTTCTAGTTATATTTTTAGGTATATAATTGTATTTCATATATTTTTGGACATTAAGTTTCGGTTTAAATCGGTTCGATACAATTCGATTTTAGTTTTTTCGATTCTTAAGTTTATTATATATTCGGTTAGTACATTAATTTCGGTTCAGTTTCAATTTCTTTCGATTTAGTTTGGTTTCACTTCGGTACATTGAGATCGGTTCTTCTACCAGTTGTTTTGGTGTATAATTTAGAAAGAATTGAGGGGCTAAAAGGAAAAAAAAATTAAAAAGGTAAGTGAAGTCCAATGAATCTGGATGGTCAAGGAGACGGCTAAGTTGAAAGAAAGTATTTTTATGACAACGAACCAAAGATTCTCTCAGCCTCTCACCCTTTTTTTTTGGTCAAGCTCTTTGTTTTTTTTTTCCCTTCCAATTAAATGTTCACGTGTCAACTTTGACCGCACGTGTAGTAGATTCCAGTCGTAAAAAATTTCTATTTGACCATCACCAAACACATAGAAATGTGTGTGAATCTTATTACTTGTAAAGATAGGTAAAAATTGATACACTTGTATTAGATAATATAAAATATTTGTGCATTTTTTCTTAAAGCATACTATTATTAGTTTAAGGTTTCGATCTGTTTGATTTCGGTTGTAAAAATTTTGTAAGTGTGGTGTTTATGTTTCCCTTTACATAGGGCTTAGACTCCGGGAAATTCACGTTTTCCTTCGGCTTTGTTTCTGGGGACTTTTCTTTTGTCCGCCGGCTTAGTTTCCCTTGTTTGGGCTTTAGACTCCGGGGATATATTTGTCTTCCGCCGACTAAGTATTTCACAATGTATCCTTTCAAGTTTTATCAATAATATCACATGACCAAAAAAAAAAAAAGTTATATCACTGTGTTCATTGACCAGAAGTTGAAAAGTAATGTGGTAAATCTTATATTATCTTGGCCGCATTAAGATGTATGAACGAGTTATATACTTTTTTTCTAAATGTGAAAGAGTTATGATTTTCTTTCTATATAGAAATTATTTAATAGAATTTACATTATACACAAAAATTAGTGTCCTAACGTTTTACATGAAAAATTCGGTATATAGGTACTACGAACTTGAGACTTTTCGGCTGCTTAAATAGCTCTTTAACACGATCAACGAGCATCTATTATTTGAGTGTAACTATCAAATATTCGAATTTCTCTATAAATGTATTTGCGTGTCAAGAAGTTATGCTATTTTTAGTAAACAGATCAACTAGTTTAAACATAGCACCTACACGATTACCGGAATTTACATAAACAAGTATTTATGGTTATTAAGCGGATTATACGATTAGTATTTCGATTAGAAGTTGATTTGTTGACTGTGGATGTATTAATTACTGTTTGCAGGTAAATTATCAAAATATATAGAACTTATATATACTAAATTGGCGTCCAAATCAAAGACAACGAAAAAAGAAAAGGAACAAAACAAAAAATCCAATCAAGGACTTAAGCCTCTTTATTCGAGATTGTTACTCGGTATTGTACGACCCAAAACTAGGCCCAATGAATTGTTTCCCACCAACTATGGGAGGCCATATGAGTATATGACCCATGTACATATTGGATAAATGAAATAATTTAGGGTATCTAAGAAAATGAGATAAAAAAGTGAAAGACAAAGTGAAAGTGATATATATACTAGTCATTTGCATGCGCGTAACGCGGAATTTTATTATCTATTTGTTTTGGTTTGTTATTTCTTATTTTAAGACCATACACAGTGGTGTATGTTTTGGTGGGGTGTGAGTATTATTAAAAAGGAAAATAATAGAATAGTGTAACATATGGGTGTTAGATAACACATGGGTGTGAGTATTATTTTAATGTTTGATGTTTCATCTATCTCTCTCTCTCCTCTCTCTTTCTCCTCTAACCAAATCTTTTTCTCTCTCTCTCTTAAAAAAATTATAATAAATATATTGGTCACACCCAAAACTAAGGTTTCCCACTGTCTATGCTCTTATATTATCTTTTTATATATTGTCATATTTTTTTAAAAATTTTTTTATTGAATTTGTACGTGACGTTATGATCATTTCTATATTATTATATATCCGTTTTTTATTTTCTGTTTTATTCATTTTCCGTATTTTCATATGGAACAATTATAAAATTTAACATATTAGTACAATTTACTTTATATTTAGTTCATTTCATTTAGTTATGTTTTTTTATTTTAATATTCAATTTTTTTAAAATATTGTTTTTCTTGTTGCCTTTTTCCTACATGTTTTTAAATTGAACATTCACGTTTCATCGCAATTTATCTCATTTATGTTCGGAAATGTTGTGAGACATAAATTAGATAGATTTTATATTCTAAAAATCTTTTCTTCTATTCCCGTTAAATCTAATCAAATTTTATTTCATATTATTTTTAATGGATATATATATATTTATAATAAAATATTCACTTTAAAACTATAATAGATTGTTTATAAATTAGTTAGTATAATCGAAAATTAGTAAGTTTATTATTTTTTTCAATTAATTATCTTTTTTGTTTTATAATATAAAATATAAGAAAAAACTTTTCATATTCCTTTTTAAAAAACTTGTTTACATATGTCTAAATCTTCTTAAGTTTACATGTCTGATGAGTCTCAAATTTACCGTTTTCTATCTAGGATTTAGATTTGTATTTTGAGTCAACTAACTTATATTAGACAGATATTAGGACTATTTGTTTTACTTAGTGTAATATAGGTCCGATAAGCAAATATTGGAAAAGGAAGAGTTTTGGATCATTTTTGATGCAAATATACATATGAAGATGCAGAGTCCAGAAGACCCGTCAGAAGTATGGCCTCAGACGAAGACCTTTCCACCGTTGGATCTTTCTAAGATTTTGACACAAGATAGCTAAGACTGTTAGATTTCATTTCCAAGTGGTTTGAAGAACATCTAACGGTGCAATCAAGAGTTATGGCCGATTTACTGAAGCCATGTTAACCTGCCGACCAAGCTGACGCAGCCGAGAATCGGGATCGACCGGTCCACACTCAGGATCGATCCTATCGATCGAAGATCGATCATGTGAAGAATTGCAGCCCAGGACCATGGATCGACCAATCTAGCCCATGGATCGAGAGGTCCAGCCCCTGGACCGACCATTCCAGCTTCGGGATCGACCGGTCCAACCTCTGCTTGCTCTCCAAGACTTTCCTTTTCTCTTGTTTCCTTTTCTTGCACCTCCTTGCCCCTATAAAAGGAGGGCTCGCCCCTTGTATTTCACACACAATATTTTTCCACGTTTTAGAGCAGTGGCTCTCACGTTTTGAGAGCTATAGCTCTCCCCTAGTTTTGTAAATATTTTTATAGTCTTATTTTATAGCTTTCTTCTTAGGTTTAGAATCTTTAATAAAGATGTCTCTTTTGTTGTTCATCTTTGTTCTTACTTCTATGCTTGAGTAGTCTGCTTATTGGGTCTAGAGTTTCTGAAAGGATGTTTAGTTTGATTACCTTTTAGGTTGTTAGTTTGGGAATCTATTTTCTTGTTCTTCATCTATAGTGTTCTTAATGCTAGAATTTGACTGATCACCCTGTTCTAGATTTTAGGTTGATTTATCGTGGCATCAGAAGTGTTGTTAGTCGCCTGACATACTTAGGTGAGCAAGGTGATCCATGGCCAACGAGAGTTCTAGTCATGGCACCCTGTGAACATATCTATCTTGTTATTAATGCTAGTCTTACTTTGTTAGGATCACGCGAGAGCCGTTTTCTAATTTAGTATTGCTAAGTTAGGTATTTACGCGGGAGCGACTTGCCTTTATTATCGTGAATTGAGTTCAAGAATGATGCTTAATAATTCTCACTATTTCCTGTAATTGATGTTTCACAGGCCTGACGATTTCCCTATGCCCAATGATTCTTAATTATTTATCTTTTATTTTCTGTTTAATCTAAAAAACTAAATATTTATTTATGTCTTACCTTAACCTTAATCCCATAAATTCGTAGTGTAACTTATCGGTCTCTGTGGATTCGACCCTAAAGTGCTACAATTGATTACCGTATTTGATCCGGTAGTTTGCATATTTAGGTTTATTATTTGACCTACGATCAATGTCTCCGTAGAGCGAGAAGACCCAATTTGATGGCATCACAAACGCCTCTGCTTTCTGGCAGACCTTTGGGACCAGCGTGTACGTTTCTCGGAGTGCCAAGCAGGCACTTATCCGTAACCCGGTGATTCAATTGGCGGTACGCTTTATGAGTAGTACCATCTTCGCCCACACTGAGATGGGTACTTTGAAGCTTCAAGAGCTCTCCATGTGCTTCTACGGGCTTCATCCCTTCATCACCGACCCCGTCGCGGCCAACTACAACAAGACGCATCGAGTCAACTTTGCAGCGTTGCTTGATCCGGAGTTCATCCTGGTGCGCAACAATGCACTTTGCTCCTCGAAGAAGGTGATCCTGATTGATAGCCTGGTGACTCCCATCATCACCCATTGCCACTTCACCATCGCGCATCCCCCAATGGAGCCCAAGGCACAATTCATTGATCGAGAGCACTTGTACGCGAGCGAGATCCTCATCTGCCATATGCTAGTCTACCGCTTCTAGGGCCATGATGGGATTTACAAGTATATCCGTCTCCCTCGTACTGATTTGACTTCTCTCGCGGCTCACGAGAACATTGGTTTTGATCCGCCTGCTGGGGTGCTATGCGAGAGACCGATTCCACCTAAGACTAGCAGCACCCGGAGAGTGGCACGCACCAGACATCATGATGAAGCTGGCCCTTCTCAGCCTCCTGCTTCTCAGCCATCACCGTTTCAGCACTACTCCTCTCATGTGCCTCCATTTCATTTTGATTTGAGCAAGTATGTCGCCATGGAGCCACCGGAGGAGCCGAACTCGGAGTTTGAGCGATAGGTCTATGATACGACCTAGAAGAACAACTTCCTGCTAACTTAGATTGCGTCATGGCTCTGCTACGTTGCACCACCACCTCCACCACCACGCGAGCCCACTCCAACGCCACCACTAGCACCAGTACATGAGGCTGCTCCTGAGGACGATGCACTGACTGACATTTCTGCTGTGCGAGCTGAGGATGATGAAGAGTTTTCCCCCAACCCGTCTCCTCGATCTCATACCTGGCTCTCGACGGACAGCCACACGAGCTCAAATACTAGTGTCCGGCAGGACTTCCGCGTCCGCACCAAGAGAGAGACTGGCGATTCACGCACTCCACCATATTCCTGATTCACTGGTTCTATCCTCTATGCTATCTATTTTAGTTTGTATTTAAACTTATATATATTAACCTTGGATTTGTAGACTGCTCAGCAAGACCGATCGGTCCACCTTTGGGATCGATCGGTCCCCTAACCTGCTGCCAGTTTTTGACTTTTATGTTTTGCATTTTGTTTCTTAGATTTTTTCTTACACACCGGGACGGTGTGGAGTAAGTCTGGGGGAGGAATGTGACCATTTGCACTAACATTTTTATTTTTATTTGAGTCGTTTTATTGAGTCAAAATAGTTGGAACTTGGAACTTCTTTTGTGAATCGTGTGTTCGTACTAATATCTTCTGCTATCCGTCATGACTATCTTTTTGAAGAGCTGAAGATTGGAACGCCATAACCGAACAACTCACCAGAAGTCCCTATCTCTTGGAAATCCGATTGACCTAGCGATGAATCCACCCATGACAAGACGTTAATTTGGTCTTAATCTTCTCAACTTGGGGCTTGGTATACATCGAACGCGACCTCTGACTCAAAGCTTTCCGAGACACGCATAACTTCGAAAAAAGTATGGTTTCCCTCTCTCTTCTCCTGAATAAGAAAAATAAAAAGAGAAAAGAAAAGAAAAGGGATGTGGTAAACAAAAAAGTGGGCCGAGGGATGTGTGGTTACCCCCTTGCATACTTCGGACTCATGAAAACCAACCCCGGGCTAAAGAAAAAGAGATCGATAGAAAAAATAAAATGATACCCTAGAAAAGTAGGGAGATATCGATCTCATCAAGAAAAAGAGAAGAGGAGGAAAGGAACCATAAGAAGAATGTCTTGGGAGCTAGAGGAAGGTAAGCGTCTACGCAATCTTTGATCGATACTCCCTCGTTGAGACCGCATGCTTGTAATGAAATGAATGTAGGGAGTCAACAATGGAGATTTTGGAGCTTCCTTGAGATTATGGGACATCAGTACGGAGAGTTGCTAAGCCAATGGTTAGTACATGTTGTAAGCTCAATTCTTTGAGTGATAGGTGTACGGAAGATGTACGAAGATTCTCGAGAAGTTGTAAGTTCCTGTTTTCAAACCTTTCCCTTTAAGATTTCTATTTTGAATTGTTCTTTCTTGAGGACAAGCAAAGATTCAAGTCTGGGGGAATTGATGAGTCTCAAATTAACCGTTTTCTATCTAAGATTTAGGTTTGTATTTTGAGGCAACTAACTTATATTAGATAGATATTAGGACTATTTGCTTTACTTAGTGTAATACAGGTCCGAGAAGCAAATATTGGAAAAGGAAGAGTTTTGGATCATTTTTGATGCAAATATACATATGAAGATGCAGAGTCCAGAAGACCCGTCAGAAGTATGGCCTCAGACGAAGACATTTCCACCGTTGGATCGTGCTAAGATTTTGACACAAGATAGCTAAGACTGTTAGCTTTCATTTCCAAGTGGTTTGAAGGAAATCCAACGGTGCCATCAAGAGTTATGCCCGATTTACTGAAAACATGTCAACCTACCGACCAAGCTGACGCAGCCGAGAATCGGGATCGACCGTTCCACACTTAGGATCTCGATCGATCCTGTGAAGAATTGCAGCCCAGGCCCATGGATCGACCAATCTGGCCCATGGATCGAGAGGCCCAGCCCCTGGACCGACCATTCCAGCTTCAGGATCGACCAGTCCCACCTCTGCCTGCTCTCCAAGACTTTCCTTTTCTCTTGTTTCCTTTTCTTGCACCTCCTTGCTCCTATAAAAGGAGGGCTCGCCCCTTGTATTTCACACAAAATATTTTTCCACGCTTTAGAGCAGTGGCTCTCACGTTTTGAGAGCTATAGTTCTCCCCTAGTTTTGTAAATATTTTTATAGTTTTATTTTATAGCTTTCTTCTTAGGTTTAGAATCTTTAATAAAGATGTCTCTTTTGTTGTTCATCTTTGTTCTTGCTTCTATGCTTGAGTAGTCTGCTTATTGGGTCTAGGGTTTCTGAAATGATGTTTAGTTTGATTACCTTTTAGGTTGTTAGTTTGGGAATCTATTTTCTTGTTCTTCAACTATAGTGTTCTTAATGCTAGAATTTGACTGATCACCCTGTTCTAGATTTTAGGTTGATTTATCATGGCATCAGAAGTGCTGTTAGTCGCCTGACATACTTAGGTGAGCAAGGTGATCCATGGCCAACGAGAGTTCTAGTCATGGCACCTTGTGAACATGTCAATCTTGTTATTAATGCTAGTCTTACTTGAAGGTTTCTCTACAGGTTTCTACCGGATTAATCTCTATTAATCAACCTACAGAATTCCTGAAGCCTAGGATCTAGGGTTTGTAAACATGAATCAAGAGATCTCAGATATACCTGGAGATTGGCAGCGGAATAGGATCAGGTAATCGAGATCTGGAAGCGCCTCACGTGCTGCGCCTCTACTGTAGTCCACACTCACACGAACAGGAATCTGCAGGGATGCTAGTGCCTGGAATCAGATCTTGCAGAGGAAACCTGTGTTTTCTGGAGAGGGAGCGACTAAGTCTTAGCAAAATCTCGTGCCTCATATCCTTATATAGGCACGGGATAAGACCTAATTATTCACGGGCCGGGCCTGAATCAATTAAGTCATTGGGCCGAAATCTCTATTTTGGTCCGCACATGGTGTCGATCGACACTACCTCGTGGTGTCGATCGACACCTCCTCTCTTTACACGTTTCTTGCTTTAGTGCATCCTGTTCGCTTAGGTGTGTGACCATGTAGGATCAAATAATACTAGTAATGAGTTCATAACTCACAAGTCATGAGCGGCTTCTAGCAAAACGTCATGACTACCTAGTGTCAAGTGAATGTCTGATCTCGACAAACAACTATGTCTAGAGTGAAATACAAGTATGATTTCAGGACATTCCCAACAATCTCCCACTTGTACTGGAATCATCTATTCCCATAATCCCTTTGTCGCTATATCTCGATATGGCATAAGGCAAGAACCGTGTCACCCTTATTCAACCAATATCATGTTCATCGAACTCCGATTTATACTGATAAGACAAACGACTGACATTTCACCTCGTTTGAGCGCGGCCACGCATTTCTCAGTATCAAATCTCCGATGGGCCCTGAGATATTTATCTCCTGTTATATAGGAGGGACAAATTCCATCTTGTTCCATCCCTGTTCCTACACACACTTCATGATACACCCAATCAATGCCTTTATAGTCACCCGTTACGGTTGACGTTTGACACAGTCAAAGCGGACCAATTCATATGCAAGAAATCATGATGAACTCAGGTCTAAGGACTATACTCTATAGTCATAATGAGAACCTCTCATGACACTTATATAACTATCCTGTAGAGTTCTCATTAGCGGGTCATGTCCGATCATATGTTCTCTAACATATATCTATGTGATTGACTTTAATACTCTTATTAATGACTCCATGAAACTTGGTCATCAGTCAACTCACAATCTAGTCTCACGTGGTTGTCAATGTCCCACTTTGACAACCTTCACTAGGGACAAAATTAATCTATGTCACTTATTTCTTATAGGGTCTCATGATCAAGTCCTCAACTTGATGACCTATTAAATAACATAAATTACTTTGGGACCATTATTCAATTATCTTATAATCAAATAATACATGAAACAATTTCATCATGACATAACCAAAGCATGTCTACATGAACATCATAACATAACTCAAAACATTACAACTCCCACTAGAATCAAGATCACATCTTAATATCTCAAATACCTACAGCAAAAGGGTGAAACTTATGCTTAGGTCGTGGGAGAGGCTGCGGTGTTCTGCTTGGAACTCTTTCCAGCAAACCGCATGATGCGGTGCTCTGCTTGGAACCCATTCCAACAAAACGCACCGCTTTATAGACACAAGACATAACCAGTTTCCGACCGGAAATCGTCTTTGTCCGTCTAACCACTCTTTACAGAGACCATTACTTCCTCAGTTCACCAAGCTCCAATTCTTAGTATTCCTCAAATACTTGAGAATATTCTTGGTAACTGTCCAGTGACTTTCACATGGATTATATTGGTATCTACTCGTCTTGCTTAACACTTTAAGCAACATCTGAACGAGTTCAGGTCATGGCATTTATGATAGGTTCCATTGCATACGCTCGGGAATCCTATTTAAACGTTCTTGCTCAGCCAGTGTCTAAGGACACTGCGTCTTGCCAAGATTAATGTCATTAGACATTGGTATGAAGCCTTTCTTGGAATCACGCATAATGAATCTGTCCAAGACCTCATCACCATGAGCATCTTGACACGATCCATTTAGCTTACCCAACCTATCTCTATAGATTCTTATTCCAAGAATTCACACGGCTTCTCCCATGTCTTCTATTGGAAAATAACTTCCAAGCCAAGTCTTAAAAGAATAAAGCAACGGAACGTCATTTCCGAGAAGAAGTATGTCATCTACATACATTACGAGAATTGCAACTACGCTCCCACTAGTCTTCTTGTAAACGCACGGTTCCTTTTCGTTCCTGATGAAGTCAAACTCTTTTGACCATTTCATCAAAACGATTATTTCAACTCCGTGATGCTTGCTTCAATCCATACATGGATCAATGAAACTTGCATTCCTTCCCAGCGTTATTTGGATCAGTGAAACTCTCAGGTTGTGTCACGTACACATCCTTTTCCAGAATTCCTATAAGGAAAACTGTTTTCACATCCATCTGCCAAATTTCATCACCATGATAAACGGTAGTTGCTAGGAGAATCCGAATGGTTTTAAGCACAGTGACTGGGGAGTAGGTCTCTTCATAGTCATACCATGAATTTTCTTGAGACCTTCAGCGACCAACCTTGCTTTGAATATCTGGATATTCCCATATCGGATCTAGTGGCTCCAAGCCACTTTTCGGAGTCCGGGTCCAACATTGCTTCTTCAAAATTCGCAGCCTCGTCACTGTCAATGATCAACAAGTCATGACAATTGGTCACGAGAAATCCCTATTTCTCAGAATCTTGACGTATCCTTCCGGATCTGCGAACTTTAGGCACCACAGGTGTAGGTTCTACAACTCTTTGTAGATCCATTTACTGCTTTACCTCTTCGGTGAAAGCCTAGTATCGATCGATACTACCTTAGTGTCGATCGATACCATCCTGTGATTCTCGAACGTTTTCGAGTTCTACTTTACTCCCACTGTTCTTCTTGGAAAGACAATCTCTCACAAGAAAACATAGTTCTTAGTAACAAACATTTTGTTCTCAGAACGGTTGTAGAAGTAGCAAGTTTTGGTTTCCTTTAGCCAACCAACGAATTAGCATTATTGGATTTGGGTTTGAGCTTATCTTATCGTAAACATTTTACATAGGCCTCACAACCCAAAATTTCAGTAAAGACAGTCTTGGAACATTTCCAATTCACATCTCATGTGTTGTCTTTTCAACTGATTATGATGGAACCCTTTAGTGTAAACGCGGACGTTTCTAGAGCGTTTCCCAAAAGGGATAATGGAAGATATGTGTGACTCATCGTTAATCGAACCATATCCAATAAGGTTCAATTCCTTCTCTCGGAACCTCCACTCCATTGGAGCTTTCCAAAAGGAGTGAGCTGTGAAACTATTTCACACTCTCTCAGATGATCACTTAACACTTGGCTTAAGTATTCTCCTCTGCGATCCAATCGAAGAGCTCTAATACTTTCGCCCAATAGATTATGTACTTCATTCAGGAACTCCTTGAACCTTTCAAAGGATTTCGATTTGTGTCTCATCACATGGACATATTCATACCCACTGATCTTATCAGCGAAGGTAATGAAGTACTGAAAGTTTCCTCTAGCATTGGTGCTCATCGGGCTGCATACATCTCTATGTATAAGGCCCAATAAGTTACAGGCCCTTTCATTTGATTGATAAAAGGGGGCCTTAGTCATTTAGCCCAATAAGCAGGATTCAGTTTTCTCACATGATTCACAATCAAACGAGCCCAAAGCCCATCACTATGGAGCTTCTGAATCCGCTGTAGCCCAAACGACAATGCCAGAGAATCGATTTGTGTTTATGTTATAGACAGGCATTGATTGGTTTAAGACATAAAACCCATTCTCTAATGGGGTGCTACCATAGAACATTTCATTAAGATCAACAGAACAACATTTGTCTTTAATCAAAATGAATATCATTCATATCCTTACAAGAAAATGAAATGACGTTTCTGCTCATAGCAGGTACATAGTAGCAATTTTTCTAAAGCCAAGCCTGGAGGTGACTATAAATGGAAATTTCCTACGGCCAACGCAGCAACTCTTGCTTCATTCCCGACATGAAATTCCACTCGTCCCTTCTCCAACGTTCTACTGTTGCTTAGTGCCTGCATATTTGAATAAATATTAGCACCACAACCGGTATCTTATACCTACGAGGTAGAACTTGAAGTAGTAACATTTACTTCCATAACACAAATACCTTGAGAAGAAGTCCCGTACATCTTCTCAATCTCTTGTGCATCTTCCATAAATCTCTTGCAATTTCTCTTCCAATGCCCTGGCTCCTCACAGTACTGGCATTTCTCAACATCGGTTAGGCCAGACTTGGGCTTACAAGAAGACACATGCTTGTCCTGATTCACAATCTGGACGGCCTTGCCTCTACCCTTGTCCTTTCCAGGTTTCTCAAACCTTTTGCCATTTTTGATGTCATGCTCAGCTGTCTTGAGCATACTGTGCAGCTCAGTCAACGTCTTCGTCAACTTGTTCATGTTATAGTTCACAACAAACTGATCATAGCTTGACGGCAGTGACTGCAGAATGATGTCAGTAGCCAACTCTTGGCTAAAGGGACAATCCAGTCTCCTCAGGTTATCTATATAACCCATCATCTTTATGATGTGAGGACTTACTGGTGAATCCTTTGGTAGCTTGCACTCAACTAGAGATTTAACCGTCCGGTATCTCTCAGTTCGAGTCTGCTCCTGAAACATCGCTTTCAGGTTAGTGATCATCTCGATGGGCGACGCCACATTCTCATATTGCTTTTGCAAGTCCGAGTCCATGGTAGCCAACATCAGACAACGCACATCGACCACATCATAGTAATGCTTATTCCAAGCATCATATACTGCATGTGAGGCATTGGACCTTAATTTCTCGGGGAGAACTTTCTCAAGGACATAGTCCTTTCTCTCCTGCTTGAGAACAATTCTCAAGTTCCGATACCAATCAAGGAAGTTGGACCCATTTAACTTGTCCTTCTCAAGGACGGGTCGCAACGAGAAAGGGTTCTGATGAGGGGTTTTAGACATAACTAAAAATCAAAATAAAAATGGTTTAGTTATGATGTTCAGGAAATGAGAAATCTTAACAATTAAGAAAACTCGCATTATATTCAAAACAATGTTTCCTCAAATGAATATAATGATCCAAGACCCATACTTCACCAAAACTTGAGTGGGCCACTGGCCGTCACCCAAATCTTAGCTATCTAGGTAAGCAACACTTTGCTAATCATATCCAATATGACTCTTGGTTGTGGATAAGACATCTTATGTCTTGTCCACCTGATGTCTATGGGCCCAGAACTTCTGATAGCCCACTCAAGTTAACCAATCTATCAATCACGTAATAGCTGATGTCATGCACTGCAAGCCCATCAGCCCTATTACTTTCTGCCTTACTCATGTAACTGCAGATACCTTGCACTGCAAGCCTATCACGCAGTGAAACGAGTCTTGACAGCTGACAAGATCGGGAAGACATCCGAAACACTTGATATTTAGTTGAGGAACGGAACTTTTAATCTTGACACATATCATATATGTACTCAAGAAGACTTAGATTTTATCAAAACATTTAATCTCTATTAAGTTTTAATTAATCTAAGGAGTGGGTGAAATCTGGTTCGGTTATGTGATCTCGGGTTCGCTAACCCAGAATCTGCACAGTGTATCGATGCTAGTATCGATCGACACTCATTTGTGCAACCAAAACAGTTTCGATTATTGGCTAGTGTCGATCGACACTACCTCGTTAGTGTCGATCGATACTCAACCAACCAAACCGATTTGCGATAACCAGTCAATCCTCGTGGTGTCGATCGACACCTCCTCTCTTTACACGTTTCTTGCTTTAGTGCATCCTGTTCGCTTAGGTGTGTGATCCTGTAGGATCAAATGATACTAGTAATGAGTTCATAACTCACAAGTCATGAGCGGCTTCTAGCAAAACGTCATGACTACCTAGTGTCAAGTGAATGTCTGATCTCGACAAACAACTATGTCTAGAGTGAAATACAAGTATGATTTCAGGACATTCCCAACATTACTTTGTTAGGATCACGCGAGAGCCGTTTTCTAATTTAGTATTGCTAAGTTAGGTATTTACGCGGGAGCGACTTGCCTTTATTATCGTGAATTGAGTTCAAGAATGATGCTTAATAATTCTCACTATTTCCTGTAATTGATGTTTCACATCCCTGACGATTTTCCTATGCCCAATGATTCTATCTCTTTAATTATTTATCTTTTATTTTCTGTTTAATCTAAAAAACCAAATATTTATTTCTGTCTTACCTTAACCTTAATCCCATAAATTCGTAGTGTAACTTATCAGTCTCTGTGGATTCGACCCTAAAGTGCTACAATTGATTACCGTATTTGATCCGGTAGTTTGCATATTTAGGTTTATTATTTGACCTACGATCAATGTCCTGATGAGACATGTCAGAGGACCTTAGGCGCAGAGCTTGTAAAAGCAGTGTCAAGTCGTCAGGATTTCGAAAAGTTTCAGGATTTCGCAGTGAATTCATACGTGGATGATAATTTAAATCTCAAATGGTGTCGTATACCGGACTGTGAATGTGCCATAACACTCAGAGATCCCGAAGTCGTCGAGGTGGAGTGCTATGCATTTCATCGGTTCTGTTGGAAGGTTTCTTGTTCTTCTTTTCTTTCTTCGGTAAAAGACTTTTCTAGTCGGTTGCCCGCGCTATGCGCGAGAGTTTTATTATGTTGTTTATGAGTAATTGGTTCATATTTTATTTCTTAATTATTTCTTCTACTATAACATACCTTTATTTGTTATCTTAAACTATATTTTTATATAGAAAACCTGTTGAGTTTTAGCTTCAATAGTAGTTGAGAAATTAAGTGTGTTTATGATCATCACGGATAAACAAATAAAAACCTATCATACACTATACCGGATCAAAACGGTAATCATAGTAGTACTTTAGGGTCGAATCCACAGAGACCAAAGATACACTTTAAATCAATAGATTAAATTAAGCTAAGACAAAATAAGTAAGAGTTTGTTTTCTAACAACCTAACGATAGAATAAAATAAGCAAACAATAATAAAAGAAGTATTAGGCATAGGGAGACCATCCAGGATGTGACAAAACAATTAAATCAATTAACAGGAAATATTAAGATACGTTCTAGAACTCAATTTACAATGGTAAGGTAAGTCGATTCTCACGCAAATACCTACTTAGCAATATTTAGAGAACGCTTTACGCTAGGCTTCCCTAAATAAAACTAGCATTAATAACAAGATCGATATGTTCACAAGATATCAAAACGAGAGCTTTGCGCTTGCCAAGTTATGAAATCTTGCTCCCCTAGTGTTGATTCCAGCGACTAAACATTACTTTCGTACCTAGTTTAATCACCTAAGATCTTAGAACAAGTTAGCTACTCAAGCCCTAAGCATTAAGAACAACAATAGGAAAAGAACTATAAATTAAATTCCCAAACTAACAACCTAATAATCAATCACATCCCTTCAGAGAAACCCTAGCCTAATAAGGAAACTACTCAAGCATAGAAATAAAAACAAAGATGGAACTAAAAAGAAACATCTTTAAAATAAAACTAAGAGTGTATTGAGATGTGAATCTCTTACAAACTCTAAAAGGGAGAGAATGAATTGTGTGTGATTACAAGAGGCGAGCCCCTCTTTATATAGTAAAGGGAGAGAGGCCGCAAAAGGAAAAGAGAAAAGAAAATGGAAAGAAGAAAAATGGAAATCCTTGGAGAGTCGGCAAGCAGGGATCGATCGATCCTCGGTGTGGATCGGTCGATCCCACCGTCTTTTCGTCTTGGGCCAAGGCCTTTGATTGGATCGAACGGTCCATGGGCCTGGTTGGTTGGTTCTGCCGCCTCTTCAACCGTGGGTCGCAATTCTTCATGGATCGATCGATCCTTGGTGTGGATCGGTCGATCCTTCTTCATTTCTTCACGATTGGTCGACTTCTTCATGCTTAGCCCATTTGCACTCTTATTTGATCCAAAATCCTTTCTTTTCCAATATTCTCTCTTTAGACCTGTAAATCACTAAGTAAAGCAAATAGTCCTAATATCTATCTAATATAGGTTAGTTGACTCAAAATACAATCCTAAAACATAGACTAAAAACGATAAAAATAAGACTCATCAATTCCCCCAGACTTGAATCTTTGCTTGTCCTCAAGAAAGAACAATTCGAAATCTTAAAGGGAAAGGTTTGAAAATGGGAACTTACAACTTCTCGAGAATCTCCGTACATCTTTCGTGAATCCATCACTCAAAAGTTTGAGCTTACAACATGTACCAACCATGAACTTAGCAACTCTCCGTACTAGTGTCCCGAGATCTCAAGGAAGCTCCAAAATCTCCATTGTTGACTCCCTACATTCATTCTTTACAAGCGTGTGGTCTCAACGAGGGAGTATCGATCAAAGATCGCGTAGACGCTTACCTTCTTCTAGCTTCCAAGACATTCTTCTTATGGTTCCTTTCCTTCTCTTCTCTTTTACTCTTTTGAGATCGATTTCTCCCTACTTTTCTAGGGTATCATTTTATTTTTTTTATCGATCTCGTTTTCTCTTTTTCTTTTTAGCCCGGGGTTGGTTTTCATGAGTCCGAAGTATGCAAGGGGGTAACCACACATCCCTCGGCCCACTTCTTTGTTTACCACATCCCTTTTCTTTTCTTTTTCTCTTTTTCTTCTTTTTCTTTTTCAGGAGAAGAGAGGGGAATCCATACTTTTTCGAAGTTATGCGCGTATTGGAGAGCTTGAGTCAGAGGTCGCGTTCGATGTATACCAAGCCCCAAGTTGAGAAGATTAAGTCCAATTAACGTCTTATCAAGGGTGGAGTCAACGCTGGGTCAATCGGATTTCCAAGAGATAGGGACTTCTGGTGAGTTGTTCGGCTAATGGCGTTCCAATCTTCAGCTCTTCAAAAGGATAGTCATGACGGATAGCAGAAGATATTAGTACGAACACACGATTCACAAAAGAAGTTCTAAGTTCCAAACCATTTTGACTCAATAAAACGACACAAATAAAAATAAAAATGTTAGCATAATAGTCACAATATCCCCCCAGACTTACTTCACACCATCCCGGCGTGTAAGAAAAATCAAAGAAAGAAAAATGCAACTCATAAGAAAAACAATGTCAGAAAACATGAACGGATCGATCGATCCCGAAGGGAGATCGGTCGATCCTACCGTTAGTAACACAAATCCAAATACAGAAGTTTAAAAGGAAACTAAAAATATAGTACAGAGGATAGAACCAGTGAAGAGGGATCTAATGAGACGGTGGAGTGTCTCGAACGCCTGCCTTCCGCCTGGTGCGGATACGGAAGGCATCCTGCATACTAGTCTCTGAATCATCATGGCTAGAGGATGAGTGCCATGTAAGGGAGCGGCCAGGAGGGTCTGAAGAGTACTCCTCATCATCATCAGTGCGGACAGCAGAAATGCAAGCAAAGGCATCAACCTCAGGATCATCCTCGTGTACAGGAGTAGGCTCGCGTGGAGGCGGCGGTGGTGGTGGTGCAACGCAGCAAAGCCAAGAAGCAATCTTCGTCAGCAGGGTGTTATTCTTCTTGGTCGTCTCGCAGACCCAACGCTCCACCTCTGTAGTCGGCTCTGGTGGATCCGTAGCGATGTAAGCGCTCACGTCAAGCTCAAATGGAGGTATCTGGCCGGAGAATAGCTGAAATGGCGGTAGGTGAGATGCAGAAGGCTCAGAAGGACCAGCCTCATCAGTGCATCGGGTGCATGCTGCCCTCCGGACACCACTAGTCTTTGGCGGGATAGGTCTCTCGCAAAGCGCCCCAGCAGGCGGATCAAAGGCAATGTTGCCTGGAATAGCAAGAGATGTCAAATCAATGCGGGGAAGGCGAATGTACCTGTAGACCCCGTCAGAACCCTGGAAGCGGTAGACCAGCGAGTGGCGGATGAGAATCTCGCTCGCATAGAGGTGCTCCCGGTCAATGAATCGCGCCTTGTGCTCAGGAATGGGAGGTGCGATGTTGAAACGGCAATGGGTGATGATGGGTGTCACCAAGCTCCCTATCATAATCGTCTTCTTCTTAGATCGAAGTGCTTGCTTCGCTACCTGGATGAACTCCTGGACAAGTAATGCAACAAAGTTGACGCGGTGCGTCTTGTTGTAGTTGGCCGTGGTCCGGTCGGTGATGAATGGATGGAGTCCATAGAAACACATGGAGAGCTCAGGGGGCTGCAAAGTACCCATCTCAGCATGGGCAAAGATAGTGCTGCTCATGAAGCGGACTGCCAAGCGAATCACCGGGTTTCGGATAAGTGCCTGCTTGGCACCTCTAGAAACATACTCTCCGGAACCAAAGGTCTGCCAGAATGCAGAAAGATCAGTGATGCCATCGAACTGGGTCTTCTCGCGAGGCGGGAATCCATAGATCTCACACAGCTGAAAGAGTGTAATGGTGAAGTGTCTCCTAGACAGGAAAAAGGAGATAAAGGCATCAGTAGCATCAAGCGGATCCGTGGGGAAATGGACCTGCATCGTGGCGAGAAACTCGGCTGCGGCCTTGGGATAGATATCCCATCGCTTCTCCGGGAAAGACTCGAAGCCAGCATTGCGCAGAAATCCCAGGACATCATCGAGGATGCCCATCGCACTCAGGACATCGGTCTCCAGGAACCGTGTGGGCTCAAACTTGCAGGCTCGGAGTGCAATGGTGTTGTCGTCATCCTTTTGGGTCCACTCTCTCTCTCCGGTGGTTGGTTCTTTGCCGCTACGTCGTTTGGGAGCCATTTCCTGAAAACAGAAAATACTCAAACACATATTAGCATATTTCTCAAAACTTAACAAAAATCAAAATGATTTTAAAAGCTTATAGAAATCAAGCAGTGCGACGCAAGCAACAACATCCAATTCAACATAAAATCGAAATTCCTATTGCACTCGCGAAATGCAAGACAGAAAAATCGATACATGTAATGGCATTAAACACATGCAATCAACAATTAGCACTCTCTCGAACTCAATTGTCTTTCTCAACCCATCAATTGCATTTCTAAACTTCTAAAATCGAAATTCGAAGGCTTATCACACAAAATTTTCAAGTTTCTCACAACCGAATCAAATGCATTTCAAAACAGAGAAACTAACAACCCTATAGCATTCCCAACAACTTAATTCAACCTAATTCCAAAGGATTACAAAGCTCTAACACCCTAAAGTGCAAAAACCCGAAATCCCTAAGCTAAATTTCGAACTCAGTACCTTGGTTTAAACGAATTGGGTGTAGGGGGATCAGTTAGGGCTCGAAAAATAGTGTGATTTAGCACCAAGAATCAATAAAAACAATGGAGAATTGAGATAGATAGAGAGGATTGAAGTTTCTAGAGAGAGAGAGCTATGGAGGTTGGGGATCGATGGAGGAGAGAGAGGGCTCGATCTCCATCGATATATTGGCCCAAAAACCGGTTTAAACCGGTTTAAATCGAGTTACAAACTGATTTAAACCGGAAAACCTATTTTTTCGAAATACCTGGGTCGGGATCGATCGATCACTGGTGCAGATCGGTCGATCCCGAGGCATCTGTCCCTCGGTTCATTTTCCAGGCCAGACCGATCGATCTCCACAGCGGATCGATCGGTCCCAAGTGTCTGATCACCAAAAATTCGCATCTTAATGCGTCTTGAACCTATTCCTGAAACACTGAGGGATTCTCATTGATCCACTGATTAAAAATCCTCCATATAAATAGTCTTAAACTTAAAAGTAAAAGAAAAAGAAACAAAAACCAAAAGCTCAAAACATAATAGTTAGTACAAAAACATCGGGTTGCCTCCCGGAAGCGCTTGTTTTAAGTCTATAGCTTGACTTTCCTTCTGCTAGGCTTGTGAACGAGTCCTTGGAATCTCCACTCGTTCTCCTGAGATGCTCACACTCCGAGTTGCCTCTTCGATGCGAATGGGTCGAAGCGCGTTCTTTCTTGGCATGAGATGATAGAAGACTTCCTTATCGACATTGGTGAAGCACACTCGGCGATTGGGAGTATCAATGATAGCTCTGACTGTGTTCAAGAAGGCTCTTCCGAAAATGACCTGCTGACGCTTTCCGGGCACATCCACAACTTTGAAGTCCGTGGGGACATCCACATCGCCGATTCGCACCATCTCATCGCGAAGCTCTCCTCTTGGTACCACTACGGACTCGTCGGTGATATGTCTATATTTTACATGTTTTAAGCATTGAATTCTCACCACTTTAGCATTGATTCATCCCCTGTTCATACCATTTCTAGTCATTTGTAGTCACTTTGCATGATTAGTAGGTTATTACATGAGCATTGCATACATTCTTGCATTTGGAGTTGTTTAGGTACAAAAAGGAGCTGATTGGTGAAAAGAGGACCATGCATCGAGCACAACCATCGAGCAGTTGATCGATGCCAAGACAGAAAGGTGGGAACTTTGAAGAACATGAGGCATCGACCAAACTGATCGAGCAGACTGATCGATGCCAAGGAAGAAAGGTGCAAGCTTTGAAGATCACAAGGCATCGACCACCCTGATCGACCAAAGTGATCGATGCCTAGCCTAGCCGCCTTTGACTTTTGGTTTTTAGAATTAGGGTTTTGACTTTTCCTAAAGTAGTATAAATACAGCTGTTGTGCTGAGACAATTATCCAGATATTATCTTATCCTTACTTTTCTCTTATCCCTAATCTCTCTCTTTTCTCTCTAGAACTCTAAAAACCAGACACTTTGTGATCCAGATCTCTCTTAATCCATTTTGATTTTGCATTTTCTAAATTCACAGTTCTCTTAATCTCATCTTTAGCTTTATGATTATGCAATTTATTTTATTTTCTGGGTTTATGCATTTTATGATGATTTGTGAGTAGTCTGCTTAGGGTTCTTGAGGATGGGTTAGGAAAGTGATGAATCTTTGATCTTCTAGGGTGTTTAAGCTTAGATCTGTTTAGATCCCTTCTGGGTGAGTGTGTTTAATGCTAATTTCTTTCTGAGAAGTTGAAATTAGACCCTAGGTATTTCCTGCCCGAGAGGTGTTTGTTGAAATGCTTGAACCAACTCTTTCCAGAGATTTACATGTCTAACCCAAGAGATTGGTTGCTTAGAGTGTTTATTGGCTTTGATTGGTTGATTATTAATGCCTGCTATGTTATGCTTCTCTAGAGAGATCTAGGTTTGGAGGTAGCATAGTTTAGAGGGGTCTCTGTCACGAGAGTGGATTGACCTATATTCGAATCTTTTGTCAAGGGATTAGCTCTGTATGAGTTTTTGTTAGACACCCTGGTTGATTTAGGAGGATTCACTGACCAATTATTCCCATTCTCAAGAGCTCTATTTCCTCATCTGATTGCTATTTGCTTGTTTGATCGATTGCTTCTGCTTCTGCTAGTTCTTGTTAGTTTTTCTGTTTCTGCTTTTATCTTTTGATTTATTTAGGTTGCTAGATCCCAAATTGTTTCTGCTTGGCTTGAATTAAGTGAAATGATTGCATCCTGATTGGTCAATAGCTCACTCTTATGGATTGATACCTTTGTGCTGCAATGATTGCATAAGGGAATTGAAACACCCCTGTTGCCTCTCTGCTTGCCATCTTTCTGTGATAAAAATTCTTGTTTCAATTTGGCGCCGTTGCCATTTGAGTGATTTTGTTGCATTCAGGATTTCAGATTCCTTGAGATCAAGTTCTTACTTACTTTATTTCGCTTGCTGACTTGTTTGATTGCTGTTTCTGTCCATTTCAGGTACCTTGGCACAAGATCGATCACCCTGATCGATGTACTACATCGATCCCGCTCAACACCTGCATTGATATGGACAACCAATTCGATCAACCTCCACCAGGTGCTAATGGCAATCCACCAAGACAGCCTCGACTCATTGGTGCTGGTGATGCACCTAACACTCATGCCCACCGTCAGGGAATTCTGCCTCCTGCAATCCCAAACAACAATTTTGAGATCAAGAGCAGTATGATCAACATGATTCAAAACAACCGGTTCCATGGTTTGCCTATGGAGGATCCACTCGATCACCTCGATGACTTTGATCAGCTCTGTGGCTTAACAAAGATCAATGGCGTAAGTGATGACGCTCTCAAGCTGCGACTATTCCCATTCTCTCTTGCTGATAAGGCACGGCAGTGGGAAAAAGCTCTACCTCCAGGCTCTGTTACTTCTTGGGACAATTGCAAGAAAGTGTTTCTTGCTAAGTTTTTCTCCAATTCTCGAACAGCTAAGCTTCGAAATGAGATATCCAGCTTCACTCAGAAGATTGGTGAGACCTTCTGTGAGGCATGGGAAAGATTCAAGAGCTACACCAGCAAGTGCCCACACCATGGTTTCTCCAATGACTCTCTTCTCAGTACACTTTATCGAGGAGTATTGCCTCAGTTCCGACTAATGCTGGATACCGCTAGTAACGGCAACTTTCTGAATAAAGATGTAGAAGCTGGTTGGGAGCTTGTGGAGAACTTGGCACTATCTGATGGAAACTACAGTGAGGATTCTGATAGAGCTGTGAGAAGCACCACCAATTCTGATGATAAACACAGGAAGAAGATGAAAGCTCTCAATGACAAGTTGGATAAGTTGTTGTTGGCACAGCACAAGCAACTCAACTTTGTGAAGCTGAACAAGTCCAAGATGGGGAGATCGATCAGTCTGCCGAAGTGTGCTACATGCAGAACCAAGCGGGTTACACTCGTGGTTACAACACTTACAGGCCTAACCACAGTCAACAACCGTACCAGCCAACTAAGCCTTTCGCCCCTCCGCAGCAGCCGGCCGCACCCACGAGTTTTCAATCTCAGGCACCACCTCCAGATTTTGCAAGTATGTTCCAGCAAATCCTTCAAGGACAGGCCGCTGGTGCTAAAGATATGGCCAGGCAGTTTTCTGACGTACATAATAACTTCCAAGATTTGAATCTCAAAGTTGAGGCACTGACCTCTAAAGTCCAGTACCTAGAGAGCACTACTGCTTCATACTCTTCTGAAAAGGTTCACGGCAAACTTCATGGTAAAGCAATCCACCACCAACCCAACGAGCTTCACCAGGCTAAATCTATCACGCTTCGCAGTGGTAAGCAGCTTGCTCCCAGAACAGGACCAACTGATATCACTGAGGACAGTGAGGAACAAGATGGGGAGGGTTTCTGTGAACACGAACTTCAGGGCGAACAACCCACACAAGATGACAGCATCGATCACCCTGATCGACCAACAGGTCGATCCAAGCCACCTCCTGTTGAAAAATCTGCAGTTCCTGAGCAGAAGAAGCCAGAATTCATTCCGCCACCCTACAAGCCTAAACTCCCATTCCCTGGAAGATTCAAGAAAAAGCTGGTAGAGAAGTACAAGGCTCTATTTAACAAACAGATGGATGAACTCGAACTGAAGATGCCTTTGGTAGATGCCATTGCTTTGATACCTCAGTCTCACAAGTTTTTGAAGGATCTGGTTAATGACAGGATCAGGGAAACTCAGGGCATGATGATGCTAACTCATGAGTTCAGCGCGTTTATACAGAGAAAGGACATAGTAGAAAAGCTAAGGGACCCAGGAGCCTTCACTTTACCATGCTCGCTAGGCCAGTTTGCTTTTGACAACTGTTTGTGTGATCTGGGAGCCTCAACTAGCCTGATGCCACTGTCTTTAGCTAAAAAGCTAGGATTCACTAAGTTTGGACCTTGCAAACTCGCCATGATCTTGGCTGATAGGTCAGTAAGATATGCTAATGGAGTTTTGGAGGACATGCCAGTTAAAGTGGGAAACGTGGAGATCCCCACTGATTTTGTTGTGCTTGAGATGGATGAGGGACCCAGAGACCCCCTGCTTTTGGGAAGACCATTTTTAGCAACAGCTGGAGCAATCATAGACTGCAAGAAAGGTCAGATAGAGTTGAATCTGGGCAAAGATCTCAAGATGAGTTTTAACATTAATAATGTCATGAAGAAACCCACCATAGAAGGCCAGCTGTTTTGGATAGAGAGAATGGATGAATTGGCAGACGAGCTTCTAGAAGAACTCAACGAACAGGACCATCTCCAAAGTGCTCTAACAAAAAACAGCGAGGAAGGATATTTGCACCCAGAGACTGAGGTTTATCAGAGGATTTTGGACTCTCACAAAGAAGAAGATGAGCCAGTGGACTTTGAGAACTTAATGCAGTCGACAGTAGAGGTCAAAGCAGTAGAAAGCGATTGCGCAGAAAATGGGACTCAAGAGCAAGATCGACCAACAGCATCGACCAAACAGGTCGATGCAGGCACCTCCGCGTCAGACGACTGGTCCGAACTAAGAGCTCCCAAGCTAGAACTGAAACCTCTACCCAAAGGGCTAAGGTATGCTTTCTTAGGTCCTAACTCTACATACCCTGTGATAGTTAATGATGAGCTCAATAGTGATGAATTGCATTTGTTGCTAACTGAACTCAGGAAATTTAGAAAGGCTATAGGGTATTCGTTAGATGACATAAAAGGGATCTCACCTAGCCTATGCATGCATAGGATCCATCTTGAACAAGAATCATACTCTAGCATTGAACCTCAGAGAAGACTGAATCCGAATTTGAAAGAGGTAGTTAAGAAAGAGATTCTTAAGTTGCTAGATGCTGGGATCATTTACCCCATTTCGGATAGTAATTGGGTTTCACCTGTGCATTGTGTTCCTAATCGACATTGGTGAAGCACACTCGGCGATTGGGAGTATCAATGATAGCTCTGACTGTGTTCAAGAAGGCTCTTCCGAAAATGACCTGCTGACGCTTTCCGGGCACATCCACAACTTTGAAGTCCGTGGGGACATCCACATCGCCGATTCGCACCATCTCATCGCGAAGCTCTCCTCTTGGTACCACTACGGACTCGTCGGTGATATGTCTATATTTTACATGTTTTAAGCATTGAATTCTCACCACTTTAGCATTGATTCATCCCCTGTTCATACCATTTCTAGTCATTTGTAGTCACTTTGCATGATTAGTAGGTTATTACATGAGCATTGCATACATTCTTGCATTTGGAGTTGTTTAGGTACAAAAAGGAGCTGATTGGTGAAAAGAGGACCATGCATCGAGCACCACCATCGAGCAGTTGATCGATGCCAAGACAGAAAGGTGGGAACTTTGAAGAACATGAGGCATCGACCAAACTGATCGAGCAGACTGATCGATGCCAAGGAAGAAAGGTGCAAGCTTTGAAGATCACAAGGCATCGACCACCCTGATCGACCAAAGTGATCGATGCCTAGCCTAGCCGCCTTTGACTTTTGGTTTTTAGAATTAGGGTTTTGACTTTTCCTAAAGTAGTATAAATACAGCTGTTGTGCTGAGACAATTATCCAGATATTATCTTATCCTTACTTTTCTCTTATCCCTAATCTCTCTCTTTTCTCTCTAGAACTCTAAAAACCAGACACTTTGTGATCCAGATCTCTCTTAATCCATTTTGATTTTGCATTTTCTACATTCACAGTTCTCTTAATCTCATCTTTAGCTTTATGATTATGCAATTTATTTTATTTTCTGGGTTTATGCATTTTATGATGATTTGTGAGTAGTCTGCTTAGGGTTCTTGAGGATGGGTTAGGAAAGTGATGAATCTTTGATCTTCTAGGGTGTTTAAGCTTAGATCTGTTTAGATCCCTTCTGGGTGAGTGTGTTTAATGCTAATTTCTTTCTGAGAAGTTGAAATTAGACCCTAGGTATTTCCTGCCCGAGAGGTGTTTGTTGAAATGCTTGAACCAACTCTTTCCAGAGATTTACATGTCTAACCCAAGAGATTGGTTGCTTAGAGTGTTTATTGGCTTTGATTGGTTGATTATTAATGCCTGCTATGTTATGCTTCTCTAGAGAGATCTAGGTTTGGAGGTAGCATAGTTTAGAGGGGTCTCTGTCACGAGAGTGGATTGACCTATATTCGAATCTTTCGTCAAGGGATTAGCTCTGTATGAGTTTTTGTTAGACACCTTAGTTGATCTAGGAGGATTCACTGACCAATTATTCCCATTCTCAAGAACTCTATTTCCTCATCTGATTGCTATTTGCTTGTTTGATCGATTGCTTCTGCTTCTGCTAGTTCTTGTTAGTTTTTCTGTTTCTGCTTTTATCTTTTGATTTATTTAGGTTGCTAGATCCCAAATTGTTTCTGCTTGGCTTGAATTAAGTGAAATGATTGCATCCTGATTGGTCAATAGCTCACTCTTATGGATTGATACCTTTGTGCTGCAATGACTGCATAAGGGAATTGAAACACCCCTGTTGCCTCTCTGCTTGCCATCTTTCTGTGAAAAAATCCTTGTCTCAGTCGGCCATGTAGAGGTTTGTAGTGAATGGGAAACAATTGGTGATTCCACATCGAGAGGCGATGGCGGTAGGAATCACACTTGTCCCGGCTCCCGAATCACAAATGCAATTGTACACTGAGGTACCATTAATAGCGCATGGAATCACAAAGCAACCGGGATCTTCCATCTTGGGAAGACATCTCCTCTCCGCGTTTCTCTCTTGATCGCAGGTCAAATAATAAACCTAAATATGCAAACTATCGGATCAAATACGGTAATCAGTTGTAGCACTTTAGGGTCGAATCCACAGGGACCGATAAGTTACACTACGAATTTACGGGATTAAAGTTAAGCTAAGACAAAATAAAACGAGAGTTTGTTTCTAACAACCTAACGAGAAATAAAATAAGCAAATAATAAAAGAAGTATTAGGCATAGGGAAACCATCTAGGATGTGACAAAACAATTAAATCGATTAACAGGAAATATTAAGATATGTTCTAGAACTCAATTCACAATGGTAAGGTACATCGATTCTCACGCCAATACCTACTTAGCAATATTTAGAGAACGTTTTACGCTAGGCTTCCCTAATTAAAACTAGCATTAATAACAAGATCGATATGTTCACAAGATATCAAACGAGAGCTTTGCGCTTGCCAAGTTATGAAATCTTGCTCCCCTAGTGTTGATTCCAGCGACTAAACATCACCTAAGATCTTAGAACAAGTTAGATACTCAAGCCCTAAGCATTAAGAACAACAATAGGAAAAGAACTATAAATTAAATTTCCAAACTAACAACCTAATAATCGGTCACATCCCTTCAAAATAACCCTAGCCTAATATGGAAACTACTTAAGCATAGAAACAAGAACAACGATTAAACCTAAAAAGAAAGCTATAAAAAGGAAACTAAAATATTTATAAAACTGGGGGAGAGCTACAGCTCTCAAAAGAGAGAGCCACTGCTCTGAAAAGGTGTGTTTGATACAATGGTCGAGCCCTCCTTATATAGGAAAAGGGGAGAGCAACAAAAGGAAACAAAAGAAATGGAAAGTCCTTGAGAGGAGGCAAAATAGGCTTGGGCCGCAATTCTTCATGGGATCTATCGATCCCATGTGTGGATCGGTCGATCCCGACTCCCGTCCACGTCAGCTTCGTCAGCAGGTTGACATGGCTTCAGTAAATCGACCATAACTCTTGATTGCACCGTTGGATTTCCTTCAAACCACTTGGAGATGAAAGCTAACTACCTTAGCTATCTTGTGTCAAAATCTTAGCAAGATCCAACGGTGGGAAGGTCTTCGTCTGAGCCCATACTTCTGACGGGTCTGCTGGACTCTGCATCTCTCAATGTATATTTGCCTCCAAAATGATCCAAAACTCTTCCTTTTCCAATATTTGCTTCTCAGACCTGAAATACACTAAGTAAAGCATATAGTCCTATATTCTATCTAATATAAGTTAGTTGACTCAATATACAAACCTAAATCCTATATCGAAAACGGTAATTTTGGGACTCATCAATTCCCCCAGACTTGAATCTTTGCTTGTCCTCAAGCAAGAACAATCAAAAAGACAAATCTTAAAGAGAAAGATTTTGAAAACGGGAACTTACAACTTCTCGAGAATCTCCGTACATCTTCCGTGAATCCATCACTCAAAGGATCGAGCTTACAACATGTACTAACCATTGGCTTAGCAACTCTCCGTACTGATGTCCCGAGATCTCAAGGAAGCTCCAAAATCTTCTTTGCTAACTCCCTACATTCATTCTTTACAAGCATGCGGTCTCAACGAGGGAGTATCGATCAAAGATCGCGTAGACGCTTACCTGCTTCTAGCTTCCAAGACATTCTTCTTATGGTTCCTGTCCTCCTCTTCTCTTTCACTCTTTTGAGATCGATTTCTCCCTACTTTTCTAGGGTATCATTTTATTTTTTTCTATCGATCTCCTTTTTTCTCTTTTTCTTTAGCCCGGGGTTGGTTTTCATGAGTCCGAAGTATGCAAGGGGGTAACCACACATCCCTCGGCCCACTTCTTTGTTTACCACATCCCTTTTCTTTTCTTTTTCTCTTTTTTTTTTCTTATTCAGGAGAAGAGATAGGGAAACCATACTTTTTAGAAGTTATGCGCGTCTCGGAGAGCTTGAGTCAGAGGTCGCGTTCGATGTATACCAAGCCCCAAGTTGAGAAGATTAAGTCCAAGTTAACGTCTTGTCATGGGTGGAGTCAACGTTGGGTCAATCGGATTTCCAAGAGATAGGGACTTCTGGTGAGTTGTTCGGCTAATGGTGTTCCAATCTTCAGCCCTTCAAAAAGATAGTCATGACGGATAGTAGAAGATATTAGTACGAACACACGATTCACAAAAGAAGTTCCAAGTTCCAACCATTTTGACTCAATAAAATGACTCAAATAAAAATTAAAAAGTTAGTGCAAATGGTCACATTCCTCCCCCAGACTTACTTCACACCGTCCCGGTGTGTAAGAAAAAACCAAAGGAAGAATTGAAACCGACAACAAAAGATAGTGATAATATACATCTAAGAAAATCAAAAGCTCAAAGAAAAGGAAAGAAAAACCCGGTGATCAAACGTTTGGGGTGTATGGACAATGTGACATGAGTCCCTGTACAGCTCAGGGCAGGGGATCGATCGGTTTGACATCTTAGATCGATCGGTCTAGATCATTGATGGTCGTGGACTTTGTCAATCGCAAGGGGATCGATCGATCTGTCGACAGGATCGATCGGTCTCCAGTGTCTGGAACAAAAAGTTTCGCATCTTCTGCGTTGAGTACCTATTCCTGAAAACACTTAACACCGGACGTGATTTCACCGTAATAAAAAAAAATCCTAAAAATAAAAAAAAATAAAGAAAAATAATAAAGGAAAGGAAGTATGTACAAACTCTATGGGTTGCCTCCCATAAGCGCTTTTTTTTAAAGTCGATAGCTTGACTCTTGTTTCAGGCAGCATGTGTGGCAAGAATGAGAACCCTACGCAAAACAAGCTCTCTCTTGGTGTGAATGCGGAAGTCCTGCGGAAAGCTAGACTCCGAGCTCGTGTGGGGGTTGTAGTGGTGGTGCAACACAGCAGAGCCATGACGCAATCCGAGTCAGCAGGGAGTTGTTCGTCTTGGTCGTATCGCAGACCTATCGCTCAAACTCCGAGTTTGGCTCCTTCGGTGGCTCCATGGCGACGTACTCGCTCATATCGAAGTGAAATGGACGCAACTGAGAGGAGGAGTAGTGCTGAAATGGTGGTGGCACGGAAGCAGAAGGTTGAGAAAGGCCAGCCTCATCATGATGGCCGGTACGTGCGACTCTCCGGATGCCACTAGTCGTAGGTGGAATTGGTCTCTCGCAAAGCGCCCCAGCAGGCGGATTGAAGCGAATCCTCCCTGGTATAGCGAGAGATGTCAAATCAGGGCAAGGTAGGCGAATGTACTTGTAAAGCCCATCATGACACTGGAAACAGTAGACTAGTGAATGGCGGAGATGGATCTTGCTAGCGTACAAGTGCACCCGGTCAATGAATCGCGCCTTGGCTCCAGTGGGGGATACGCGATGGTGAAGTGGCAATGGGTGATGATGGGAGTCACCAGGCTATCAATCAGGATCACCTTCTTCGAGACCAAAGTGCATTGTTGCGCACCTGGATGAACTCCTGGACATCATTGAGAATGTCCATCGCGACCAAGATATTGGTTTGTAGAAACCGAGTAGGCTCGAACTTTTAGGCTTGTAGCGCAACGGTGTCATCTCGATCCTTGTGTGTCCATTCTTGCTCTCCGGTAGCTGGTTCCTGCCTGCTGCGTCATCTAGGAGCCATTGTCCTGGGTTGGGATCGATCGATCTCTGGTGTAGATCGGTCGATCTCGAGGCTTCTGTTCCTCGATGCAGATTCAGGTCAGACTGATCAGTCGTGTCAGCTGGATCTTCTCGGATCACTTGTTAGAAGAATGAATGTCTCCATCCAGGACTTCGTTGACATCATTGTCATCACCAAGGTCTTCTACTGGCATGACATGATGCGCTCGATTATACTCCGGACAATGATTTCTATTGCTAGCCGCAAAATTGTTGATCAGAGTATTAGCTTCTGCTGCTGGTTAGTCGAGAAATCACCTCTACTCGCTGTATCAAGAGTCATCTGGTACTGCCATTCAACTCCATTGTAGAAGATGTTCATGAAGTTTATATCCGAGTATCCATGATGAGGACAATTTATGAGATAGTCCTTGAATCGCGCCCAACCTTCATGAAAACACTCTGTTTCACCCTGCTGGAATGTGGTGATCTTGTTCCGGATCGATGCCTTTGTGTTCTTGGTGTTGCCTGATGCAGACCGATCGGTCTGTTAGGGGGACCGGTCGGTCCAGCAGGTGGAGGCTGTCCGTGGTCATCATAACGTGCAGGGGCTGGTGGAGGAAACACTAGGTCACGAGCTTCTTCTCATTGTCTATGGTGAGACAAGAGCCACGTTGTATAGCTTCATTGGAAGGGGTTGTGTTGTAGAAGATATCCTCATCGATGTTAGAGAAGGCGATCCTCTTATTAGGTAGATCGACAACTACACCCACTGTTACAAGGACTGGTCTCCCAAAAATCAAAGGCATAACGGAACCTTTGGTCAACTCAACGACATGAAAATCGGTGGGAACCAAGCAACTTCCAATGCGAACATCTCTCTGCAATCGCCTTAGACATGAGGTTCATGCTAGATCCAGAATCATAGAGAGAATCGTTGAAGACTTCTCCATCAATTGAACATGGAACAACAAACTTCCCGGAATCTTCTAGCTTCGATACCTTAGTGAGCTTCAGGGTGAGAGTATCCCTTCGTTCCGCTAAGAATGCACTAATCTCTTCAAAGTCTTCTTTTCCAGCAACAACATCACGAAGAATCTTTCGGAAGAATGGTATATGTTCCAAAGCTTCTGAGAACATAAATGCATCGGGTATCTTGCTTATTACCTTCTTGAAGCGATCATACGTCTTAGCATCGAGTTACGTCTTAAAGATACGCGGATAAGGATCCTTCGGCTTGTAAGGAACCACATCAACTCTAGCAACAACATGCACGCCGGTATCATTCAAAAATAGGTAAAAAACTCCTGATTTCGCAGTGCGGACCGATCGATCTGAAGGAGGATCGGTCGGTCTTGACCCTCTGGTCAGTAGGTCATCATCGTCCAGGGGATCGATCGATCGAGGAGTGGGATCAATCGGTCCGTCGTCGTTGTCGAGCAAGACATGTATGTTTGCTGGAGCACGAAGCTTTGCCTTGGCTCCAACATGAGCCGTAAAAGCAGACAAGTCAGAGAAGACTCTAAGACCTCCGGTCTAAAGCATGGACCGGTCGATCTGTTGTGCAGATCGGGACTGATTGCTGGTTGTGTTAGATCGATCGATCGTTGTGCTGGATCGATCGGTCCGGAGCTTCTTCGAAGCCTTGTACATCTTTAATCGCACTTTGAATCGTCAACTTCTCCTTTATGTCTCGTGCAATCTTGTTCTTCCCATCTGAAAGCTGCTGCATCATGGGTTCAAGCTCATTCCCTTGTGGAGATAGCATATCATTGTGAGCTTGACATCATCTTCTTTGGTCATTCCACCTAAGTGGATAGCGAGCTTCATAAAGATCCACAATTCCGTGAGCTTCTTACTTCTTAGTCTTGGTCCTTTGAGAACGGAATGGTGATTCAATGATTCGAAGGCTTTGTGGATAAGCTGTTGGAGAAGAACGGGTTGGGTGGCTCGGGTTGGCAGCTCCTCGGTCCGTCTGTACCGTCTTCTTATTCCTTCGATATCTTTTGACTCAGAACTCAAATTTGAGATCTGAGACTTGGCCTGCAAACTAGAGACTTAGATCTTTCCAATGATGTATGGCTCATCATCTAGTTCCTTGTGGTTCGTTCTCAGATAGAATTTGAAGTTGACACAGCTCAGCTTCGTACTCTTCTTCGATGGTCTTGGAAAAACAGTCATAACTTTCGAACCGTGATGCCAAATCACGTTCCGCTTTTTCCTGAGGCTGCGTATGACGCTCTACTATATTTCCACCAAATTTCAGATTTATCTGTGGTCATCTGATATTCCGTTTGCTTCTTGAACCGGAACTGGTAAGCTCTGTCTCTCCTCTTCTTTTTCCTTTTCCCGTTTTTTTTTTTTTTTTTTTTTTTTTTTTTTTTTTTTTTTTGCACCTGCAAAAATAGAAAAACAAAACCCTAATTAGTAAAAATAAAAATAAAAAAATCTTAGACTAAACCCTAATCTTAAACTCGTAGGCAAGCATTATTGGTCCCCGGCAACGGCGCCAATTTGATCGCAGGTCAAATAATAAACCTAAATATGCAAACTACCGGATCAAATACGGTAATCAGTTGTAGCACTTTAGGGTCGAATCCACAGGGACCGATAAGTTACACTACGAATTTACGGGATTAAAGTTAAGCTAAGACAAAATAAAACGAGAGTTTGTTTCTAACAACCTAACGAGAAATAAAATAAGCAAATAATAAAAGAAGTATTAGACATAGGGAAACCATCCAGGATGTGACAAAACAATTAAATCGATTAACAGGAAATATTAAGATATCTTCTAGAACTCAATTCACAATGGTAAGGTACATCGATTCTCATGCCAATACCTACTTAGCAATATTTAGAGAACGCTTTACGCTAGGCTTCCCTAATTAAAACTAGCATTAATAACAAGATCGATATGTTCACAAGATATCAAACGAGAGCTTTGCGCTTGCCAAGTTATGAAATCTTGCTCCCCTAGTGTTGATTCCAGCGACTAAACATCACCTAAGATCTTAGAACAAGTTAGCTACTCAAGCCCTAAGCATTAAGAACAACAATAGGAAAAGAACTATAAATTAAATTCCCAAACTAACAACCTAATAATCGGTCACATTCCTTCAAAATAACCCTAGCCTAATATGGAAACTACTTAAGCATAGAAACAAGAACAACGATTAAACCTAAAAATAAAGCTATAAAAAGGAAACTAAAATATTTATAAAACTGGGGGAGAGCTACAGCTCTCAAAAGAGAGAGCCACTGCTCTGAAAAGGTGTGTTTGATACAATGGTCGAGCCCTCCTTATATAGGAAAAGGGGAGAGCAACAAAAGGAAACAAAAGAAATGGAAAGTCCTTGAGAGGAGGCAAAATAGGCTTGGGCCGCAATTCTTCATGGGATCTATCGATCCCATGTGTGGATCGGTCGATCCCGACTCCCGTCCACGTCAGCTTCGTCAGCAGGTTGACATGGCTTCAGTAAATCGACCATAACTCTTGATTGCACCGTTGGATTTCCTTCAAACCACTTGGAGATGAAAGCTAACTACCTTAGCTATCTTGTGTCAAAATCTTAGCAAGATCCAACGGTGGGAAGGTCTTCGTCTGAGCCCATACTTCTGACGGGTCTGCTGGACTCTGCATCTTTCAATGTATATTTGCCTCCAAAATGATCCAAAACTCTTCCTTTTCCAATATTTGCTTCTCAGGCCTGAAATACACTCAGTAAATCATATAGTCCTATATTCTATCTAATATAAGTTAGTTGACTCAATATACAAACCTAAATCCTATATAGAAAACGGTAATTTTGGGACTCATCATCTCTCGGGCTCTATAGAAGTGTGCTTCGATGGCATAGAAGGGCTCTCTACTCCTCCAAAAGCACTTGTGTAGACACGGATAGTTGCACCAGGCCTCCTCGAAACTATAATCTTTCGGCACCATCCTCACTCGCATCTCGAACATGTTGAGATCATGGCGGTGAATCTCATCCCCCATCTCCTCTTGGTTCTCGGTCGGATCAAAGCATGGAGGGTTGCAATTGCAATTTCTCTTGGGAACTCGAGCGTTATGCGGAGGGAAAGGCCATTGGCGATTCGCGCGGACACGAGGTGTCCTCTTCATCACTACGAACACATCGGCAAAGTTGGATCCCAAGCGATTGGCTTCGCGCACCGGATGGTAGGCTACATTCTTGTCAATCTTGGTGAAGGTCATCTTGGGTTCTTCAAGGTCAAATATGGCTCCAACCGTGGTCAAAAACGCACGTCCCAAGATCAAAGGAGTTTCCGAACCTCCACTCATTTCTACTACATGGAAATCGGTGGGCACCAAGTGGTTACCTATACGCACCTCCACATTACCAATAAAGCCTTGAGGAGTGGTTGTAGAGGCGTTAGCAAATTTCAAAGAGCATTTAGAAGTCTCCATCCCTTGGAGATCAAGTCTACGGACGGTCGCCATGGACATGACATTCACGCTTGATCCCGAATCACACAGGGAATTAGTAAAGACTTCTCCATCAATTGAACATGGCACCACAAACTTGTCCGGATCTTCAAGTTTCTCCACTTTGACGAGCATTGGATTTCTAGCCTCCTTCCTCTTTGCTAGGTAAGCGTCAACTTCTGCAGCATCTTCAGTACCGTCAATGACATCCTTGCAGATCTTCTTTAGGAATGGGAGATCTCCTAAAGCTTCGGAAAACGTAGCTTCTTTCATCAATTCACCAATAATCTCCTTGAATAAGTTGTACTTCTTCTCATCGATTTTGGCCTTAGGCATCGATGTGTAAGGACTCTGAGGTTTGTAGAGAAGTACATCAGCCTTAGCAATGAAGTGTGCATCATTCTCCCTTGAAAACGAATCGGAAACGCCTGGAACAGCCGCACGGATCGATCGATCCGAGGTAGGATCGGTCGATCTGACCTCTCGGGTCAACAGAGTGAAACCAACAAGAGGATTGGTCGATCTGGACAGGAGATCGGTCGATCCTGGCTTCTGAAAACTCGATAAATCTCCAAACACATCGGACTTGAAGCTCGCATTGACTCCAGAATGAGTCATGACAGCATTACAAGCTTCTTTTCCTTTGGAACTGGAGGCCATGGACGAAACCCTTTTGTCTAATGAATCAACCCTTGTCGCCAAAGAAGTGAATTTCCCATTAAGATCGCCATACATCCCGTCAATCTTAGCATTAATCTCGGATGCACTCATCTTATGGCTCTCGATTAGAGAGTGCATCATTGTCTCCAGTCTATTTTCTTGAGGGGCAGATGGTTTGTTGAAAGCTCCTTGTTGGCGTGGGGGATACACCATGTCTTGGGGGTTCTCCACGTTGTTGCTTCGATAGGAGAGATTGGGATGGTTCCGATAGTTGGGGTTGAAACCACCACGGTAACCTCCCACATAGTTAAGCTCTTCCAAGTCTTCATCTTCTTCTCCTCCACAAACTTGCACCGGTTGTTTTTCACGCTCAAGAAGAAGGTTCACCTTCTGCGTGAGGTCCTTAAGCGCATCAGTCTCAATTGCTTTCACCTTAACCGACTGGTCATACTCCGGAGCGTGGTCACTATTGCTTCGTGCCAAATTCTCGATAAGTGCCGTCGCTTGTGCCACCGTGTTGGTTGAAAAGTCTCCCTTGCTTGCCGTGTCAAGAGCCATTTGGTATTGGGTGTCAATACCGCCATAGAAAGTGGTCATGAGGCTTTCTTGAGTGTAACCGTGATGGGGGCAGTCCTTCACGTATTCTTTGAATCGTTCCCAAGCTTCATTGAAAGTCTCAGTAGCCCTTTGCTTAAAGGCAACAATTTGGTTCCTCATACGTGCTGATCGGGCCTTCGTATAGAAGTGGTTGAGGAACTTAGCTCGACACTCTTCCCAAGTGGTTATGGAACCGGGCTCCAACATCTTAAGCCATCGCAACGCCTTATCCGCAAGTGAGAATTTGAACAATGTCAGCCTCAGATAGTCGTAGGGTACTCCATTGGCTTTCGTGGTATTGCACAATGCTTCAAAAGCCTCGATGTGGTCCATCGGGTTCTCCATGGGCAAGCCGTTAAAGCAACGGTTTTGGACGAGGTTGATCAAGCTATACTTGATCTCATAGTCCTGACGAGTGGGGTTTGGAGGACGAAGCGCAGACCTATTCGCATAGAATCGGTCCGGTGTGTCTTGCTCGCCAAGGGTACGAGCAGGACGTGCAGCAACGAGAGGATCGACCGGTCCAGGTGGCAGATCGATCGGTCTGGCAACACGAGGATCGTTCGGTCCAAGAATTAGACCGACCGGTCCGGCAGCAGCAGGTTGGACATGTGGAGGGTTGTTCCCTCCTTCAGCAGCGGGAAGAACAGGTGGATTAGCTCATTCTGGTTGCACATCTTGAGGATTCATCTCAGCTGGTTCGGAGTTGGCTTTCCTTCTTCGTTCCAAACGGCCTAGTTCTTCGTTAGAGAGTGCAACTAAATTGGTAACCTTGTGGCTTCTCAATTGCATGCACCTGAAAATAGGAACAAAAATAAAATAATTAGTATAATGCGAAAAAATAAAAATTTTAGACTAAATTCAATTCTAAATATCTAAAGGTATCAATTGGTCCCCTGCAACGGCGCCAATTTGATCATCACGGATAAACAAATAAAAACCTATCATACACTATACCGGATCAAAACGGTAATCATAGTAGTACTTTAGGGTCGAATCCACAGAGACCAAAGATACACTTTAAATCAATAGATTAAATTAAGCTAAGACAAAATAAGTAAGAGTTTGTTTTCTAACAACCTAACGATAGAATAAAATAAGCAAACACTAATAAAAGAAGTATTAGGCATAGGGAGACCATCCAGGATGTGACAAAACAATTAAATCAATTAACAGGAAATATTAAGATACGTTCTAGAACTCAATTCACAATGGTAAGGTAAGTCGATTCTCACGCAAATACCTACTTAGCAATATTTAGAGAACGCTTTACGCTAGGCTTCCCTAAATAAAACTAGCACTAATAATAAGATCGATATGTTCACAAGATATCAAAACGAGAGCTTTGCGCTTGCCAAGTTATGAAATCTTGCTCCCCTAGTGTTGATTCCAGCGACTAAACATTACTTTCGTACCTAGTTTAATCACCTAAGATCTTAGAACAAGTTAGCTACTCAAGCCCTAAGCATTAAGAACAACAATAGGAAAAGAACTATAAATTAAATTCTCAAACTAACAACCTAATAATCAATCACATCCCTTCAGAGAAACCCTAGCCTAATAAGGAAACTACTCAAACATAGAAACAAGAACAACGATGGAACTAAAAAGACACATCTTTAAAATAAAACTAAGAGTGTATTGAGATGTGAATCTCTTACAAACTCTAAAAGGGAGAGAATGAATTGTGTGTGATTACAAGAGGCGAGCCCCTCTTTATATAGTAAAGGGAGAGAGGCCGCAAAAGGAAAAGAGAAAAGAAAATGGAAAGAAGAAAAATGGAAATCCTTGGAGAGTCGGCAAGCAGGGATCGATCGATCCTCGGTTTGGGCTCTATCCCAAGTACCATCAGGAGAAGAAACGATAAGACAAATCACGTTCTTTTCCAATGTCCCCCTGCACGACAGGTTTGGGCTCTATCCCAAGTACCATCAGGATCCCAATTTCCTTCGGGATCTCTGTTTACAAACATGGATTATTTATTCTGGCGACAAGCAAAACAGGATTACAGTGATTCTTATCCCTGGATATTATGGTATATTTGGAAGGCTAGAAATGCAAAAATTTTGGCAAATTCGGAATTTTTGGCTTGGCAAAAGGCACAGGTGGAGGAGGAGGATATTACCCCTAATATCCAGGTGCATCAGCACAGGACCCTCCTACGCTCAAATCCTTTGCAAGATACCTTTACTGGACATCGGTGTTATGTGGATGGATCATGGAAGGACACGGATAACTTTGCAGTTTATGGATGGTACTGCATTGACTCTGATTCAGCAACAACAATGGGAGCGGCCAACCGACGGCGAAGTTTGTCACCCATACATGCAGAGTTGGAGGCTTTGATATGGGCGATGAGGTGCATGATTGGTGCTGGGAATCTACACGTAGCGTTTCTGACTGACTGCTCTGACCTGGTGAAGATGGTGTCTTCCCCAACAGAATGGCCGGCATTCGCAGTTTATCTAGAAGACATCGCCACTGATAGGGAAGAATTTTCATCTTTTTCTTTATCCTATGTCAAACGAAGTGAGTATGTACGGGCGGACAAGTTGGCACGAAATGTTCGTGTCCTACCGCAATGTGTTACTCTTGTAAACCACATTCCGCCAAATTGGCTTTTCTAAGCTAATCAATACATGCAGTTGACAAAAAAAAATATTCCTTTTTGAAAAACTTGTTTACATATGTATTAATGTTAAAATTAAATGATAAAATAGTACAAATAAACTTTTAAAATTAAATGATTAAATGATGTGGATGATGATTAGGATGATGAGGTGGCTTAAGGAGAAGAGAGAAAAGCCTACTGTATATATATATATATTACATTAGATCATATCATATCTCTAATACACATTCCTTTTGATATATTGATTTTTTCAGTTCTCGGTCAAATTGAATCATATTATCGGATTAACGTTAATATATTCTATTTGGCAATTTTACTTTGATCAAATTTGGATTCTAATAATATATAAAGTTTTGTAAACTTCAACTCAAAGTCAAGGGCAAATGAATAGATTACCTTATGTGACTTATATATATGCTATAGGTCCATCACATTTTGGATTTGAGATTATATTTACAATTCCAAGTTTCCAAATATTTGTACCAGTAGAAACTAAAACAAAAGAATCCAAATCAGTAATTGCTATAAAAAAAATATGCATGGAAGTAACATCAACATGTACCAAATAAATCTATCAACGCAAGTTTAGAATCACAAAGATGCTAATGAATTATAATTATAAATCGTGAAGATACTTGAAATTCCAAGATGCGGCGTTTGAAAACGCCAACGAACGTTTTTGTTATTCCAACTTCCAAGTTTCAAAAACTTAAAACAAAACATGAATGATGATGCTTTGATTCTTTGATTCTTTCACTGTTAATGATCTCGCACTTCTTCACTTGTCTTTCCTTTTCTTCTATTGGCCATTTTCCCACTTTGTGTTTTCTTTTGTTCTTGCTTTTTACCAAAGTTAGATTTTTTTTCCTTGTCAAGTGCCAAACTCTTTCAAACCTTCGACTTTTTGACCAAACAAGTCTTTTAGTTTGGCCTTCTATTGAGAGTGTGTGGATATTGTTGGCTTTAGAATATAGACAAAATAATAAAATAGTATATAGACAAAATAAAATAGTATACTTCTTTTATTCCCAGGTTCTGTCTTTTGGAGGCGTAATATTTTTAAAAATTTAATTAATTGGTCATAAATAACTTTATAATTGGTTAGTACACTATTTAGACTATTAGATTATTCTTTTCACACAAAAAGACTTATTTTTAACTCTATGAAATGGATTTAAACTCAAGAAAATATAATTAAAAGACAAATTTAACCAATATATTAAATAAAGATTATACATATAACATATGGGACCCCAAACTTGGTATAATATTTTAGGACGTAAGGCAAATGTTCTTCTTCTTTTTTTTCATTAGTGAGCCATGTCAGTTTTTGTAAGAGAGGTTAAAATTTTTATTTTTATTCTACTTAAGAGGGGTTCAACAATAGTCGACTCTAATGTGTGGCATATATACAATGTGACGCACTATGCACACTTTTTAAAATAGTACGTATGTCATCATAACTAATTTACGATACACATATTTTTATCTAACGTGTTCAAGAATCGTTAACCGCGCCAAACTTATAAACTATGTGGTTCATACAGAATATCAACTAGGCTTTGACTTATATATTCCAAAATTTTGAGACATGGTATCAAAACCCATCAAAAGTAAACTCAATGAATAAATTGTCTAGCTATTGCGATACAATTATCTTGATAAATATAGAGATCAAGTGCTCAATGAAGATATTGTTATGTTGAGACGACATTGAGATGATAACACAATTAACACAGATTTTAAAGGATTTTCTCTTAAAAAAACTTTTTAGATCACTATTTTTTATAATTTTATTTTTCATCTCTAAATTTATTTGTTAATCCCCTATAATATAACTCGTCTTTATTGTCATAAAATTTTGATAAATGATATATCAAATCAAAATCTTTGTCAAGAAGAGTTTAACTTTATTTTAAAAATTTTAAAAATCTAATGTACATGTAAAACCGTGAAAACATTTAAAAATACATAAGATTTGTTTTTAGAAAAACATACTATACCTCTACATGCAACATTTCCATAAAGTACATAAAATAAAACTCAATTAATCTATGAAAAAATGAGAAAAGGTAAAAAAACAATTCGGACCAATACAATAAACGAAACGTAATGCCCCGCCTTTTCTGAAAAAGCGGTCCAACACTAAACGATTCTCTTCACTACTCAACCATTTATATTTGTTTATTGCGTGGCTTTCTAAAAGCCCCCAAATATATAATTTTTTTTTTATTAATATAACCGATTCCGATTTTGTTGTCTTCTCATAAGACCAAAGTGTTTTTATTAAATTCGATATGTTTTTTTCCTCGAGAATAAAAGATTATCGGTTTAAATTCCAAAATTCCCTCAAATCTTTATAACATAAGATTTTTTACAGATTCTCTCATTCTCCATTAATTCAGAGTTGCTTCTAATGTATCCTTCTATGAACGACGATGATGATCTTCTCGCTGCTCTTTGTTTCGATCAAAGGTTTGATTTTGATTGTTCAGTTGTGTTATATTGTACCTTTTAATCTCTGGGTTTGTTAGGTTTCTTAATTTTAATCCAGTTTCGATTAATGGAGTCTCATATTTCAATTGCAAATACAAATAAAGTTTTGATTTTGAATTCCCAAAAGTTGTCTATGAATCGTTCGTTTGTGTTTTATCTGTTATTGATGGAGATTGTTGTTACTTTTGATTCTGTAGCAATGGAGTTGATGATCCTTATGGATATATAGAGACAAATGAGGCTAATGTCTTTTCGGATTTTGGGTCGTCTTGTGTGAATCTGCAGCAGCCAGAACAAGAACAAGGTTGTAACATTACAGCTCAATTCGATTCGTTTACTGGAAACCTTGAGCAAGTTTGTAGCTTTAGAGGGGAAAACAATGGAGTTGTTTATAGTAGTAGCATTGGATCAGCACAATTGGATTTGGGGGCATCGTTTAGTGGAGTTTTGCAGCAAGGGTCACAACCAGTCTGTGGCTTTAGAGGGCGAAACGACGAATCAGCGACTGGAAATGTAGAACAAGTGTGTAGTGGTGTAGTGGAAATCAATTCTTCTTCATCTGTTGGAGCTGTTAAGGAAGAGCAAGCACATGTCGACGAAGAATGCTCGAGAAAGAGGTATAATCTTTAAGAATGCTTATTGATTTCAAAAGTATTGTGGTTTTTGGTTGTGTGTTCTGTAGTGTGATGTGTTTGTTTCGTTAGGTAAAACTATTTGCAGGTTGCAGCTAATGATTTCTCTTCTTGGTCTCCACCAGTTTGTGGTCTTGAATTCGATCTTTTTTTTAGTTTTGTAGCTTTGATTGACTGAGATTGCGATCTGGTTTTCTTAGGGACATGTTTGATTGACTGATACATAATTATTTGGGGGCATGAACTTTGTAGGGATTTTTAACTAAAACCAAAGGAGAAAACAAACTTTTTTCGGGTTGTTTTAGGATCAACCACAAGTTTCTTTGGGGGTTAGAACAGTAGTATATTACTGCGTCAAGGTGAAAGTTCTATAGGAATCACCTAAACTTTCACTATGTTGTGTGATCTTATTTTTTGGTTATCTATAAGGACCACTTTAGCATCCACTTTGTTATTTGAATCTGATTATCTATGTACAGGAGACGAACTGGATCATGTAGCAAGCCAGGAACCAAAGCCTGTCGCGAGAAACTGAGAAGGGAAAAGCTAAATGACATGTATGTTTAGAGCTTTGCTTAACCCCTATGTTTTAGTTATTGTTTGCATTGTGTTGTTTGGCAGTCCTCTCATATGAAAGAATTCTGGATGTTTTACAGGTTCCTGGATTTGAGCTCTGTTTTGGAGCCTGGCAGGACTCCAAAGACGGATAAATCAGCTATACTCGATGATGCAATCCGAGTCGTGAATCAGCTCAGAGGTGAAGCTAATGAGCTTAACGAAACCAACCAGAAGCTTCTGGAAGAGATCAAGAGTCTGAAGGTTGGTTTCTCACTTTGTCCTATGACTCGTATCATTCCAACAATCCAACTCATGAAACTTAGCTACCTAACCCATCTGCTAATGAGACGAGCAACCCAATTCAAGTAGTCTTTATAGTTTCTTCCGGAAAATGTTTCCGATTTCAGTATTTTGATTTCGGTTTTACTTGTCTGGACTAGGCGGAGAAAAACGAGCTACGGGAGGAAAAGCTGGTGTTGAAGGCGGATAAGGAGAAGATAGAGCAACAGTTGAAATCTATGGCGGTTCCATCACCAGGTTTCATGCCTTCACAGCATCCAGCAGCTTTCCATCCCAATAAAATGATGGTTTACCCAAGTTACGGTTACTATCCAAACATAGCAATGTGGCCACCATTACCTCCTGCTGACCGCGATACGTCTCATGATCTCAAAAATAATTCTCCTCTTGCTTAATCTTCTTTCTGTTGATTCACCATTGATCATAGTTATCATCAATCGCTTAGGAATTTTTGTTCCTTCAGATGATTCTTTATCAGTAGAGTTTTGCAGTAACCATTGGAAGATTAGAGAATTTTTTGAGGTATTTAAAGTTTTCTTCTTAGGTGCTACTTTTGAATAAAAAAACTTGTGAATTCTTTGTCACTTTGGTTTATCTCTTGGATCAAAAATGTATTATACCAAATGTAGAAGAAAGCAAAACATCAAGGAGTATTTTGTAAAATACGATAAAAAGTTAGTGGTCTTTGGGGCATAATTAGTTTTCCAATATCACCCGCAATCGCTACGGTTGTGGACGGTTGCGGTTGGTAACGTTTACAACCAATCACTAAAATCGTTCCGGGACACTCGAAATTGCTGAATTTTAAAAGTTTTTGCGCAAGTGTTTGCGTGGAAATAAATAAATCAAAAATGTATTATACCAAATGTAGAAGAAAGCTAAAAACTAGGAGTATTTTGTAAAGTACGCAAAAGTTGGTGTAATAAAAGCATCTTAACCACTCAATTTTAAATCACATTGCCGTTGGATCTTTGCCATCTTGTAGCTTCGAAGCAAGGCAAAAAAACTACCACCAACCGAATTTTACTTGTTTGTATCATCAATAGTTTGGGATCATAAGATATTATCTATTTTAGTACCATATTTCCAATAATTGAAATGTCCCACAGAATTTAATAAAAATGAGAGCATTTTTAATAATTTCAAATATTTGTTAATCAACAGAAACAGTCATCTTTATACATTGAGTGTTTAAAAAATGGTATTCTATTAACAAAAGTAAAGAATCAAAAATCTCAAAATGAGTTTTGTCTATAATAAGTGTATATATATGGAAATTGTACAGAGATTTTTACCCGGAAGCAAGTAACCATAATGTGGTAAGTGAAGAAATGGCGATGGTGATCCAACAAAGGAAAGCTAAAGCTACAGAGAGTTGGTACTTCCAACACTCTGCTTCGAAACTGCAGCTTCCTATATCTCCAAAGTATAAAACCGTTACTCCCGCGGAAGACGATGCTCCTGCTAGTGACAATGTCGATGTTACCTGAACCCGTAATAAAAAAAGATGAAAACAATGATTTTTTAAGGGTTTTAATGATTCTTGAGTCATTTTACTAGAGAGAAAGACAGAGAGGGAGATTTACCCAATCTCCAACTACAAAGAGGCTGACCATAACCGGGCTAATAATTGTTTTCTTTGTCACTAAAGCGAATGTGTCTAGTATCGCAAGACCGAAACTCCATATGACTTGTAAACCCATTGCTGCAATTAGATAGCTGCAACCAAATCTTACAGGTGTAAGAACACGTATATGCGGTAACAAACACGCGAAAACTCCATTTTTTTCCTCTACATATACTTGAAAATGCTAAATCAAAGATTCACATATCAGATGTTACATCTGAAATAGATATAGCTTTGATGAATTCTTCATAAGTTATAACTACTACACATCCCCAAGATCCTTACACTTCAACTAACAAAAGAACCAAGCAGAGCTTTCGATTCATCTGGTCTATTATCATAAAAAAAATGTGCAGAGAATACAAAACAAAACATAGCTTCTTGAGGTTTGAAACTCAAGAAAAGCTAAATATTAACAACTATCTTCCTCTAGATGGATCTCTACTCATCTACAATCAAGAAGCAATACACAAATCAAAACCCAATTTTGTCTACAACAAGATCTTCCACAATCAATGAAGCAATACCTAACGTCAAACTCAACAACTAACTCAAAATTGCTTCAAAAGAGTTACGATTCTAAAGCAACTCTCTCAGGACTGGATCTATACGATTCAAACCACACTATCCAAGAACTCAAACACTGATCAAACAGAGACAAAAAGCTGAATTTACCAGAAAGCAGTGAAGCTAAAGAATCCAGCAGAAGTAACCATGTAAGAAATCGAACCAGCAGCAAAAACACACTGCGAAATTCTCAAGACAAGACCAGTCAAAGTCCCTGGTGTTCCAGGGATATCTATCATATCTCTTCCACAAGAAACACAAAAATCTCCAAATCAACACAACCCAAATCGTAAATTATAGTCTTTATCACTTCTCCGAGATTAAAAGTTCAAAATCCCCCCGGCAAGAAAAAGCTCAGGCGAATTTTCCGGCGAGAAAACAAAAAAAGGTGAGATTTTTCGGTTCTTGAGAGTAAGAAATTGAGTATAAGATTGAAATTTGAAGACTTTTTGTTGATTCAACAGAGAGAGGGGCACATAGAGAGGAGGAGAGAGGACGAAGAAGAACAAATGCGCAATTTTTTAATTGGAAGGTGGAAAATTTTTTAAATAGTAAAATAGCTAATGGGGAAAGTGATGGACAAATATTTTTGTGTTTTATTAATTTAATTTTTGGGCTTTAGCATTGTTGGAAGTTCACTTTTTCAATTGGGAAATTGATTTTTTAATGGTGGTTGATTTCAATTATTTTTTTTTAAATTTTTTTAGGCTTTTTTTGGCTTGGTATGTTGTTGTTTAACTCAGCCAGAATATGTTCTACTTTTCGGCAAATTAACAGAAAAAAATTTCAACTTTTTGTTTTGATTTTGTTCTTGGTGCAACTTTTTGTTTTGATTAAAATTAAAAATGATTTATGGTTTGTTACTATAAAACATCAATGTTATTTACTGAATTTTAAAAAACGAAATTCATATAAATAGTAATCTCTCTTTCACAAAAAATTGACATTTTACCACTTTTCACAAAAATTAAAGAAATAAATAGATTTATGTTATACGTTTTTTTTTTTTGGACAAATACTTGATTTCATTCATTCAAATAAACAAACCAAATCAAAGTACAAGGATAGAAGGGATTTAGAAATCCCAAAGTTCACAATATGAAAAGAAAAAGCATTCCCCAATGCAACATAAAGATAGATAAGGTAGGCCAACTTGTGATTCATAAATACTTGGGTACCAAAGCTTGAATGCAAAGTAGCACAAGTAAATTCAAGGCAAGTCGAAGACACTTCCACAAACGATTCGGGAGGTAAGTTGATGGTCACGGTCGATTGACATGGTGACGTTGAAGACGATTCCAAAACCTTGATCTTTGCCGACGCAAAGAGTTCTACACAAAGTAGTACAATGGTTAGGAAAGGCGATTGTTCGGTTTGCTTAGAAGCCAAAAGCCGAGGACGGTAACTTGTAAATTAAATAAGGTTCTCTTCATATAGGAGGAGGGGGGACTTGATAGTTTCTCCATAAGGGGAAAAGATTTAAAACAAGGTTTCTCATTAAGCAATGTATAAGGATGAGGGAGGTCAGATAGGATTCGTTTTGGAGCTCTAAACAATAGGTCGGGATCACGCATCAGAGATACAATGATTCGTTGAACGAACATGATTCGAGCCATAGAGGTGTTGGTGATGGTGAGATACTTGAGATCTATGAATAAGCTTGTCTGCATATCAAAAACAGACATAGAGAATCGGTGACCAAAATCACACCGCCGATCAAAGATCATCAAGATTTTACTTTCAAAAGACATGGCTAGAGATGGGATTAGCGACATGGTTCTACGATGATAAACACAAAACCCTTGCAACAAAATTGATTTCCTTCCAAATTGATGTCTTTGACCACTTACTTCAAAAAGATAATGATCCAATTATTATGGGCTTAGCAAGATAATTAAGAGAGCATACATGGGCCAATCATTTAAAGAGAATGGGCCAATTCTTTTGATATTGGGCCGCAACTTGGATAATGGGCCAACTTTAAAGGAGAAGCCTAACCAGTGAAACCCTACGTTTATTGTTTCTGGGCAGATGCTAGTGACGGCGTGGTGGCTGTAAAGAGAGGATGCAATGATCATAATTGAGTCAGTCGTAGCCGGATGAAGAGAACCCGACATAGGCACGCTACGCGAGGATTCTGGGGTGGAGAAAAAGGTGGTGACAGAGGTCTCTTCAATAGTTCTTCAGAGAGATCCCGAGAAAAGCTTAGATCCAGCGGATCCATGAGACTAAGAGAAACAAATCTCATATCTAAAATAATATGCACAAGGTGAGACGAAAGCTTCATCGTGTGCTATCTTTGAGCCGCATGGATTGAGCAAAGGGCGGTGGTGGTTCGCCGGAGACCACTTTCTAGTTTTGTCGAAACTCACCACATCAAAGAGGGGAGTCAACATCCGATGGAGATTCGAGATTTCCGGGCAAACCGGTTTGACAAACATAATAACTAAGAAGGAGAATACATAAACAAAAGAAGGATTGCAAGAATAGCGAGGAGAGTGAAAGAAATCCCGACGCCGACGAGCCATAGCTTCATCTGCACCGAAGAAAATGGCTAAGGTAAGTTTCTCGATACTAGTGCCTGGGAGGAAATAAAAGGAAATAAAATCTTGTTTTGTGACGTTATATGTTTTGGTAATATATTAAAATCATTTATTTTTTAATTAATAAAATGACTATATTAATATACCTAGACGATTGTAAAATTAAGTAAATGACATCGGTCATCTCACAATTAATTCTCTCTCCAAGTAATGACCATATAGTCTCTAATACACCTACAAATTCGATGTTGCCACATATCTAGGTGGCATCTAACATTAAATGTTACGAATTTAGCAGAGATATGAAAAATTAAATGCTGATATTTTTTACACGTATCCCGCCGTGATGCGTGCATTAGCGAAAGGAAGATTTCCGAAAATCTTAATAATCATTGTCCTAGATATACTAGAACGTAGGGTTTTGGCTATTTATTAGCACTATATACGATTTGCTGGGACAACAGAAACATAAAACACTTAAAACATTCTGAAAATTATTGGTTTTAATGTGTGATCGTGTGTCAAATAAATAAACCTAGAATACACTATACCGGATCAAAAAGGTAATCATCGTAGTACTTTAGGGTCGAATCCACAGAGACCAGAGATGCACTTTAAAATAAAAAGATCAAACTAAGCTAAGACAAAATATAATAAGAGTTTGTTTTTCTATCAACCTAAGAGCAATTAATTAAAGCAATAATAATAAACAAATAGTAGGCAAAGGGAAATCATCCGGGATGTGACAAAACAATTAAATCAATTAATTGGAAATATTAAGATACGTTCTTGAACTCAATTCACGATTATAAAGGCAAGTCGCTATCGCGTAAATACCTAACTTAGCAATACTAAATCAGAACCTAAACCATCGTTTGATCCTAACAAAGTAAGACTAGCATTAACAAACAAGATTGATATGTTCATAGGGTGCCACGACTTCAACCATCGTTGGCCATGGATCACCTTGCTCGACTATGCTAAGTTTCGAAGATTAAACAACACTTCTGATGTCATGATTAATCAACCTAAATTCATAGAACAAGTTAGCTACTCAAGTCCTAGCATTAAGAACAACATAGAAGAAGAACCATAAAATAAATTCCCAAACTAACAACCTAACAATCAGTCACATCCTTTCAGAAAAACTCTAGCCTAATAAAGAAACTACTCAAGCATAGAAACAAGAACAAAGATGATCATAAAAGGAAACATCTTTATTAAAGAACTAAACTTAAAAATAAAACTAAAGGAATGTATTGAGATGTGAGATCTCTTACAAACTTAAAAAGCTGTAGAATGAATTGTCTTTGAGATACAAGGTCGAGCCCTCCTTATATAGAAAAAGGGGGGAGCAAGAAATGGAAAGAACAAAAATGGAAAAACTTGGAAAGTCGGCAAGCGCGGAATGATCGATCCGTGGGCTGGATCGGTCGGTCTCGCATCCTTCGTGGGCTTGGGCTTCGGCCTTCAGTGGACTGATCGATCCGTGGGCTGGATCGATCGGTCCGTCTTCATTTCTTCATGTTTGACCGACTTCTTCACACTTGGCCCATTTTCATGCATAATTGATCCAAATTCTCTTCTTTTCCAATAAATGCTCTTTAGACCTGTAAATCACTAAGTGAAGCAAATAGTCCTAAAATCTATCTAATATAGGTTAGTTGACTCAAAATACAATCCTAAAATAAAGACTAAAAACGATAAAAATAAGACTCATCAATGTGAGATAACATTGAAGCTGGACGAGATCAAAACAAAAGTTCGCATTTAATAAATCCATTCAATGTTTTGATCGGATTAAAATATCCTATATATATAAATTATCAATGATGTTTATGTTATACGTTAATTCTTAATAAAATTGTTAACGCAAATTTTATGATGTGTGTATTTAAAGGTAAAAGATGGCAATGGTGCATTTGGTACGGAGAGAGTGGAGACAAGATGAAGATGGGTGCTACGAGCATGTGAAGATTTAGTTAGTGCCATTCTTCTGCTGTTATTCTCTATTTTTGTAATTTTACTCCGTATCTAAGCCATTTGCCCTACTATATGCATGATCAGGAGGAGTGTCCCAATGTGTTAGAAGGGACTGGGGCTCAGGGTGAATCTCTCCATGCTTTAGAAGTCAGATCTGAGCAGTTCACGACGTTATGTCTCAAACTAAAACCAACAATGTGAGCCACTTGATGAATTTTTTTTTATACTGAACATAAAAGAAATTGCTTGCTAAGTACATTTTTACATATCTATTTTTAAATTTTGTTTTAAATGATTTCTTGTATATGTCCAACTTTTGTCTGCCTTATATTTTATTGTATTTTAAAAATACCTACTTAGTATATATCTAACCCTTCAAATACATATGTAATGATTTAAATACATATCTACTTTATAATATACGATGATTTCAATAATATTAGATATCTATCTTCGTGTGTTACTAACATATGTATCTCCCATGGATATAAGGAAGTAGACTTTAGTAATGGTCTTGTTTTGAAGGGTACTAACCTACAAAACCTCCCCATTATCATTCCACCGGATTTTCCCGAGATCTAATACTTTTTACACTTTTCACTCTTCCTCTATTTAACTTCACACTCGCTTAACTCATAGTTATGTATGTTATGGACTCATGTGTCGCCGTTATTAGAGACTCTCTTTTTAATAATATTGATCCTGCATCTGACCCTAAGGCGGACATGCTGCCTTGCAAGTTTAATGGCTCCCTAGCTGTTTTGTACTCAAAATTCAAGAAGAGTAAAAAGAAAGAGAGTTTTGAGTTTGACGCAGACCTCTTGACATCTGTCGCGGATAGGTTCAAGCTCACGGGAAGGGAATGGCTCACTTACATTGGTTTTTTGTATTCTCCTTTCAATATTGACAAGAATCAGTGGATTAGCGTAATGGTCGACATTCTCTCCCATTCTCTCACGGTGTTTGATGCTACTGCTAATGTGCGCCGCGGAACTCGACTTATGCCAGAGCTCGATTTCATTTACGAGATGATCTCGTACCTTGTGCGCAAAGTTGGCTTCAATGATCATATGAAGAGTCTCTCCACCCATTGTCATTTCTCAGAGACACAACCGTTTCTCAAGCGAGTCTTCGAGCCAACACCGGTATCATGTCTCTTCTTCTGATGGAAGCAAATGTGTATGGCGGTGTTGAGAAGCTCTACCAGGTCACTCAGACTAGTAGTCGAGAACAAGCATAACAACTGGCAGTGGATATGTATGTACACTGTTTTGGTGAACTCGAATAGGGATCAATGGGTTGTCGTGTACTCCCATCATCCTCATCTATCCCGTTTCTCTTTGAACTATTGGGTTTTGCATCCTTTTTAACGTTGAACAAGTTTGTCATTTTGTTTTTTTAATTAATCAGTATTGAATATTTTCTTGTTTATCGTTTTTTATTATATAATTTTGGCATCGATTTAGAGGTTTATATTTCATAGAGGTTCATTGTAACGCCCCCGTTACATAAGACAACTGTAAAATTTCTCGTAGACGTTGAAGAATAAATCCTCATCCTTAACAAGACCATTCAAGATGTCTACCGCTTATAATATCACTTAGGCTTTTCAACCCTTGTGACATTCCAACATTGAGCTGACTCGGACAAAGTGTTATACCATTAGTCCACTCAACCATTTTATCACCAAATTCCATTTTTATTACGTAGTTATAATTCCATACTTAAAATCCATTAACAGAACAATTATAGTGATGGCGCTATTTGAAAATACTACATATTAAAAGAATGCTTTGCAAAAACAACGTAAAATACCCTAGTTCCGGTGATCAAAGCGTTCGTCCTCGACTACAGGCTTGCACCTATGGTTACCTGCAACAAAAGGTAGCATCATGAATACTTCGAAGATTACTCTGTGAGCGTGGAACGCAAATAACTTAATAAATAATTCTAAGGTTCGCACCCAAACGCCAAACAACAATCAACAATCATTCAGAGAAACGACATGATATCTCCCAAACATGCTATCTCCCAAACACCGATGTTGCAGCCACTCAGGTTCGCCAACACGGATCAAACACCACTGCTACAACCACACATGTTCGCTAATATGGATCACAAGTTACCCCGTCGGGTAACGGCACCAGCCATAGAGTAGTTAGCCTCGTCTCTCTGAGCCTTTGGACACAATCAAAGAGATAGACACATCGCAAGAAGTAGTATGACCGAGTATCGGACTTCCTGTCATGCATACTTCATACCACATCCAATTTTATGACATTGGAATGTTTACCGTTGCAGAGAGCCACACTCGTAACACATACCGAATCCACGATCAATGCATATGCCATAATGCTTCTTTAACTAAATTTAACAAACAACCAAGCATCAAACAAACATGCATCAACATGCAACGACACATTCTCAACAACAACACACATCGATCCTTAGACAAGAATCCGATGGTTCTCAACAACAACGACACATTCCTCGTGATAGACATTACATAACCAAGACTTACTGGAATAGGAATCTTAACACTCCACTATTCACTCTGTAATCTTCATAACCACAATACAATCTCATCAATACGAAATCATAAACCAATTCTTCACAATTCTTAGACAAGAATTCCATACTTCACAACAACAATTCACAATATGCGATCATGCACCAAGCATGAACAAACAACAACTCTCACAACACAAGTAATTCACAAAGAAATCTTAATTAAATTTAGGTTACCAATACAAACCTCATCTCCAAATTCATTTCTACATGCATCCAAGTTTTAAAGCAAAATCCATGATTAATTTCTCAAAATTCATAACTTCCAATTCATATAGAATTATCATGCATGAAATCTATGAAAATTCTAAATAATATTCAAGGATGATTTAGAATAAATCTCAACCCAAACATCAATCTTATGCATGCAATACCAAACTAGCCGATTTAATCGGCATTTAAACCAAAATGCATAACTATTAATTAACAACGAATCAAGGCAAATTCATTCTACACCAATAATAATTATATTCAAGGACCACTCAGAATAATTCTCAGAGTAAACTTCAATCTCTAACATGCAAGTCCGGTTTAGTCAATTTAATCGATAAACAACTAAAATGCATAACTAATAGAGCTCAACGATTTGAGGCGAGTGTAACTTATGATAATTACTAACCATATTCAAGAATGATGCATGATAATTCTTAACCTCAGATTCATTCTTTAACATGCGAAAACAAATTGATCAATTTAATCGATATTTATGCAATAAATTATAACTCGCGACTCGTCTAACCAAATGAGCTCAAAGTTGATGGTAAATTCTATCTAAATTCAATTAGGATGCATGAAAAATTTCAGACTGAGATTATATATGATTTGATACGAAGATGGATTCAAGAAAAACGATTAAATTATGATGAAATCGAAATTTGAGGATACATGCAAGCAATTCAATTAAGAAAGAAAGCAAAACTCAATCTTGTGCTACTTCACAAGTTTCACTACTCACAGAGAAAGGCTTGATTCGGGGATGGTTTGATGTTGGAGTTGATTCCACCTTGTAATTCGCCTCCGCCGAAAACACCTCCGGCTCCTTCTCCTTCAAGCTTCGGCTTCTCCTTCTTCCAGCTCTCAACTCTCACTTTTTTGAAGCTTTGAAGACTCTCTCTAACTCTCTCAAGTGGCAAAGGGTCGAGCTCTTTGGTGGAAGGTTTGGTTTTATAGCCAAAGTCCCAACATGCATGCAAAGCCACTTGTCCAAAATTGTTGACACTTGGCATGGCTCTCTCATGCGCAAACTTGGGCACCAATTAAGTTTAGTATCTCTGAGTCACAAATCTTTATGCAAACAAAGTCCATATATTCCTCTCACACACACAAGCTCAATTCTGTATTGTAGCTTGCTCGGGTTACGATTTGTCGTCCGTTCGTATTATGGAAAATAGTGAATTATGATTTCGTACACTCGCTACTTGATTTTATGGTTTCCTTGGACTTAGAATACTCCAATAAGCTTAGATAAAATCATAACATCCCTTTGGTTAATGATTTTGACTTCAAAGAGGTTATGATTTTGACTTTGGTTTTGCTGAAAATGTTGTTTATGTAAATTTACAAAATATCGCTACCAAGCTTATCTATATCCTTCTAATGCTTCTAAAATCCAGCACACTCGCTGGTGACCCACGTTCCCTTATATTCTGAGGTATATATCTGTAGTGTTTCATAGTTGCTGAAAAGCTACGAAAGCCATCTGCCTAATACGGATTGCATATCCATCGAAGCGAACTCCCACTGCTTTCAGGTACGGGTTTTTTTGGAAGCTGAGTGCAAATGAAATCGTCAATTGCCTCCTTTATTTTTCTCCGCTCCTGTTCCTTTGCCATCTCATCCTTGCTCATAACCTCTGTGAAAGAAGTGTCGTCCATCATGGGAACAATCTTAAACCCATCGATTGCAAGTGTCATGTTTAGCGGTATTTGTACAATGTATAGTTTTATTTTATAGATGTCCACACGCATAGCAAGACACATGTCTATATCATCGTCCGTCTGAATGTGAATAGGCACCGGCTTAACTGATCCGTCGACATCCATCTACTCAGGCATCTTGTTGGTTAGTTCAATCATCTTTCTTTGGATCGATACTGTATTCCGTCATCACTTTTGTCTTTTCCTTGTCTACTTCATCGTCTTCTCTGAACCGAATGCACTTGCCAAGTCTGTCCTCGACCCCCATGATTCGCTCGTCCATATCTTCCATCAGGTCGTCGAATAACGTCAACTCACCTGATCGACATTTATTACGAACGTACCGAAAGTCAACAACTTATGCTATGCGCATCACGTGGTTCATTTGTAATTCTTTTCAAATTGAAGGCCAATAGCCCAACATTATAACGCTCCATCTTAACCCTGAATCATTTCGTCGCTTAGCTAAAGAACTTTTAAATTTACGTCTCTGAGCTAATCAACCCTATAATCTATGGTTTTGTAAACCACTAATACCGTTTGACTTTGAGTTTAATATTGTTAATGGTCCAATACCCTTGAAACTTAACATAAAAGTAAGTGTTGTCTTCTCCGTCGTTCTCGTCAATTCCTCTTCCCATAGAGATTATCTTCCTTGTTCTTTTCTTGTTGATCAAAGTCCCATGTTTCCCTTTCAAGTTTAGGCATTAATCAAAGTTTGATTCCAACAAACCATCTCACGTTTTTGATTAATTTTTAAAAATTTGAAGTTAAGGATTGATCTTCATCTTACCGTTATTCTTCTTGTCAATTTCGTTCCTCTGATGCAACTTCCTCTTCACGACATCGGCGTAATTTACATGTGATTTCTTCTCCCTCATTGTCTCATTTCCTTGAAGTTTTTGCATGTCTGATGACACCATGATTCTCTCTGATTAAGCTTCAATTTTACTAACTTTTTGTCTCCATTCACTCTCCGTTGTTTGATTAGAGACACTACTTTTAGTCATAAAATACAGTTGCAAAGTAGTCTCAAATTTGGGACGTATCTTGAACAGAAACATACCGTTACAGTTTAGTTGGAAATTGGTTGGTAAATATAGTGATTAAAAACGTTGAAAATATGGAAAGCGGTTGAAGTACCTAACTTTTGCAACCCTTCAATATCGTCTCTAATATGTTGTAAATAAATGGCAAAAGAGTGATGAAATTTGTGACTGTTTCTAGCTTGTGACAAAGTAGTCACAAATTTTCATTTATATATATGAGGATCCCTTCTCACCTCATTTGCACCCAACTCACAAAGTTGATCACCTCATTATAAATACTTTAATTAACAATTATAACAAAATCATACAGATATGTTCTATAGAATTGTACAAACAATAACTAGAGTCAAATATTTTAATTCATATAACCGTGTCTTATTTTGTTTGTTTTTTCAAAGAAAGTTCCATTGGAATCCCATAACTAAATCTGAGGTGCGGACGATGTTTCACAAATTTGCTACAATTAAACTAATTGATATGATTAGCCAAGTTAAAGAAAGAGGTAAACAACCATATTGGATCCTTAATGATCAATACAAAGTTCTGGTTAACTATTGGGGAACAAAAAAAGCAAAAGAAAGAAACAAAAAAGCTTCCAAGAGTCGGATGTATGATCGAAATGGTTTAGGACCTCATAAGCATCGATCGGGTTCACGTTCATATGCTAAAGTTGCAATACTTTTCTAAAATGGAAATTCTCAATATTTTACTTTAACTTTTTTTGTTTATAATTCTTAGAAAGAAAAGACAGAGAAGCATCGTACATAGATATTCTTCGAAAATTTTTTTGATGAGAGGGAAAAGATGATCAGTGAAGGATTTGAGAAGAATGTAGCTGATCACATTATTGAAGGTGATATCCCAGTGACAGAGGAGCTGACTAATGAAAAAAGGAACAAAATTTATTTAAAAGTAATATATATATATATATACATATAATAATTTCTTCAAACTCTATTGATTCTCAAGTATTCATCACAAAAGAATTGTCTAACAAACATTTTTACTATACACTACAGATTATTGAGGGAACCAACGGTCGTGTGTTCGGTTTAGGAGCTTTCCTCAGTGGATTCTCCTTGTTCTTGTTTGGGGCGTTTTAGTAGAGTTGAGTTGCGTGTATTGTTTTTTATAGCTCTGCCGTACATTGGATCGATGTCTTCTTCGTCTAACTTAATGCAGATTGGGTGTTCCATAACTCTCGGGTATTGTTCTCGTGTGATGGTATGATTTCAAAGGCCGATAGCTCACATGCAGATTATGGGTTTCCTTGCTTTCATTTCTGAATCAGCCAATAAAGCAACACTGAACTTATTAACAAATCTCGAACGCAGCAAAAACTTTAACTAAAATCATAATAAATAAACTATATACCTATGAGGAATGTGGTTGTCATCATCCGTTAACCACTCAAATGCTTTACCACTTCCACTTCCAACATGTCTAAACAATGTCGGCACGTCATCATATGCGTAGATATGTTGTGGAGCAAAACCACTTGCACATTGTTTATGAGAACTGTTTGACACAATATTCTCTCCAGGATGAAAATAATGAGAGCTAACATTTATTATTTTTTCATTTATAAGTTGCTCCACAATTGAACCTTCAACACTTGCTTTGTTATTGGCCTTACTCGTTAGGTGAAACATGAAACGTTTGAATAAATACATCCATCAAAATTACATTGGGTCACAAAATTCTTCTTCCCTAGGTAGGTGAATGGTCAAGTGCTCCATGATGTCAAAGAAAGAGGGTGGAAATATTTATTACATGTCCTGCATCTGTAAGCCACAAGTTTATGAATGAATTTATAAAACTAAAAGTACATTTAGTGCTAAACAAACAATCATATACACGTATTGATGCATATATGACAAACTATATATTAAAATATTAATTTTAATAGTGTTATATAATGAGTACATTGACTAAGTACCATTATACCATCATATATATCCACTTTGCCTCTTACATCTATTAGAACATCTTTAAAGGGATAAGTGCAAGGATATAGCTTAGGGGTGAGAAATTATAAAAATAATGTAAGAGGTGGTGTTTAGAAACAAGGTGTTAGGAGTTGATTATTAGTAGAACCTGTATCTTAGTAATAATTAAATAATTTAATTATGTTAAAAATATAACAATTTTTAATATTAAAAAAATAATTTTTAAATTGAAAACATATAAAACTTATATTAAAATTGATTTGAATATAAAAAGAAACACAAAATACAATTCCAAATTATTATGAAAAAAAAATTAAAGATATAAATGAAAAACATAAAAACAAACAAACATATTAATGAAAGCACAGAAACATTTTCTTTAATTAATACAAAGTTTAAAAACTTTATTAATTACTTGAAAGATGTCCAAATTTAGTCCATATATTCTCAATCAAATCCTCTTTTAATTCGTGATGTGCTTGTCTATCACGAATTCTTGTGCGACAATCACCTAGACCGCCGAGATTTGTAGCCATATTAACTGAACCTGAAAAAACGGGGGAGGTTTCGGTTCCTTCTCGTTGTTGAAATTCTTCTTCGTCGTAGAGAGTATATAAATGTCGTTTATTTTCGACGATCATATTATGGAGTATGAGACATGCTCTCATAATATATGATATTTTGCATTTCTCCCATAAAAGAGATGGATTTTTAATCATGGCGAATCTAGATTGCAGGACTCCAAATGCACGAATCAAAGCTTCTCTTTCCCTGTCCTTAGTGTCCTCTGTGTATCTATCATACTGATCTGAGCAATCCGGCTGAGAGTAGCTATAGTCTTGGCCCATCTGATACTAAACCTGAAAATAAACAAGAAGACATTAAAAAGCCGAGTTACTCAAACATGAATGCAACAAAACAGAAAGAGATACAACTTAGGAAACTCAAACAGAAGATACAAACTTAGTTAATAAAACCAGAAAATACAAACTTGTTTGATAGCTTCATCAGTCAAACATTAAACAGACACATTGTACTTATGAGATACATAGTTAAAACAGGAAATACAAAGTTAAAACTGGAAATAGTTTCAGAAATAAACTTCAAAGCTACATAGACCAATAAACTTGTTAGCTAGTTAGAATAGTTCAGCCATTAGCTTCTTCTTAAGATCTTTTTCCTCTTCATCAAGTGGTTGTGTCTTGGCAATTAGACTATCAAGGATGTACATCTTTTGGAGTTCTTTCTTTGGCTCCATATCCTTTTGTTTGACCTCCCACATGGTCTGATACTCTGCAGATGATGCAACCTTGTCTTTATCTTTGTACCTTTTGGCTTTCATTGCCTTATACCAGGAGGCCTACTCTCTTGTTCACCAACAACAGATCCTGAAGACGGTGGCAACATCATAACCTTTTCTTTTTCTTGCTTGATGTGTTGCTAGTAGGGTTCATCAATGCAAGGCTACACCATTTATGTTCACCTTTCAACACACTCCATGCATGGTCTAGGGTAAACTTCTTCTTGTAAATGGTGATGTAGATTTGATGAGCATTCTTCATGATGTCAACATCATTCTTCTACTAGCTTTTTCATCCACTGCAGATGCATACGCTCCATAGAAATGGCTCACGTCCTTGTTGATTCTTCCCCACCTTTGCTTGCAAATTTTTAGCACTTCTTCCTTCACCACCATTCATCACATGATCACTTGATCCATAGTAGTCTGAAATCCTTTGCCAGAAGGTCCCTGACCTTTGGTCATTGCCAACAATGACATCCTTGGATGTGTTTAACCATCCGCTAATTAGAACTAAGTCATCTGCACAGCTCCACTGCCTTCTCTCTCTACGCTCAAGTGGTGTGTCTTGAGATTGAGTTGGTTCATGATTCTGTTGTGTAGTAAAAGAAGGGATTTGTGTTGTGTCTTGAGATTGAGGTTGAGCATGATTATGTTGTGAACTAAAAGAAGGGATTTGAGAGGACCCAATGTTTACATTGGGAGAAAAGCTGTCATAAGGGAAGTTAAGAAGGCTAAAGTATGATGCGGGAGACTGATTATGGATTATTATTTGAATCCATAGCCAACAGATTGATACAAGGAAGAAGCGAATGAAGATAGATTATTGGAAAGTTCTTAGAGATTGTTTATAAGAATGAATCAAATAAGATAGATGATAGAAGAGTAAAAGATATAAGCTAATAACCATTACCTACTTCAATCAAATCAGAAGTAAATAAAGTATTTTAAGTGTTTTATATGTATAATAAAAGTTTGGTTTTTGTTAAAGCATTAACAAGATAATTAAATTTAAAGTTTTAATGGTTAGCTTTCATATCAATCAGTCT